>OZ024716.1:12992539-13592539 GCA_964016945.1 Microplitis deprimator
CCGAAATTATCAATTAAAATAAAATATTAAAAATTGTCACACGACCTGAGTTATATCATGATAATAAATTAAATAATATTTCCCTTCAATAATTATAAACATAATAATTATTAACCTTTTTAACAATAAAATAATAACTATTTCAGTGAACCACGTGGCTGGAGAAAAATATGGATTTTTATCCCCACTATATCGACTTACTCTCCCTTCGATCGATATTTTCATGTATGTTCTACACACACACGTGTGCTACTGACTGAAATGAAAATATTGATCAAGTACATAATATTCAATACATAAATATAAACATAATAAACAATAATATCAGTAAATTCATAATTAAATGATTAATCAAATAATATAAATATTTAAATAATAATAAATTATTGCAAATAAATGCGCTTTATAGTAGCTAGGAGGTGTTGTTAAACTCACGGTGCGATAGGAAAGCGCGCGCAGCGATTCACGTTTGAATCGCTACGTGACAAAGCATTAATTGAAAAAAGGAAAATTTCGGAGATGCAGACTTTTAAAAAATTTCTTACAGTTGACATCAGTTGGAAGTTAAACGAAATTTGGAAAATAAATTTTAGTAAAATCGTCATGTCAATTTTATAATTTGAATTTTAAAATTTTGTTGGCTAAAATTTATTCAACAAATTTCTTCTAACTTCCAATTGATGTCAACTGTAAGTAATTTTTTTTAAAACCTATATCTTAGCGAAATTGTCCTTTTTTTAATTAATGTTTTAATTTTTTTAAATTAATTGATAAAATTTTGATTCGCTTATGACAGTGAAAGTCACTGAAAATTTTTAAAAAGTGGCGGGCACTGTCTGAGAATGGCCTGAATGTAAAAAAATTTATGAAATATTTAATGTTATTTATTCAGGTGAATAATTTAAATTACGTTTAATAAAAAAAAGTAATGATAAGAAGAAAATTTCTAGAACAAAGTTCATATTATTCGAAAGTACCTCATTTTAATTTGTGCGCTAGGAAACATATTGCGTTGCACCGCCAGTTCGGCCTTTGCCTCCTTTCCATCAGCCTCACATTTCCGTCTGTAACATAATTTATTCATAAATTAAATACTTTAATTATTAATATACTCCAACATATAATTATTATTTATTTATTTCAATACATATTAAATTCCTGAAGATTGTAAAGTAAATTCTTATGTATATAATTCTTATATACTTATGTATCATATTTAATAATAATTTAAAAAATATGTACTAGTATTTATGTCTCTGAAATTTATAAGCCAGAATATATTAGTCTGTTATATTTAAATAAAATTTTATTAACTTAATCATTTATGGATTATCGCATTTAAAAATGAAACTTTATAGTTTAATTTACGCTTATTTCAGATAAAAAATAACGATACATGAGTGTGCTTAAAGGCTGAGATATACGAAGGCATGAACGCGGATTTACGATTCGAACGACTTTTATTTACTGCCCGCAGTCGAGAGAATACGATATGAGAGTGTGTTCATCCGCCTACGAGTAAGATCGCGAGTAAAGAGAGTCAACATAACAGTGGCGTAACCAATCCTTGGTATGTTAACTTAAATATTATTTATTTTATTTAAAGACATGTCAGACAGCCACAACTATTTTTAAATTATAAATCCACGGTAATATTTAATTATCAAATTAGCATTTCAGGACCACAGAAGATTTTTAATTTTTAAATTATGTCCCCACAGTTTTTCATTCCCAGACAAATATGATATATATCTATGGGTAAATATGATGTGGATTCGTATATATATGAATAGTCAAGAGGTTAAAGTGGTGTATAGTAGAATAGAAGAGAAGAGAAGAGAAGAATAGTGTATAGAGAAATATGAGATAAAAGAGTAGAGTAGAATATCGCCTGGAAGTTGTCGTTGCCCAAGGCAACATTGGAGCGTCTACCTGGACCTGGACTCTCGTGGTTTTAAGCCTGAGGCATTGTGCGGCGGTACTGTTGTGTGGAGGCTGTTGTGGTCTTGGTTGTGGTTTTACCGCCTTCACCTCCACCCCCACGTACTCAACTCGACTGACCATCTCTCTTAAGAAGAAGTGACTCTTCTCATCGTCCTCGGTATAAATGTATATATACTACAGCTTTACTACCACCAACTTGTATATTCTGCAAACTCAAACCGACTTGCATGCATTTATATACATGTACATATATATATTTATTTATTTATTTATTTATACTAACGCACATCTCCCGCGGTGATTTGCCAATGAGAGAATAATACTAAAGTTTTAAGAGGGATAACCAAAGCTGTTGTGTCTTGGTAAATAATAACGGAGTTGCGAGAATTGTTTTCAAGAATAACGCAAACGAGAATATTTAAACATAAATGAACAAGTAAATTACATATTGGCTATAATTTTAAAAAAATAATTTTTTAAACCCAGGTAAATATATACTTAATATATTTATATATATTAATAATAATGTTTTGGTTAAGTAAAATATGTATTTAATTTGTTCATGTCCGACAATTATCTTGATGGATTTTTTAGCGGACTTAAGAGGCGAAGGCAAGAAATTAGTGCAAGAAAAAAGTAGACAAGTAGAGTAAGAGTACGATTTAAAAGGATAATAAAAAGAAGAGTATAGAGAGGGAAAGGAGGGGAGAAATACAACAACGTGGGCATTCACTCGCCTCCTATTTCAATATCCTCGGGACGTATATCATTAAGCAAATCCTGCATTCCACTGTGAAATTCGTAACGCGTGACCTATGCAAGCCCGTCGTCTTGTTTCTTGTATCCTACGTATAAGTATTACAAGTATGTATATATTTATATGTACATGTATATGTACAGCAACGAAAGCGGCGTAAATCTCTCTAGTTGCCAGCGGTACTTTTTGCATACCCTAAGAGTGTTGCTGCGAGAAATACGCAAAGTTAAAGTAACAAGACATAACTAAGCGAGTTTGTACATATATATGTATAGATTTTTACAATCTATGCCTGAATAGTACGTATGTACATATGCAATTTATACTACTCTCTCTTTCTTACTGCTCAAGTATCTCACTCAGTTAACGTCTTACTCTTTATTTTCTCTTTTAAATTTTTATTTATAATTTCCGATTGCACGGTACCGAGAGAAGTAACGCCAGACTTCTATATCTTAGATGTGGACGAGGGCACTCCCGACACGCGCCAATGCATGTCTTGCTCCATTTCATTCTCAGTCCATTCCCTCTACACTTACTTACCCACTTATTCACCAGACGGTAACTCTCTGTCAATTTAACCATCTATATTTTACGCCTTTAGTACTAGCATTCATTCAATAATAAATATATATATATATATATTTATTTTTATCCATTAAAATATTGAGAAAAAATTTTTAATTACTGTTCGCTTTAAATTTCCTCACCTACAATTACTTTTAATAACTTGACTAAAAAAAAATTTTTAAGTATGAAAATGTAAAAAATTCGGAGTGATCTGAATTTTATTTAAATCTGCATCCACTCCGACTCGGAGTTTTAATTTAAAAATAAACTCCCTTTAGAAGATAATTTCACTTCGAACCGGAGTTTAAAAATTATAGTAAACTCTCTTGGAGTAAATTTTACCCCGGATTTAATCCACGTTCACTTAAAAATTTTTTACAGTGAAATTAACAATCGATTTATATAAAATGAAATTCATAGTTTCTTTAAAATTTTTTTTTTTTAGTGAGCCAAGTAAAGATCATGATGGTAAAATGAAACGAAATATTTGTCGGAAAATATGTCCGGGAGCATGTTTCATGAATAATTTCGATTCAGCGGAGACTCGTCGGCCCTAGGCGGTGTAGCTTCGAGCGATCTGTTCTAATTACGGCAACTGCGAGCACGAAGCTCGTCCGCGCCTGGAGGTAAAAACCCTGGGGTGAAACCGTCCCCTACGTCCCGCATCTGCCCTTGGTTCAACAAAGTCTCCCTGGGCCCTTGGGCACCGAGGAACAAAGTTCCCTCTTCCATATCCTACCCCCTTTTTCCTCTTTCTTTCTCTCTTTACCTCTTTCTTTCTATTTAAATTCTCCCGTTGGCCTAACACATTTATAAAACAAAAAAATTACTATTATATATATATATTTTTTTTTATATTTTCTAATTATTTTTCAGTTTTTATTTAAAGACTTTATTACAAGTAAAATTTAAATGGAAAATATTTTACAGCATAAAGTTCTGAAGATAATTTAAATATTTATAAATTTTGCGTAAAGAAGGAAATTAATTTTCTGTGTAATAAAAACATTTATGAAAAAACGTAAATATTTTTTTTAGGCAAAGCAATTTTATACTCGGCTATTACAGATGTATATAGACTATTACAAATATAAATTTATATCGATACAGTAACAAAACAACAAGCAATAGTAAAAATATATTTTTACTGCCTTAGGATATTTTCTACTGTACCTGAGGTAATTTAAAATTTTTTTTATTAAAATTTATATTTATATTATCTTACAATACACTCAATGTCACAGATCCATACTTAAATATTATTATTTAACAGAGACAGAGGCGAGACATTTGCGAAATTCATCGTCACGGATTAATGCAGAGAAACGTGTGAAAGTATTCAATTTTTTTTTTATTTTTATTTTATTGAGTTATATTAAATTTAATGCAACGTGATTGGGTCATGATAAAAATTTAAAAAACAAGTCCATTAAAAGTCTTATTGATAAAAAAAAAAAAAACATGAACATAAAAAAACGGGTTAATAACCGATAATTTGATGTAATTATTTAGAGAATAATAATTGAGTAAGATGAGTTAATAGACGATAAATCTGTTGTTAAACACGTACAGTTTCTCTAATTATACGAGCTAATAATTTGCTACTCTCTGTCAATTAAAGATACGTGCGATAATCCCGGCAAGTCGAGAGAGGATTATAAATAAATTTATGAGGATCGTGATCAAAGAAGAAGATCAAGTAGTTGTGGCATAATAAAGCAGCAAAAATAAAATAACATATATATAAAGAAAATAAATACAAGAATAGAAGAAGAATAAAAAGGAGTTTCAATACATGAGTTAATGATTTATTGATTACACGTGCGATTATTGATTATTGAACGGCTTACCAAGTCATGTACAGTGTTAAAGTTTATTGTAATTGCACATTTGTCAATAACCTGTCAGACAACTCGTTTAAATTTACTTATTGTTTACATTAATTTCCTCAATCACTCATTCACTAACTACAATTACTACTTTTTACTTTTTTAAAATTTAAATTGGCAATTTTAAATACCGTTTCTGACAAGTCGGCTCCAGGTTGATGGATTTTTTGTTCTCCACTTTAAATAAAATCCGTTGGGTAACACTAGTCGCCAAAGTGACTCACTGATTATTTAACACACGTATTTTTTTTTTTTTTATTACTACTGTTATTAGTATTGATAATTTTTTTTTTGTATCTGTATCATGGACTTAGTGATAAATTTGACTAATAACTTTGTTCGTGTTTACAGATACACCACGTGGGTGTCAACACGTGGTCGTGAACGGACGAAATGCACAGCTCGGCGGTCTATCTGCAACTGAAGCGCATTCGCGGGCAACGAGAGCGCGCGCGCGACTCTCATTTCTCCCTTTCCCGTTTGTCTCAATATCACTTTAAATATGAACGGGAAAGTGAGAAAAAAAATAAACAGAGAGGAACTAAATACAAAATTTTGTTTATTTAATACTCATATAAATTTATTGATAAAAATACCCGCCAATATAAAAATTTTTTTAAAATTTTTGTTGGTGGAAAAAAAATTATTTGAGTTTATAAATAAATTTACTACTGATATTAATGAGAAGTCATAAAAAAATAAAAAATTTGTTGTTGTCAATCTTTTAACTATAAATGGAGCTTATGAAGCCCTGGGGTATAAAATTAAATTATAGTGAAGTCATAAATGTTATTTTTCGTTTTCCAGATCAATTAGAGAATAATTAATTGAGGGACTGAGAATACTGTGATAAAGTACACGTCGAGTTGTAAGAAGAGTTGGACTCACATGGGTCGAAGTATACACAATTGGCCATTGGGAATAATGGACCGAGTATTGTGTCGAGTACATGGGCAAAAGGTATTACAACCTGAGCGAGACGGAGCAGTACAATATAAAGGAGAGACGTGTGGCCGCGGGGAAAATAAAGACGGATTCAAGTAAACCAGGTACATGAGGAAGCGAGCCAGCGAATCCGAGGAGTACGAAGGGGTCCTGTCGTACTGGAGGTACACCCGCGGGCTAAAACGGCCACGGCCGACAACATCGTTTCAGGATAGCTCGCGGTGGTTCAAAACCCAACTTGAACGCGATGAATCTCGCATACGTAAAACGTTTTCCTATCCAACTTTTATTTTATAGATCATCCGAGTACGGTGTCGGTAAAATCGCTGTTTCTACTTGATGCAGGAAATTTAAGTGATAAAACCATTGCTAGTCAGACGTAGTTTATTTTTTATCTTTTTTTTGAATAAAATATTTGTAAATTTTTAATTTTTAATTTGAGAGCTCGTTATATTTAATTTTTTTTTCTTAACGTAAATAATATGAGGAAAAATAAATAAGGGTTGCAATAAATTATAAATTTTGAACGTCTGTTTAATATTTAAAAATATATTTTAAAAAGTTCACTTGAGAAAATTTAAAAAAAAGTCGAAAAAAATTTCAAAGCCGAATGACCCCTTAAATTATGAAAAAAAATAATAAATAAATAATAATTGATGATTATTATTATTGTTAGAGGTAAAACAGAGTGTATAGTGATATATCCAACAATATATTTTTATTGACATGTAAATCACTTGAGCATGGATACGATAAAATGAGCGTCGTGGTCACCAGCGCCGGAGGGTTTTCGCAAGAAAATAATGTGATGTTTTTGTATCATATATATATTTATACATATATATGTATACATATAAAGAGAGAAACAGGCGGCGTAGTTCAAGGGTTCCTGAGGGCGTTAAGCCACGACGTTGTAACGAGAAGAATCCAAGAGAAGAGTCGCCCAGAGCGTCACATATTTTAGGGCTTGCATTTCTCCCCTTCATTTCTTCTTTTCTCTGGCTTCACTTCGGCACCTCGGGTTTCGTCCACTTGGTGCTGCCTGGAACGTGTCTACCAACCGGGTCGCGGCAGACCCCGGGGCATTTTTTTCATCCCGTACCGATAGAGGTAAGCAAAAATAAATTAAAATTAAAATACAAAATGCTAAATTCAACAATAAAAAATATAAGTCACTAATTTTATCGTAGTAAAAAAAATTTCTCTTTCTTTCAGATCAATTCAAATGAATTCCACGTAAAGTGTAATCATTGTGTGGCATTTGGCTAAAAGTCGTGGCATCTCCCGCAATACTTTTACATACATAAGTATATATATCTACATAAAAGTATATTGTAAGTATAAGAATACTTAAGAATACGAAGAGTAAAGGCGAAACATTTAAAATAGCCCAGAGGCTTTTTTAGTACTTGGCTCTTGTCTCTCTCTTATGGAATACCTATCATCCTTCAATCGAACTTGCCGTCAGTCCGTGCTTGCTCTGGGCCATTTCTCTTTCCTTTCTCCCCAGTATTTTCATAATGCAGCCTTGCAAATAATTCCGATTAGATCACAGAAAAATATAATATAACCCAGCTGTAATGGATTTTTATTTTATTCATTATTATTTTATTATATTTTTATATATACGTATACATTTTTTTTATCTAGTCAATTGCAAGCCTCCAGGCGCTTATTCTAGATCATAACTAATGAGAACGGAAATTCTTGAATACCTATAATTTTACATTGAGACTCGAGGTGCGATCGTTCTTCCGCAAATCGTTTGCTTCAGGTATCACTATATGTACATATGTTTCTTTCTCTTTTTCGTTACATATAAATGATGTACATCCATGCATATATATGTATATCTCTACCTTTATAAACATTATTTTTATACATGTAATGCAGCCTCTCTCTTTCACCCTCGATTCGCTCGACTTGCATCGCTCGACCCGACCTCCAACTGGGTGTGTGTTTAACCTTTTCCAACTATATTGTATATAATATACATATATATATAAGTAAAGTAAAGGAAAAAGACGTAGTAAAGTATTGAGAAAGAAGAGAGGGAGAGTGAGCTGGCGATCACCCACGCAAGCGAATGTAAATTACCGGAGGCTGTGAATCATTTTGAGAAGAGACCGAGGAGTTTAACCAGCGAGAATAAGTGCCTCCAGGTATTTTACCCCAGTCTTGTGGTATATGTACTTACATGAAAAGAAAATTCATCCTATAAATGTATTCATGAACATATGTGTAAGAATTATACTTACATGTATATCCAGGTAGATGAAAGGGGCTTTTGCCTTGTGAGAAAGGCAAAGGCCGCAATAGATGGCCGTGGGACGCGCTCCGGGACTCAACTCCCATTCAATGCCACTTTGCCACCAAATCCAATTCCATCGGTATTTCATTATTTGACAGTTGTCATTGTTTCATTTATATATATGTATATGTATATCTATTTATTGTTTTTTTTTTTTTTTTATTAATTAGGCAAAGAGGAAGAGTATTTGGGATGATGAGATCTCCTAATTTCTATGGAGCGGCTCCACGAGGTCTACTCCGCCGACAGATAACCTGGGGCGACTCGTGAGGATCGTGCACGAGTAAGATCGGGCCTGTGGCTGTGGAGGCGTCATGCGGAGCATCTTCAACGCCGAACAATGTAAAGTAAAAAGAAGAGAACGAGAATAAGAACAAGAACAAGAAAAAGTTTTTAAAAAAAGTAATAATAATAATAAAAATAAAGATTGCAAGAGTAAAGAGAGAAAGCCAGTGAAGGCGGAGAACGAGAGACGGGTATTACCGCAAGCGTTTAGAAGATATCGTTGTACTTAACTTATTTTTTACGTTCACTTGGGTGCACTAGACAAGGAAAATACTTTTTTTTCATTATCGCAACCGTATTGATACCGGCTAGTTTGCACAATTAAAGTCGTCCGATAAGCTAAGTCGCTTATGAGTGCAATAGTGCAACAATATTTAGTATGTAAATGAGTAGTGACGTAAAATATTTTAAATTAAGATTACTATAGCTAACAAGTATCAGGATACGTGACTAGTGAGTGTGTCATGTCTTAAATGACAACTCCAACTTTACTGTTGACAAGACCAATGTCCCGACCGCTGACAAGACCAATGGCCTAGAACTTAACCCTCATTTGATCGTCGAGGGCGATCAAGAATAAGTATATATATATATATATATATATATTGTATAGAGTTAGTATAGTATAGAGTTCGAGTATACAGTAGAGTGGTCGTTGCGTTCATTAATATTTCATTTGGTGCTTATCGTTCTCCAGGACAGCTTAGTCCGCCTGGAGGCATCGTTACTGGCTCTCAGTGAGTATAACGTCGAAGGAGAGCCTTGGTCGGCCGTTGGCTGGAGGCGCCAGGCGCAGCATTGTCTCGCAGTAGCCTCGAGCACCACGAAATTTCTCTCTCTCTTGTCGATCCTCACTTACTTGTGGCATCCTACTCTTCGCATCTGGATGCCCCCGGAGCCTGGAGCACACTGGCAACAAACTCCCCACAACACTCCACGTGTCCCCTCATCCACCGATTCAAAACCCGCGCTATCTCCGGCCGTTTCCGTACCCGCAGCAACTACGACGACCAACCTCGTCCCTGCCTGGGGGCTTCCCCTTTCTCGTGCTGCTGCTAAGTCTTCTCTTCTCTCCTCTCTATATAATACTACTCGCAGTGTTTCTCTCTACAGCATCCTTCCAAGCGCGGCATTATTCCCGCCTTGCCTCGGGCCACTCAAATGGCTCTACCTTGCGTCTGCCTGCAGTGCCGCGGGTCATACCCTTCTCTTCTTACTCCTCATTCTCTTATTCGTCATCGTCTTTATTTTTATATATTTTACCTTTTTTTTGTTACAGTATACAGTGAAGCTTGATAACTTTAAATTTATTTCATAAGGAGACAGGGGAAGTAAATAACGTAAGATGACAGTTTGGTTTATTTAATATAAAACCCATATACACGTGACTCTTGCATTGGAAAACGTTTCAAGTAACTCATCAAGGCGTAATTTTTTGAATCCTTTACAGTTACAATAACCTGCAATATAATTGATAATAATAATAATAAAGTGCTAGTATAGTGAATATAGATTATAAAAATTATGTCTCGTGCAAAGTGAGAATTTGTGAAATAATTAATTTTTTTTTGTTAGTTAACACTATTATAAATTAAGAGTAATAACGAAAATTGAATAAATAAAAAAAAAATTGTACTGTAATGAGAGAATTCAAATAAAAAATTTATTTAAGCAAATTTTTTTTACGTTGAGATTTCAGTGGGATTTTAATGGGTTGGCCTAAAGTTTCTGTAGGGTGTACCCAATTGAAACCCTATCGGGTATGTCTAATTGGGAAATAGTTGGGTATACCCGGTTAAGACCCGATAGGGATGACCCGATTGGGATCATCTTGGGCTATGCGTTACATCCCAACGTTGGGTTCCAATTGGATACCAATAGGTCTTACAAATTTTTTTCTAGTCGGTTATATTAATTTATGGCTAATCGAGAATTTGTAAAATCACATTACAGTACTCTTATTATTAATTGTAATAAGTAAATTTTATCGAGTTATTACCATACTAGGATACAACAAGTTTCTTCTGGTTTACAATCTGCAAGATTTGGCTCCACGCGTAAGCGTTCAGGGCAAAAATAATTAGAACACGTAGCAGCGTGTTGTGTGCATTTTGTCCGAAATTCACGAATCACTGAAAAAATTTATAAAAAAAACCAACTCATAGATTTAATTCATCCAGTATCGATTTACTTTAATTTTTTACATCCATTGCTTACCAACTTGACAGCAAATTAAGCCATCTCCGCAAGTTCCAGATCCAACCATGTCACATTCTTCAGCTTTGACGCAGTTTGTATCACACACTGCCGATTCGCTTTCACCTAATTTATTATAATTAATAATTACTGTCAACTTTACCCTGTTGGAGTAACATCGTCCGCCCCAAGAATTTTTAGTCGACTTGAATAACTTTTTATTCCACGTGTTCCAATCAATAGACGGTTGAGAATTCAAAATAAAAAAATTTAACAAATTTTCAAGAGCTCAAAATTACTCCGACAGCAAAAGTTACTCCGATTGACTGAATTATTGAAAGATAAATAAATAATTTTTTTTTTTTAGATTTAATTAATTGAAATAAATTACTAACCTTGAGGATATGCGGCTGCGCACGCAAGAATGGCCAAAATAAAAATACAAATCTTCATTTTTCTTTTTTTTGTTGTATAATTAATCAAGTTGTCAGCGAGACGGTCAACGTTTCAATGATCGCACTTTCGATGTTCCCCGTTATATATAAGCACGCATTGTCGTTGTCATCCTGGTCATTTTATTTGTATTATTCATATTAACTTGTTACACATAAACATGCATATTTATAGAATTCTGTATTAGTTGTTATGCATACACAAATCGTAACGGGTTTGCAATAACGTTGATAATGACAACAACAAAAATACTATATGCGAAGTTTGATACACTGTCAAAAATCGGATGCGAATCCGGATTTTATTTCACTCCAAATTCACTAAGGTCTGGAGATTTAACATTTAATAGAAATTGAATTTATATTTAATAGAAATAATATTTTTTTGCAAAATAATAAATAATTAACTCCAGTTTTACACTGTAAAAAATAACTGTAGTAAGTCCAAGCGGTTAGGTGTTAAAATTTTCGGTGTTAAATTTTAACATTGAAAGTGGTGTGAAAATAACACCGCCACCAGAGTAAATATTCTTTAAGAGTATTAGAAAAATTTCCCGGTGTTAAAATATTTTCCTTTATTAATAGTTTTACTTACTCGATCACTTCAGTTAAACAGTGTGTGTATGTGCATGCGTGAGTGTGCATACGTGTGTGTGTAGTTAAAATAATATTTTTTTTATCAAATTTCGTAAAAAAATTGACATTTTTTGTGTTTTATAAGCTTTTCAAAGTTAATACTCTGAGCGAACACAGTTTACCCCGCTTTTACACCAGTATTACTCCACCTTTACATCGGTTTAACGCCGGTATTTTATCACCGTCAAATTACACCGCATAAACCGGTGTTATTTCATTTTCAACACCGCTCTTTTTACAGTGTAATAATTGAACATTATATTCGGTTTTTATTTTATAAAATGTTTTAGTTACTCTATAAATTATAATTAACGTCGACTAACTTCAGTATCATTGAAATTTTCAATAATTATTGTGCGTATTATCATGTAGAGAATTGCACTGATTTCCGCACTCGATATAAACACCAAAACATTATGGCTTAACTTTACTGTATCAGTAATTTAATACGCGAGTTTTTACTTCGATTTTATTCAGTGGAGTTATTTTTTATTAATAATATTTCGAAAATTCGGAATTTCACTCCGAGGGAAGTAAATAAATAAAAATTAATTCACTCCACGTTCACTTCGCATTCACTCTGGATTTAATCTGCATTCACTTCGCGAATTTTTTACCGTGTAACTTTAAATTTATCTCATAACGAGACAGGGGAAGTAAATAACGTAAGACGACAGTTTGGTTTATTTACTTTATTGCCAATCGAAAATTTATAAAACCACATCACAGTGCTTTTATCATTAATTATTATAAGAAAATTTTATCTTTCACTTAAATTTTATCAAGTTGTTACTATACTAGGACACAACAAGCTTCATCTGGTTTACAATCTACTACAGTATGTTGTAAGCTCTCGGCACACCCTGGCATACACTCACCACCGTGATGTCTGCATGCTGTACGAAATTCACCAGCTACTATAAAGAAAAAAAACCAACTCATAGATTTAATTTATCCAGTATCAATTTATTTCATTTTTTTATCAATTACTTACCAACTGAACAGCAAACTGTGCCATCTCCACAAATAACATTAGGCACAGTAATTTCACATTGTTCAGGTTTGACACAGTTTTCTTCTGGACACGTTGTCGATTCACCTTCAACAAATTTATCGTAATTAATAATTACAGTAAACTTTACCCTGTCAGAGTAACATCATCTGCCCAAAGAATTTTAAGTCGGCTTGAATTAAATTTTTTTTCCATGTACTTCAATCAATAGGCGGTCAAGAATTCAGATACCAACTTTCAAAATAAAAAAAAATTTTAATAAATTTTCAAGAGCTCAAAATTACAATGACTGCGGAAGTTACTCCGATTGATTGAGTTATTGAAAGAAAAATGAATCATTTTTTTTTTTATTTAATTAATTTAAATAAGTTACTTACTTTGAGCTTGAGAATAGGCGGTTGCATAGGCAAGAATCACCAAAACAAAAATACAAATCTTCATTTTTCTTTTTTTGTTGTATAATTAATTGTGTTGCCAGTGAGACGGCCGACGTTTCAATGATCGCACTATCGATAGTCGCCGTTATATAAACGTAGGCATCGTTGTCGTCATCCTTGTTATATTATCTGTATTAATTTGTTACCCATAAACATATATATCTATATATATTTGTATTAGTTGTTATGTATACACAAACCGTAACAGGTTTAGAATAACGATGATAATGACAACAACAAAAGTACTAATTGCGGAGCTTGATAACTTTAAATTTATTTTATAAGGAGACAGGGAAACTAAATAACGTAAAATAGCGGTTTGTTTCATTTACTTTATTGTTGATCATAATAAAAAAAACCTTATTGTTTACTTAAATTTTATCAAGTTATTACCATATTAGGATACAACAAGTTTCTTCTGATTTACAATCTGCAAGATTTGGCTCCACACGTAAGCGTTCAGGGCAATAATATTTAGAACACGTAGCACCGTGTTGTGTACATTTTGTCCGAAATTCACGAGTCACTGAAAAAATTTATAAAACAAACCAACTCAGATTTAATTCACTCAGTAACTAATTATTTTCATTTTCTATATCAATTACTTACCAAATTTACAGCAAGTTAAACCATCTCCACAAGTTCCGGATCCAACCATGTCACATTCTTCAGCTTTGACGCAGTTTGTTTGACACACTGCCGATTCACTTTCACCTAATTTATTATAATTAATAATTACTGTCAACTTTACCCTGTCGGAGTAACATCATCCGCCCCAAGAACTTTTAGTCACCTTGAATAACTTTTTATTCCACGTGTTCCAATCAATAGACGGTTGAGAATTCAAAATAAAAAAATTTAATAAATTTTCAAGAGCTCAAAATTACTCCGACAGCAAAAGTTACTCCGATTGACTGAGTTATTGAAAGATAAATAAATAATTTTTTTTTTTTTAGATTTAATTAATTGAAATAAATTACTAACCTTGAGGATATGCGGCTGCGCACGCAAGAATGGCCAAAACAAGAATACAAATCTTCATTTTTCTTTTTTTTGTTGTATAATTAATCGTGTTGTCAGCGAGACGGTCGTCGTTTCAATGATCGCACTTTCGATGTTCCCCGTTATATATACGCATGCATCGTCGGTGTCATCCTGGTCATTTTATTTGTATTATTCATATTAACTTGTTACACATAAACATGTATATTTGTAGATCTCTGTATTAGTTGTTATGTATACAGAAATCGTAACGGGTTTGCAATAATGATAATACTGATAACAAAAATACTATATGCGAAACTTGAAACACTGTAAAAAATCGGGTGCGAATCCGGATTGAATTTCAATCCGAATTCATCCCATCACACGGAGTTTTGGAGTTTTCAAAAGAATCACTCCACATGCAGAGTAAATTGGGAGTTTTTTTTAGCGGAGTGATTTCGGAGTGACACGGATTTTATTTCACTCCCAAGTCACTGAGGTCCGGAGTGTTAACATTTAATAGAAATTGAATTTATATTTAATAGAAACAATATTTTTATGCAAAATCATAAATAATTAATTCCAGTTTTACACTGTAAAAAATAACTGTAGTAAGTCCAAGCGGTTAGGTGTTAAAATTTTCGGTGTTAAATTTTAACATTGAAAGTGGTGTGAAAATAACACCGCAACCAGAGTAAATATTCTTTAAGAGTATTAGAAAAATTTCCCGGTGTTAAAATATTTTCCTTTATTAATAGTTTTACTTACTCGATCACTTCAGTTAAACAGTGTGTGTATGTGCATGCGTGAGTGTGCATACGTGTGTGTGTGTAGTTAAAATAATATTTTTTTTATCAAATTTCGTAAAAAAATTGACATTTTTTGTGTTTTATAAGCTTTTCAAAGTTAATACTCTGAGCGAACACAGTTTACCCCGCTTTTACACCAGTATTACTCCACCTTTACATCGGTTTAACGTCGGTATTTTATCACCGTCAAATTACACCGCATAAACCGGTGTTATTTCATTTTCAACACCGCTCTTTTTACAGTGTAATAATTGAACATTATATTCGGTTTTTATTTTATAAAATGTTTTAGTTACTCTATAAATTATAATTAACGTCGACTAACTTCAGTATCATTGAAATTTTCAATAATTATTGGGCGTATTATCATGTAGAGAATTGCACTGATTTCCGCACTCGATATAAACACCAAAACATTATGGCTTAACTTTACTGTAACAGTAATGTAATACGCGAGTTTTTACTTCGATTTTATTCAGTGGAGTAATAACAGTGAATAAAAAATATTTTTTTTAATATTTCCAAAACTCCTCTTCAGAGAGAATTTCACTCCGGAGAGAAGTAAATAAATAAAAATTCATTCACTCCCCGTTCACTCTGCATTCACTTTGCGAATTTTTTACAGTGTAACTTTAAATTTATTTCATACTCTCTAAACTTGAAATAGTTAAATTTTCACTGTTTTTCCCAGTGATCAACTAATTCACTGGAAAAAAGTGAATTTTATGTATACTCTCTACACATGAATTAGTGAAAAAAGTGAATATCCACTAATTCAAAGTGCAAATCGTACCACTAATTCCAAAAAATATTCACTAATTTCCTAAGTAGTAATAATTTACTAAGTAAATATTCACTTATTTTCACTAATTCATGTTTAGAGAGTAAATAGTGAAAATTTTACTTTTTACACAGTAGATTTAAAACATTACTTTTTAATAAGTAATTATCATTAGAAGTATTTACTACTAATAACTACAGTGAGAGTGTATATGCACTAATTCCAAGTGATCGAATTTTAGCTGTGACAAATAGTGAATATACACTGTGAATTAGTGATAATTCACTATTTCAGGTTTAGAGAGTAAGGAGACAGAGGAAGTAAATAACGTAAGATGACAGTTAGTTTTATCTAGTTTATTGCTAATTAGAATTTATAAAATCACAATACAGTGCTTCTATTATTAATTATTATAAAAAAAATTTTATCGTTTACTTAAATTTTATCAAGTTGTTACTATACTAGGACACAACAAGTTTCTTCTGATTTACAATCTGCAAGACGTGGCTCAACACGTAAATTTTCGGGGCAGGATTCTTTCATACACGCACCACCGTGTTGTCTGCATGTTGTACGAAATTCACGAGTCACTGAAAATATTTATAAAAAAAACCAACTCATAAATTTAATTCATCCACTATCGATTTATTTTCATTTCTTATAACAATCGCTTACCAATTTGACAGCAAATTAAGCCATCTCCGCAAGTTCCAGGCCCAACCATATCACATTCTCCGGATTTGACGCAGTTTGTTTGACACACTGTCGATTCACCTTCACCTAATTTAGAATAATTAATGATTACTGTTAACTTAACCCTGTCGGAGTAACATCATCCGCCCCAAGAAATTTTAGTCGCCTTGAATAACTTTTTATTCCACGTATTCAATCAATAGACGGTCGAGAATTCAAAATAAAAAAATTTAATAAATTTTCAAGGGCTCAAAATTACTCCGACAGCAAAAGTTACTCCGATTGACTGAGTTATTGAAAGATAAATAAATAATTTTTTTTTTTTTTTAGATTTAATTAATTGAAATAAATAACTAACCTTGAGGATATGCGGCTGCGCACGCAAGAATGGCCAAAACAAAAATACAAATCTTCATTTTTCTTTTTTTGTTGTATAATTAATCGTGTTGTCAGCGAGACGGTCGACGTTTCAATGATCGCACTTTCGATGTTCGCCGTTATATAAACGCACTTATCGTCGCCGTCATCCTTGTCATATTATTTGTATTATTCATATTAACTTGTTACACATAAACATGTATATTTGTAGATCACTGTATTAGTTGTTATGTATACAGAAATCGTAACGGGTTTGAAATAACGATAATACTGACAACAAAAAAAAAAACATCATCATGTTTATTCATGTATTTTAAAATTAAAAGCAAACAATAATATTTCATAAAATTCCCAGTGGCTAACAATGAGGTATAATCTCATTATAAATGATTCATATTGCCTCGGATCATATCATTCTATCTAACAACAGGAAATATGTAAATTATTTTTAATGTTGATTAATAAACACAAATACTTTCTGTGATAAAATAACGTAATTCATATATTTTATTAATTTTTTTCCACTATCAATTAAAGGAGAGACATATTAATATTAATTATTCAATTAAGCGGGTAATCAATTAAAAAATAATTGAATCTATAATGGAAATTAATTACACTGAAGAAAAAAAGTTTAAAAAAAAAATACTTTTTAACGTCTTTTTATCACTTGACAAATGATTTCCTTTTCCAAAAACTATAAAGATAAAATATATACATACATATATATACATAGGATATACTAGAGAGTGTCGGTAGATAATAAATATACGAAAGTATAAGCGGAGATTAAAGTTGACGTCTGATGTACATATAATACTTTTTCTTGGGTTTTAAATCTTGGCTATTTGCTCGGAAATAAATTGAGTAAATTGATGATTAAAGTGTGAGTATATATGTAGATTTATATATATATATATATATATATATATATATTTAAGAGCTGAGGGAATCACAAAGAACAGAGAGTATTATATTGGCAATGGCAATACAAATTTAAGTGAATGAGTAAGTAACTGATGGTGAGTAATTACTGTCCTTACTGTCAATCAGTTTGTACGATTTCTCGTAACTCGAGAGAAAGTCTTCTTTATCATTACATTGGACTCAGCTTTGGAGAGAGCCCTATGGCGACAGGGTTGTACTTTTGAATTAAACCTATGAGAAATAACTTTAAGATAAGTGCATCTTTTTTTGAATGTATATATGTATATATGTGGGTATAAGAGGGTGAGGATGATAGGAAGGTTCAAAAGGTCGAGAGACTTGGCTCGATCGTTTGGTTTCTCGTGCGAGCACAAACTCGTTTGGTTCCTTGAAGCATCTCCGTAAATGTGGGCGAGATCGATCTTTTACTTGGGATTTTTAAAATATGCCTCGAGCTAATATCGTCTCGATCCCATCGATTGTACCCAAGGGAATTAGATTAATACTTTAAATACTTTATTATTGTTATTGTTATTGTTTTATATTATCTTTATTTTATGACTTTATTAGAAAATTTTTTTATTAACCGGCAATTTAATTATCGTTTTATTTTTTAATTACAATTAATTTTTTTGAATAATCAGAAATTTTTTCTTATTAAATATAAAATTTGAAAATTTATGTGACATTGAAATTAAAATATTAAATAATTAATGTTCATGTTGTAGGTGTTAATTACAAGCAGTCCGGTCTCGGTACATATTAGAATTGTTAATAATGTGTACATTGAATTTTAAATCAATTATTGGTAAGCTTTTGCTAAGTGATAATTTTACTCACTAATGAAACAGAAAAATTTAATTCCGCTATGACATTTCCTAGTGTATTTTAAATTATTTATCGATCTTATTATTCAAATTTTTTCTTGTAAAAAATAAATTGTCTAATTTCGGTCTGAGCTAAAAATAAAATTATCAAATTAAAATTTTCATTGTAAAAAGAATTTTAAATTCTACTAAAAAAGGAAAAAGAATTGATCTAAGAAGATCTACACTAGCTTCAGTAGATCAATGTAATTTTACCGAGATCATATAGATCTAATTTTGAAAAATTAGTTCCAGGAAAATAGATGATCAAATTTAAATTCTATTTTCCGGATAAGGAATCTCTGTAGATTACGCGCGTTACTGACAATTCAAATGTCAAATCGGAATCAATCTGAAATATTTAAAATTAAATACTTTTAAGTTGAAATTAATGTTTTTATCAAGCGAAGAGAAAAAAGTTAAATTTATTTCCCTTCAATTGAAATGTCTATCAATTACTGGCTTTCACAAATTCAAATATTATATACTTTGAAAAGAGTAACGGTAATTTATTTATGAAATTTCCATTATTATAAAAAATAAGAAATTTTTAAATTTTCAATTAGCGGCAATTTTCAAAATTTTAAAAAACTATAATTTTTTTTTTAATTTTTAACTTAAGAAAGAAAAAATTTCTAATAATTTTATAAATTTCGGTATTAATTTAAATTTATAGACTAAAAATAGTAATAATTAAAATAGTGCGGGTACCAGCTGCAATTGATAACTTTCATCTAATTAAGCAATAAGTTTACATAAGTTAAAAAAAAAAACAAATAAATAAATAACGAAACATGAATGAATTATTGATAATTAACTTTATTTAAATATAATTAGTTATTTATAATTTGTTTATCATAAAAGCCGCAATTGCAATAACAAATGTAGGCCACTACACTGACAGTCATATAATTAATGCCCATAAATCTAATCGTGTGCACGGTAATTTTTATTTTCCTTACACTTTTTTTATCCGCGCAATTCCGACCACCAGAGTCATCTGCCACAATCTTTCCGTACTCGAGTAAAATTTCTTGATCGACTTATTTTCAAAAATAATTAAAATTTTCCCACATAATAATAAATAATAAAAATACTGAGTACTGAGTACAGGTAAAAAACAACTAAAAATTTATATAAAATTCTATCGTTCATTTATTTATAAATTTTTCTACTTCTTATCAATGAGGCATACAATCAGTCTACTATTATAAAATAGACATTAAATAAAATATACTTAAAATGGCCTCACGTGAATGAGTGAATTAAAAAAAAATATATATATATATATTTATAAAAATTTGAGGAAGAAAAGCGAGAGCGAGATCGAATATTCAGTCCAGCTCAGTCCCCATTGAGATTCGCAATTTTTTAAATATTTTATTTATACATTTTTTTTTATAATTAATTTAATTATACACAGCTAGTAACATTACACATATGTATGTATATACATGCATACATTCATTTAAATATAAATAGCATTAAAAAATTAAAAATAATATTAATAATGTAATTTTTTTTTAAATTTATCAGTAAAAAGGCCTTAAGTGCTACAATAAACATACATTAATAAATATCTATGTACATATTGTTATATATATAAATTGTGGGAAATATACATATACATCCGGCTACATAAAAAAAAATAATTCGTAAATTAGCGTGCGTAAGGACAATAATTAAAAATAATTATTCTACATTACAATTGATTTAAAAATAATAATAATTATATATATAATTAATTAATAAGGAACACACTGTGACGTCGAATATAATTGTTAGATCGAGCATTGCACCATAACTCGTCGCACGCAATTATTCATACTTATTATATATGATTATTAATGCTATTTATATAAATTCTACCAGCTATTAGTTCATATCTATACAACAATCAATACAATAGTCACGATTAATAATAACATAGAGCTACTGATAAGTAGTGTGACATAATTAAAAAATATAATAAAATAATATAATATATAATTAACTAGATAGATATTTTATTTTAAAAAATTACCGAGTTATATTGGAACAGGAAGATTTTTTTTTCGTACTCTTAATATCACAGTCACGAGAGGCAGAAAATAAAGTTTTGAAGAACGAGAATAAGTTTAAGAAGGTCAGACTTCCTGTGCGAAATCTTTGGTGAAATAAATACGAAAAAAAAAAATATTTGTTTCATTATCGCAATATATATAACATGTATGTTATTATGTTTAGACGACAAAACATTGACTTTAGACATTATATCATTCCTATTTTTTCTTAGATATCTGTCTGCAAAAATGAATGATTATGTAAATTGTCTAGAGTTAATTATGTTATTAATTGCTTTTAATAATGAACATTTTTTTTTTCTTCGTAAATGGAGACTTTTAAAAAAACTCTCCTAGGAACACGCGCACTCGAGAACCCTCATATTTTTCCAGCTGGAGACTTTCAATTTCGTCGGATCGTTTTCGTCGAAATATAAAATTTCAAGTTCGGCAAGTTTGCTTGGAGCACAACAGGGTCTCGGAGCTTTACGTTTGTCTTCTTTCCAGATTAAACTCTGCAACAGCGCGTGGTGATGCGCTGGATTGTATCGAGGCGGACACCGGCCTTTGCAGTAACCGGCGTCGAAATTTTTCGGCTGGACAATAAACTCAAAGCCTTTAATGTCTTTGAATATGACAGTCATTTCATGTCGGCAGCATTTTTTATTATCACCCCGACACTCTGTTCTGCGGCCTTTGTGAAGCGACATCAGTTGCTCGGGAGCTGATCTCCGTCTTCGTGAATAACCGCGGCCGGATGTTGTGAAGACATTGAAGACTGGATCAGAAAACAGGACATTGCCACCACGTGTGTTCTCCAAACGTAACTCAAGACCCAGATTGTCATCTAGACCTTCGTGCCAGTAAGTTGCAGTCTCAGTAGTGTCTAATTCAATCCACCTGGCTCCCGAAAGTCTTTTGATTCTTTCTCGTCTCACCAAATGTCTCGATGAATTAGTCAGTCGATAAATTGATACGTCCACTGGATTTTCTTCCAAATCCGTGGCCAATAGAAGCCTCAAATTCGCGTGATCTACCACAGTGTCAACGGGCATTTCCACTGGAAAAAATAGATGATGGTCCACTGCTTGTCTTTTCACTCGACTCGGCACTTCTGTGAAAAAAAAAAAAAAATTATTTATAACTCAGTTCTCTATTTATCATCATAACAAATTATTTAATAAAATGCAAATATAAATTTTGTTTTATTTGAAGTTGAGTCAGAAGAAATTTAAAAATCTATTGATACTATCCACCTTTCCCAATACGCTATAAAAACAATAATAGACCTAGAAAATAAATCGAGAGATGAAAAAGACGCGTGGGTTTTAAATTCTCGGAATTCGCGATGATATTTACACATAGTTTTTTTAACACTAAATAAATTACGATGACTCGTCGAGGTTCAAATTAGCGATGTGTTAAAAAACCAATGAATATATATCGATACTATTTTATAGTTTAATATGGATATATATATATGTACATATGTATGGATTAAAGATTCAAGATCTTTACGGTCTAATCTATAAAAGAAATAATTTTGATAGGCAACTCAAATAGAGACAGGCATCTTGACTAAAGATTTTTTATCACTCACATGGGTACTCGATTAAAAATAGATACAATTTAACGTGTGGCGCCTTCCCACGCACTTGCTGTTAAAGCGCCTCCAATGCGTGGGATAAGATTTGTATGACACGCGCGATCTCACCTTGTGTGTAACTACACCTTTTTTTTATTTTTATTATACAAAAAATTTTTTCTTACACTCTTTCCGTTTTTACTTAACAAAAAAAACAATTTTTTATATTTTTTCACTTTAACGATTCAAAGAAACGATGTCGTAAAGTCATTCCTCCCCGTGTAAATGTATATAACCCATTGTCGGTGACATTTTTACGAGGCGGAAGTTGAAATAGATGTGTGATGACAACTTGACATACTAATTTTTCGGCGCCCTTACTATCTATACTTTAGCTCATCATCATCAACATCAAAAGCTAACAAATTTAATTATTTAAACATGATAAATATTTGGTTATATATATTAGTATTATTCAAAGTTTATTTTATTATTTATTCAATAAACATTTCTAATAATTTATAATAATAATCACAATTTTTTTTTAACTACTGCATTTATGTAAACGTCGGACATTCTATCGGAATTTATATTTCGTAACATCACTAGCCAACATCTTTATATATAAAAAAAATAGAGGTAAGATTATTAATCACTAATGCTAATATATGTATATATATATATTATTTTATTGGATATCTTAGATGAGTTAATTCAGTTTCTTTGATCATTGATCTGCGATATCTTTTATTAGAAGATTAAAAAAAATAAAATGATAAAAAAAAAATAAGGTGATGAGGAAAAGAGATCGTTGATATTATAAATATATATATATATATATATATTATTAAAGAAGCTTGTGTGATAAGTTAGAAAATTGCTTGGAGGAATCGAGGTCAGGAGACTTCGTCCCGTCGTCTCATCAGCCGAGAAAACGTGGACCGGAAACGGGCCCCAGCTTGACCCCGCGAGTCTACTACTGGAGCTCCTGTACTCATTGAGAGTATATACATATATATGTGCAATATGTGAGATGACATACAGAATAGTGTGTCCGGTTATGAGTGAGAATAAACAGGATGCAAGGCATTACCATCTACTCGCCTCCACATTCGTTTGAGACTTTTTAAACCGTGAAAGTCTTTCTAATTAACGTTTGTTTTTAAATCATTTTTCAAATGATTATTAATTTGGAAAAAAATAATTTTATTTATTTAAAAATTTGAATTCTTGTTTTTACTTTGAGTGTTTGAATAATAAATTATTTATTATTTTAGATGTCAAAAGGTTTTTAGCTAAACATATTTTGAATAATAAAATATTAAGACATTATATCATGCTATTAATTATCAATAATCCGGAGAAAATTGCTCAATAGTCCATGAAAGTCAAGTATTATAAATAATTAAAAGTGAAACTTGTCTTATTTACACCAAATATTCCGTCACTTATTTAAATAAAAAATAATTTAAGGCATCAAAAGTAAAAAAATATTTTTTATAAAAATAAATAAATAATTTATCGATTAATTAATTAATTAGCATATTTGAGAATAAATGTTTTTAGATATAATTTAGATAAAAAATAGTGTAATTATATACGTGCGTTAATGAATATAAATTACCTGTGGCATGAAATGTGTGAAGTCTCTTTCGTCTCCTGTCACCAGGTGCTCTCGACATTTGCAGTCTACTCAGGTACTCTCCATGGGCTCTTTCATACTCTGTCTGACTCACGTTCGCCTGGGACACACGAAAAAAAATATTCATTTACTCGGGATATTGTGTGTGGAGAATAAAACAAATAATAAAAAAAATATATATGAGTAAATAGTAGGCGAGACGGGTTGCTAATTACTAAATATATGCGCCGGAAGGATATATTGTCTGGCAGTGTTTAAAGATAAGCGTGAAGTGATCAACATCAAGAGGAGTTTAAGTGATGAAAAAGATAATTAAGTGTAAGATATTATATTAGAAATAATAAATATATATCATGATAACGATGATTAAGATATGATAATTATTATTATTTTTTTAAATGACCGACTCTATTGTTATTATTACACTGTAAAAAATTGGGAGTGAATTCGGAGTGATTACGGATTTTATTTAAATTCTAATTCACTCTGTCACTCATAATTCCGGAGTTAAAAAAAATCACTCTGCATATTGAGTAAATAGGGAGTTTGTTTTTTCAGCTGAGTGATTTCGAAGTGATCTAGATTTTTTTGAACCGGAATTCACTCAAATTTGGAGTAAATTTCAATCGAAAGGGATGAAATAAATAAAACCATCGACTTCGCATTTATTTTGGATTTAATCTAAAAATTTCTTACAGTCAACGACACAATTGAATTCAAAATAAATACTAACTTACTTAATAAATTAAATCTAGATTTTATTCCAATCTGTATTTACTCCAATTCAGAGTTTTAATATTAAAATAAACATCTTTTAGAAGTTAATTTTACTCCGAAGCGAATTTTCAATAGTAAATTGAACTCCCCGGAGTAAATTTCACTAATAAGGAATTAAATAAAGAAACAGTCATCTACTCCGTATTCACTCCGGATTTACTCCGCTAATTTTGTAGTGTATTATTATTATTATTGCGGAGTTGTTGTTGATGAAAAATATTGACCTAGTATTGCCCGTGGTAAATTAATCAAAAATCATCTTCATATATATTTATATTTATATATATATATTAAATAAAACGATTCACCGATTGAACTTAGCCCTCTTAATTGATTCCCCTGGATCTCGACAAACGGATTACGATTGACCCGCTTGCTCACTGTGATATTATCTTATATTTACTTGGGTCACAGAATCATATACTCAATCGTTTCTATTTTTATTTTATTTTTTTTTACTTATTATTATTTTTTAAATAACTTCATATTTAGTATCATGAAAACATGTATAATTTAATTGATTGCATAATTAAAAATTAAATAATTACTTATTATTTGAATATATTTTTTAGTCAAAATAGTTTTTGAAAAATAAAATAATAATTAATTTGTAAACTAATTATTATTTAACGATTGATAAATTTTTAAATGTATAAAAAATATATAAATATGTCAGTATAATTTTTACGGTTAAATAATGGTCATATAAATTGATAATTAAATTTTATAAATATATAAATTTTTTAAAATTACAGATGGGAGCGAAGTAATTTTAAAATAGTAAATTAATTTTTTTTACATGAATTTAAAAAAAAAAAAATAGTGATATATGTGCGTAATTATGAGGTACAAAAATATTAATGATAATAATACATAATTAATATAAAGCTGACGAAGTGATTGAGAAATTAAACGAAGATTTATTGCATCAAATAGCCAGCGGCTAAACCCTTGATATTTTGTGCAACAGCGGAATCGATGGGCGTAACTCTCTCTTTTACTTATAACTACAAACTCAAGACAAAAAAAAAGGCAAGGTATTAAAAATATAAATACGTTGTAAAATAAAATATATTTTAATGACAATCAAGGGGTCAGCCGCTTAAACAATTTAAAATAATATTTTTTGCTACAGGAAATGAACCTCCATAAAAAGGTAGCGTTTATGACGGTGGTCCTCGAGACAGTTGGAATTGCTCATTTAAATCTCGTGGGGCACAAGAAGTTAAACGAGTAGATTACACACGTAATGGAGAAAGAAAGTAGTTATGAAGAATGAGAATAAAGAAAAAAATTTTTTTAAATTTCTAGAGTGAATTTAAAATATAAAATTGGTGCGTCGCGACGCTTTTCTTCTCATCACGTCCTTTCTCTACAAATTTCTTCTCTCAACCACCACCTGGCATTTGTTTAAACTCACTTAAGCCACACTTGAGTCGCCCAGAGCCTATATAAGACGTGCTTGAATAATCTCGAGGATTTAAATCACTGTTTTTCGGGCCAAGTTTGACGTGTCTTTGAAATGCCGCTTCTCCGACACATAACCCACAACACATGACATACCATCACAAACTTTGACGCTATTAATATAAAAAAGAATTTAAAAAAATTAACTGACTTCAAGAGAGAGAGAGAAGTAAAAATAATTATCTAAAAGTGGCCTCAATGATTCAAAAGACTTTGTCTCAAGGATCTTTTGCGGGAATCCCGTGCACGAATAGACATCATCATCATCATCATCATCATCAGAGTCAAGCTTGTCTAACAATCTACTCATAACTCGTTACTAGTCGCGACAAGCTCAAGCTGAAGCTGAAGCATTTAGCGTGGAATTTCCCAACGACATTCCTTGCGCTCCGTTATGAAGTATATACTTTAAGTACTTGTCAATCCCTTCATATAAATGTTCAACTGATGTCTATTTCTTTTTTTTTTATCATCAGTACAATTACTCATTACTATTATTGTTATTAAATTATATAGTTATAATTATACTTAATGATAACAAAAAATTAATTTTAGGCTCGGGCCAGGAGACTGATTTATTTAAACCGACCCGCGTAACACCTGTTGCCAATGTTTAAAGTTAAAAAAAAATCTCACGTTTCTCATATAAATATTTGTAAGTGAATTAATAAATGTGTACGTGCTGATATTTATGAGTTTAAATATTAATGAAAAAAATAAAAAAGGAAAAGACTGAACTGGAGACTGGAGATGGGAGTGAAAAAAAAGTGGAAGCCTTTGCACGGAGGAATTGAACGGTTTTATAAATTCATTGCAGACTTAAAGACTCATGTGACATATGCACAAAAGAGGGTTGTAAAAAAATGTGAGGAGAATGTCAGAGCAGAAGCCCGGGCGTGAGAAATACCTTTGAAGGATCGGGTATCCTCTTGAGACCGAGACCCTCCACGATGCTTCTCCTTAAGGTCTCAAGCTCATCATCGTCATCGTCACGAAATTCAGTATTGTCTCTGGTCCCCTCGTCAGTTGACTCGTGAGCCTCGAGACTCTCAGCTTGATGATGATATTGGTGATGATGGTGGTTCTGATGTCGGTCTTGTTGCTGTTGCTGTTCCATTCTCGTGGGTACCGCCAAAGTTGCCCTGAAGTGACTCAACACGAGCAGACTAACGAGAAGAAAACCAGCCAGGAGGCTTGAGATTGAGACCCTCCCACGTTTATTCCCGTACCCGAGTGACAATGACAGGACAAGTGACGGATGTCGTCGCGTTGATGATCTTTCTGCAGGGGAATCTTGTCTACGTACCAACTTCTCACAGCTACTCCAGCACTCACGTTTATTACTATTACTACTCTTACTTATTATCTTGTTGTTGTTATTATTATTATTTTTTTTGTTCTTATCTTCAATGTCTTCGTCGTCCGTGTCTCGATTACCTGACAAGATTATTGGATGCTCGCCCATAGCCAGTAACCACGAGCGCAAGGCGATTATTTACAATAATCGCCTGTTATTTTTTTTTTTTTTTTTTTTTTTTTTATAATAATAATAAATTTATAAAATATTTTTTACAATTCATTAAAAATTATTATTTTATCAGATCTATTGACACTTTAATTCACGTTCAAGATCCAATTAAAGTGAGTCCTTCCTCCGTCATCAGCGGCTTTCTCCACGGGAATCCCGCCCCTCCAGCCTTGGATTATCTGCTTGTCCATATAAAATTCAAAGTTATTAAATATCTTCAGATATATGGATTTATGTATTTATAAACTCTTGTTCCTCTTCTTTATAAAATATAATCACTTAAATTTTTAATCATTTGCACACCCAGTATCCAGTAATTTCAGAGCGTCACCATTAAATTAAATTTAAAAAAAAAGTAACATACGATAACTGATCACGTTTAAAAAAATTCGCGCCACATGCGCACGCTCATGTACACGCGGAAATTAAAAATTAAAATTAAAAAAAAAAATTACACAGTGACCCGGTTTATTAATTTAAAAAATAACAACAAATTTATATAAATTATTTATTTATTTTAATATATTTGTGTATTTGGACGTCTCGTCCGACTGCCGCGTGTCGACTGTTAGGAGTCATGTGTGCTAGCCCGTCTATATAATAAGTCGCGGCTCCCGCTCCCGCCACTGAATAAGTCGTGGAGGCACGAGGCTCACTCACTCTGTTCCCCGCTGATCGCCAACCAACCACCAATCCCAGCTCTCTTTTCTCACTCTATTCAATACTTACTCATATATATTTACTCTCTTCATTCATTGTTGCTACTAAGTAATAACAAACTTGCATTACTGTATTAGTACTTGTACTTGGTACTACACAATAACAAGAATATACATCCAGTACAGGGAAGTCCATGACTCGCGCTCCATTATTGCGCCCTCATATTACAGTACCTTATAATATATACATATACATGCATACAAACTCTCAATAACGGAATTTACCCTCATTAAAACTCGAAGGATTCACTGGAATCCCGGGTAATCTAAACTCTCAGGGGATGTCCCAGTGACTCTTCAAGGTAAAAACGTAACACTCAAGGTTCTATCGTTTTTTTATTTCCATTCTTTTGAAATACATATACATATACATATGCATATATCCAGTATACGGAGAAGTCCTTAATGATTATTGATTTTTAATTACTAAATTTTTTTTATCCGGGGCTCTTCCGATTACTTGAATAATTAACAAAACTTTATTGTTCGCGGTACTGATCTTGTTTGAATTTTAACCGACATGAAAAATAACCCGAGGTAAATTAACCATGAATTTATAATCGAGTCATTGAATTGAATAATTTTGGGCAATTAATTATCAAATATTTTGATGTAATTTATTCAGGTTTGTTTTAAAAAACGATATGAGTTATGAGATTTGATTTTATTAGTCGGCTACTACGGACTGATACGAAGGAAACTCGTGCCAGTGGCAATCGATAGATTAATGAGGGGTTGGAGATAAGGGAGGGAATTAATTAATTATGAAAAATATAACGAAGATGATAAAAAAATATGAAAATAATTACTAGGGTTATAAGCGGACAAACTTGTGATGATTTCATAGCTTTCCGGGACATTATCGACCAGGAATTTCACAGAACCGCTACGCAAGAGTTTATTTGTGTCTAGTATACGTTAAAAAATATTTATACATATATATATTTGATATTTATTTAATACAAAAAGATAAATAAGATGAAGAATGTGTGGATAAGAACCTTGTAGTATAAAAATATAATAAATTATTTTGTCGTAATTATGACATTAGTGATTGATGTAGGGATCATTACGCGTAATATATTACATGTATACATATATGTCTATATATACTAATACTAATGAAGATAATAATAATAATTAACAAGTTTTCGAATCCACGACAAAATTATTTCATTGGAATGATAATTTGTCTTAATATCTCAATATGATCATGACCAACTTCATGTTAACTTGATTAGTCATCGTGTCAATCGAGTTGGTAGTCATCCTCGTACCTCCTATCATTAAATATCAAATATACGCTCCTGCTCTGATGCTCCTGATACTTTTTAACGGCTTGTTATTCACAGAAGCGCCATTTATTTACGTTAACAAGTTCAACTTTTTTTGGCTCCAATTTGCCCCATTGGTCTGTATTAAATATATAGTGAAAAGACACGAGCCATCCAGTGAATTGACATCCACAAGTTGACAGCATAAACACAGAACATGTACGCGAGATAATCTTACTTCATTGTTGAACTCTTGAGTACTCTGACATTAAATAAAAGTGTTGCGTAACTGAGAGTGCATCAGTGTATTTGCCGACCGCAATAAACTACTTTATGTTGTAGGCTCTTATTATTATTATTATTGTAGTATGGATTTAAATTTGTTTTATTTGTAATTATATAAACCGGCAGATTATCACCGGACAATGACGTAAATCCAATGGCAGGAATTCCAGCAGGTGGACAACAGCCGGTTGACGTTGTTAACTTCGTTACCTTGGTAGGTGTTCGTAGAACTCGACCACGCGTACACGGTAATACTTGACGATACTTTTGTATGATTCATAACACGATCATCCCTCCCTCCTATGCTACATAATATATAACAATATATGTATACTACTGCCTTTGATATGCCCGCGGTTATTTTCATTTTAACCAAATGACTAAAGAACAAAATTTTAAGACCAGACATTTAACAACTACACAGAAAAAAAATTTTTTTGGCGTAAAAATTTTTAAATTGACCTGAGAAAATTTTTACCTGAAATTTATATCAAAATTTTATATATATGTACAGAAAAAAAAAATTTCTTGGTGCAAAAAATTTTAAATTGCCTTGAGAAAATTTTTACCTGAAATTTATATGAAAATTTTATATATATGTACAGAAAAAAAAAATTTCTTGGTGTAAAAAATTTTAAATTGCCTTGAGAAAATTTTTACCTGAAATTTATATGAAAATTTTATATATACAGAAAAAAAAAATTTTTTGACGTAAAAAATTTTCACTCGCCCTCAGAAAATTTTTACCTGCTCCAAAAATTTTCCTGCATTAAAAATTGACAACAAAAATTTTTTTTAAGCAAAAAAAATTCTTGCGCCAATAATTATTTTTTTCTATATATAAATATATGTATATATATAATATTCATTAATAACAAGTGATCAATGAAAGTAATGATAATCTTATCACACATAAAATAATTATTTTTAAAAATAATAATTAATATATAATTTATGTTTGATATTTATTAATATATATATATAATTATAATTATAATAAATATGTAACTGATGATTATAAAATTGGATGGTGAGATGATATATATCATGATACCTGGTACGATGACTAAGCAGTTTTATTGACTATTTTCTCTTCATACTTATTACATATATATATTAATGATTTACGTTACTCCCCTACGTGGGAATAGTTTAATTTTATTTCCACGTGAATTCCACGTAATCTGTGGCTATCAGCCTATTAACTTATGAACATTATCCATTTATTTTTTGTCACGCACTTCTTCATCGTAATCATTGTCCTTAATATATATATCTATACACATATATGACACGATGGGCGTGTGTTTTAATAATAATTGTGCTAATTCCACGCCCAATTTCCTAAGAAATTTATTTTATTCACCGGAATCGGTTAATAATTAATATATATTTATTATTAATCCACTTATTTATTTGAATTCAGTTATACGTTACACAGAATAGTTATAGTCACAAATGATCTTGGTGATATTGAGTGTAGACATGTGTGAGTTTATACAAATGTTTAAGACTTAACTCGAGAAAGGCTATCAGGCAAGTAAAGATTTATTTCTTCCTACGGTATCTCTTATCTTAAACACCACATGACGCCACACGGATCGAAGAAATTTAAAAAAAAAAAATAATACGGGAGAAACGGTTGCAAGAAGTGTCCATTCGACACGTCGAATTATCAAGACAACCGTTTAAAAAGCTTTATATATATAGAAAACTTAACAACTAAATTAAGTACTACTTAGGATAACTTTAAATATAAATAAACATTTAAGAATTACACTATCGTGTTATTTATTGGGAAACTGTATATTTAAAACTGAAACATTTCCGGTACACAAGTCACATGTTTATTTATCGTAAAAATTTTTTCACTATCGGTATCACTAATTTTGTTGTGTAAAAATATATAAACTCATAGCTTTTGTTATTTCTACTGATATTGTTATTATTTTAGGATGTAGTTCTGTGCGTGAAAGAATCGACGACATGCTTGTAATTTTATTTATTTTATTTTACTCTTAAGATCTTTAGTAATAGCCGATAAATCTCACCACCGTGCGACCGGAGCACGTACTCGGTTTTTATTTCCCGATTCTTAACGCGACACAATGACTGTTACTTATTATTTTTTACTTGCACTGGCAGAACTTCTCTTTCTGTGTTATTATAGTTTTTAAATTTAAAAGGGACACAAAAACATTTACAATACAGCTCTAGATGTTTTACATCTCAAGTTATAAACTGGAGCGAGTCTGAGAGAATAATTCTTCAATGAGTTCATGCACCGCGAGCGTTGATAAATACAGACTGGTTTTAAAAACAAGACTTTTATAAATTAAATTATTTATTATTTTATAAATTAATACTTATACATAAACAACTTTTTTTTACTGCAGATGACTCAGTAATGAATTTAGTTACTGATTATTAATTGATCCGCATGCTGTATTTTTAGATTTGTTGGCCTAATTGTAATCGTGACGTGAAAAATCAATTCACCAAATGAATTGTCGCCCTCTTTTTATTTTTCTTCTTCTTCTCCTTATTTTTCTACTCCATCTTCTTTTTCTTCGTGCACTCCCATGTACATTCGGGGAAAGGAAACCCATAAATTTAAAAGTCCACTGGTAAAAGAGACAGAAATAAATGACAAGAAGGAAGTTGGATAAAGAGAGAAATAATTAAGAGGGATAAAAAAAATACGTTTTTTTTTTTTTGAATATAACGGAGCGATAAAGATTATATTTCTTAGCTGTGACTCTGACCCGCGGACTACGAAATCACTTCTAATTTATTGGACAGTGGAATTGTTTGTATATATGTATATATGTGTGTTTTTTTATTAATATATATATGTGTTAAATGTGTATATTATTACGAAATCACTAGTCATTTTAGAGATGAAGAATGGGACGAGTTTATTTCGCCAGTTGAGTCTGCAATTACTCGCCTCGATTCTCTCTCTTGAGTGATTATTTATCTCATTATTGTATATATATATTTATATAAATATAATATTGCCGATAATTGATAACGTGTGACTGTATTTAATGTATGTAAATTTCCGGAATACTTTACGTCCGACATATTATCATTTAATTTTTAATTAATAATTAATTATCAAGGATACACTGGCGAAATAATTCGTTTAAAAAAATTACGCGTTAATAATTATTTTAACTCTTTTTAATACATTTATAAATTTAAATATTTAGTACTTACACTCAGAAAATTAAGTAATTGTGTTTATTATGCTAAATTTTTAATTTTAATCATCTAGAATGATTAGAACGTTTTTCAATGCAAAAATAGTTAGTGTTATAATTTTTTTTATTAGAATTGATAATTACTAGATGATAACTTCTGCAATAAATTTTGTAATAGTTACTATCAGGATGGTAATATTTACTATCAGGATGGTAACAGTTACTATCAGGATGATAACAGTTACTATCAAAATGGTAACAGTTACCATCAGAATGGTAACAGTTACTATCAGGATGGTAATATTTACTATCAGGATGATAATATTTACTATCAGGATGGTAACAGTTACCATCAGAATGATAACAGTTACTATCAGGATGATAATATTTACTATCAGTATGATAATATTTACTTCTGCAATAAGTTTGGTAACAGTTACTATCAGGATGGTAATAATTATAATTTTCGATGGTATCTGTTACCATCTGGATTATAAATATTACTATTTAGAATAATTGTAATAATTAACTCTAGTTAACATACAGGATTGTAACAATTATCATAAATATGGTGAATATTACAATCTAGATGATTTATACTAATATTTACTACTATCTGATTGATGGTAGAAATTTTTACCATAACTAGATAGTAACTCCTATTATTTAATTTTCTGAGTGTAGGTAATTAATAGTTTAATAAAAAAAAATTTTTTAGTGGCTATTTTGCCCCGATCTATTGGTTATATTATCGTTGGTTAGGATAAAAATTAAAAAAACAGTAAATTATGTAAACATTAGTAAAAATAAATATGTGACTCGACAATATCATAAACTGTCGGTGAATACCTACAGCGTAGTTAAAAATAAACTCAACTGATGGTTCAATTTGTTGGTTAACGAGCCGCGTCGGTTCCCGTTGGCTCAATCTTTATATTTTTTAAAAATATTATCTTTATTTCTTTAACGTCGCGGTAATTATAATATGAAAGAGCGATAATTCACCATTGGGAGGCAGGGTAACAACAGACTTAAGAGAATAATAAAAAGAATTAGAAAAAAATAAAATAAAGAACAAGAGGAAGAAGAAGAAAAAGGTGGAGGAGATAGAGGTGGAGGAATTGATGAAGAGGCGCGGTAAAATTCATCGTGGAAGCGACGAAGCGTCTCAATCGTCTACCGGCATGCTGCCTCTCTTACTTTAGTGAGGATAAAAACCAAAGAAAAACAAAATCGGAGAGACGAGGAGGCGAAAGAAAAAGAAGGAGAAAGGAGAGAAGAGGGTGTGCAAGATGGAAACAAGATTAAAAAAAATTACGAGAGAGTAAGAAGCCCCTTCCTTCCTCCTTCGCGGGCGGTCCGTCTTTTCTCTTTGGGTATACACTATCGACCTCCGGGTCTTCACTAACCGGGATCTTTCTGTCGTTTACTTTAGTATAACTTACATTAGCTGCTCCGATGCCCGATATATGTATAAGTACTGTACACTGATTGTCCATTCTTACTTTTACCCATTACTCTTACTCTCATTACGTCGATACTACATTCTTTACTCTCTTTCATTTTACCGTTTACTGTATTTTCAATTACGACGAAACCACACGCGAGATATTGTAGAGCTTCACCGATATAAGTATATACATATTATCGTGCCACTTAAAACTCTACATCACTATTATTGTTTACTTAAGAGAAAAATTATACTTATGGTTATTATTACTACATACCACAACTCTCAAGGGAAACCCGGGGCAAAGTGAGAAACCATTTTTGAGACAAAAAAAATAATTTTTTTTACTGTAGACCATTTTACCTCAGTTATATTTTTCCTGCTCTAAATGCGATAATTAAAATAAAAATTTCAAATTGGCCACTGTCTGGGCTGACCAACTTACCCATTCTTTACTGCAAACCATAAGAATTTGACTAAAAAAAAAATTTTTTTTGAGTCAAATTTGGTGTCTCATTTTGCCCCAGTTATGTTAATTTTTAAAATATCGACCGTGGATTTGTAAAAAAAATTTGAATGCTGATACCTGCCTCTAATTTATTCACAAATACTAAATTTTTTTTCCGATAATCAAAAGTTAATTACTATTTTTATGACATGAGTAAACTTTGTATCAGCAGTAAATGTTACAAAATATGTTATTACAATATGTAAAAAAATTTTCCTCATTATTATGTTACATATTGAACTTATTACGCAATAATAAATGGATGTTGACAAAACTTGCGTAAGTGAAGCAGCAAGAGGGCAATACCAAGTATTTAATAATAGAATGCAAGTCATAGTACTCTCTCTTTCTCTCTTATATATTCTAAGTGTATATGTATACATATACATATATATATATGTATACATAATTTAACTGTCGGGGGCGGATTCCGCGAATGACTCGAGGGCGTTCGATAAAAACACCTCTACCTATAGGTATACCTGCATCTCGATACGAGAAGTTGTTCATCAGAGTATATATATATATATATATATGAAATACGAAAGCACCAAAAATAGTGGTCGTGTCATCGACAAGGTTTCCCAGTAGTTAAGTATGAATAAAGAGTGAGCGAGTCGAGAGTGAAATAAAATTGAACGTTTAAGTTTAAATGAATACATGAGTAAGAAATATAAAGAATGATGATACGTAACTCAGGAATTATATACTTAAATTAAACTGCCAAGATGTAAACTAAAAGATGCCATTCCTTAAGTATATTGTATACTTACTGACGGGGGCGTGTGTTAATGCTGTATAGACCCACGGAATTCCATCGTCCTGGTTTATAAATAATCCGTTGATGATCATATGATTATTTTTATATCAAACCGCATCTCTTAGGATCTCATCTAATTATTTTTTTATTTTTTATCATCATAAATTTATACAAATTAATTCAAATCTACTGAAATCTTATCAAATCAATGTACATCTAAATTTTTTATTTATTTTATATATCGATATCTAGATCTATTCAGATCTACTCGGATTCTAGATCCTAGATCTAAATTTTTCCGGTTTCAAAATTTTATTTTTTACTATCATAATAAATGTATAAAAAAAAATTCAGATTTACTGACATATATTTAGATCTCAGATTCCTGTAGATCTTAGATCTTAGATCTAAAATTTTTTTTATTCCTAAGGCCTCAAAATTTTGTTTGAAACCAAAAATTTTTAATTTATCATTTAAAGATCTTTATCTTTTTTATTCTAGATCATAGATCTATATAATACCACATCCAGATCTTCGTAGATCTAAATATTTGTAAAAATTATAATGATAATAACAAAAAAAATCATTGATCTTTATCTTTATAAAATTTTTATTATATATTTTTTACATTCATAATACTCGTGATATATTTTTACCTAATGCCGGGTGGAAAGGTCTAATGATAAGCACTTAATATATAATTATCTTATGAAAATGCAATCACATATATATTATATCAGTACATTAAATGTAATAATCTCTATAAATTTTTAAATAATTTTTTTTGACTAGTTTATAATTATTTATAAACATATCATATTTTTATTAACAGCCGCGATTACCAGGGATTTAAATTGACATAGAGCTATTTTTTTATTTGTTATTTATATGATGTGTTTTTTTTTTATAAAAAATATATATTTTATATTTTAAATAAATAAATAATAGATTTTAATTATTAGGAGAGTATCACGTGTAGTAGAGTGCAAGTTCAACGACTCCGGAACGATCGATGAGAAAAGTGAGGAAAAAAAAATGTTAAGAGGACGCTCCCTCTACAAACTCTACAGCAAAGTGTTGAGGAGAGAGTACACTTAAATGCCGATCGCTTAAAAAATTTTTTTGCTTCATATAATTCTTGCTCGTGAAACAACACGCTCATGTAAAAAAAATTAAGTAAAAAAAGCAATAACTTTAAGAGCTCTAATTTAAATCAATGGTCTAGTCCTGGTATCCTGATAAAAACATCATCATTATTACCATTATTATTATCAGCATTAAGAATTTATAGAGGTAAATTATAAATAATTATTGTAATTAATTAACTTGTAATAAATATTTTGAAAGATTAAGGTCATTAGATTGTTATTTACATTAATAATTTTAGTGGGGATTATCAGTTTACAATGTGGATCCTCGGCTTCATCTTCTTGTGTGGCCTGACTTCAGCGGCCTTGGCAAAATCACCTCACATTGTTTTCATCATTGCAGATGACTTGGTACAAGTATAAGTATATAAGTATGAGTATGAGTATACGTTTTAAGTATGAATGCAATTACATCAGCTTAACTATGTATTGTGTATTGTATATTGATTTATATTCGTATATATATACATATACATTGTTGCGACAGATGATAAGCTCATTCGAACGCCGGTCTTTGATAAATAAATATTTTAAAATAACTGTATTTTTTTATATCTATGAGCATTAAAACAATATAATTTTAATAATTATGTTATTATTAATATTATTATTGTTTTTTTAATAAGCCAAGTCCCAATTTATATTTTGGTAACAGTTTTTAATCTGATAATTAATCTAATTATATTTTATACAAATATTCAAAAATTTTACGAATGTGTTTTTATAAATTTTGAAAAACTTTAAATTCTGAAGTGCCTGCACAATATAATTCATTTTTCACGGGTATGATCATATATAACCATATGTAATCAGATATGAGCTCATATATCATCAAATATAAGTTCACATATGACTATAGTTCTGTATAAATTCATATCTGATCATATCTGATCATAACTAACATGTTTAATGTCATATATGATCATATATGAAGTATAGTATCATATAGACCTTCATATATGATCAGGTACACTCATATATTGACATAAGTGCCTATGTATGAACAAGTATAATCATATATGATCAGATTTAAAATTTTTATATGACCATGATCCTATATAAACTCATATCTGATCAGATTATCATATTTAATGTCATATATGATCACATATGAAGCATAATCTTGTATATATTTTCATATGTGATTATACACACTCATATATGGACATATGTGCCTATATATGAACATATACAATCAGATATTTCATATATGACCATAGCCCTATACAAATTCAAATCTGATCATATCTAATCAGATTTAATATCATATATGATCATATATGAACAAATATAATCATATATGATCAGATAAAAACCACTTTTTTACGATCATATATATGATCATATCTGCTCGCACAAAATATATGTCTGTGAAAAATATATGTGACACATTGATTTTTATCGGGAACATAGTTTTATATATATGTCGATATATATGCAAAACTTATCGAACATGTTTTCTGCACGCATATGTGACATAAATTTCATGTAAACATTTTTCCACTCGCATGAGAATTTTTTATAGTCTGATGTAATTATTGTTACTAATAATAATAATAATAGTAATAGAGTAAATTTCTTTTTTATTTATTTAGGGATGGTATGACGTAGGATTTCACGGTGCTGGAGATATAAAAACTCCCAACATCGACGCTTTAGCTTATACAGGAGTAATACTTGACAGATATTACGTAGCTCCAATATGTACGCCTTCTAGAAGTGCACTGATGACGGGCAAGTATCCAATTCATACCGGAATGCAACATGGAGTAAGTTTTAATGATTCATTTAATTATCACTTCAACTAGTACCGAGAAGTTGAATTAAAGTTTATATCTGTAAAGGTAATAATGGCCGCCGAGCCGTGGGGATTACCGTTGACGGAGAAAATTTTGCCTGAATACCTCCAAGACCTTGGGTATAAAAATCATATTGTGGGTAAATGGCACTTGGGTCATTATATGAGAAATTATACACCGACATATCGCGGATTTGAAAGTCACGTCGGCTATTGGACTGGTCATCAAGATTACTTTGATCACACAGCAGTTGAATTTGTGCGTTAATTATTTAAATTAAATGAACACTAAATAAATTTGAATTGTCTACTAATTTTCAGCCTGACTGGGGATTGGATATGAGAAGAAACTTGGACCCAGCCTGGGATCTGCATGGCCAGTATTCAACTGACATTTTTACTCATCAAGCCGTCAAGGTAATTAGCAATCACAACTCAAGCGATCCGCTATTTTTGTACCTCGCACATGTTGCCGTCCATTCAGCGAACCCGTACAATCCTCTTCCAGCACCCGATCAAGTCGTCGCTAAATTTGATCACATAAAAGATTACAAGCGAAGACGTTTCGCGGCGATGTTGAGCAAATTAGACGACTCTGTTGGTGCAGTCGTTGATGCTCTGAAGAAACAATCGATGCTCGCTGATACCGTAATTGTATTTACGACCGACAATGGCGGTCCTGCTGCAGGATTTAATGATAACTCAGCATCTAACTTCCCTCTTCGTGGTGTTAAAAATACTTATTGGGAAGGTATATACATACATATATGTCATAAATATATAACATAAATAATTATCTTTTTTTAAATAAATAAAAATTGATAGGTGGAGTCAGAGGTAGTGGATTTATTTGGTCAAAAAAATTATCAAAACCCGGAAGAGTTTATCGAGGAATAATGGATATTACTGACTGGCTACCAACTTTATTAACAGTAGCAGGTGGTAATAATTCAATTCTACCTGGAGCTATTGATGGTATTGACATGTGGGAGTCATTGAATAATAAAGACCCGTCGCCGCGGCGTGCTGTTGTTCACAATATCGACGACATATACGGCGCTGCCGCGATAACTGTTGACGACTGGAAGCTAGTGAAAGGTTTATGACATATATCATAGTCTAGACTTTAGTCTGTCACTATTTTAAATGCTGTTTATTCCGAACGTTTTCTGAATAAATAACATAAACTATTTACTTACCATTTGTTATTCATTTTTAATTGTAGGTACGACTTACCGCGGCGCCTGGGACGATTGGTATGGGTCATCCAGCTGGGAACTACCTTATGATACCAATCAGATAATAGAAAGTTCTGCAGGCAGAGCCATGTCCGATCTAGAATTTCCGCTTACTGATAAGCTGATCATCAATTTGAGAGAAGAGTCTCGGGTTCAATGCGGGAAGAGGAATAAAACTTTAGCTAAATGTGGCGCTCTTGTCTCGCCTTGTCTCTTTAACATCCGTACCGATCCCTGCGAGCTGAATAATCTCGCCGAAGAGTAAGTGTCTGATCTTATTTATTAAAGTCAATTAATAATCGTATTGCTATTAATTATATATTTTTATTCATAGAAATAATGAAATGCTAGTAATTTTAATTGATGCATTGAATAAAATTAATGAAACAGCAGTTCCGCCACGAAATGTTAAACCAGACCCACGATCAAAGCCAAGTCTTTGGGATCATACTTGGAGTAATTTTGGTGATTATTCATCAGCATCAATGTCATAATTGCTTTGTTTTTAATTGATTATTAATCTCGGGGAATTTCGTTGCCCATCATAACTTTAGCGCACCTGAAAAAATATTTTTTGAATAAATAGTTAATGAAAAATAATAATGGAGTTTATTTGTAAGAAGGAAACCTGCACAGCGAAGGGATCCACATCAATCCAGTCGAGCAAGTCTCTTCCTCTGCTACACAAGAACAACGACAAGTATCATGATTCCAAAACATGCCTTCCTTTAGCGAACAATCCAACATCTCCTTGATATTACTGCACTCACATGTACAGTCATCTTGATTATACTTCTGCCGGGAATTGCAATCACTCGACATGAGTTGACAATCGCATCTAAAATAACCATCAGCATTATTCCGGGAAATATTTAATTATCTTAATTTAAAACCACGACATCCTTTCATTTATCCTTTGACTTTGACTTGGACTTGGAAAACTTAGTGTATGTTTATCTGTTTTATTAAAATTTATAATATCGTTATTTATAGTAAGCAACTAACTTGCATCTTGTATGTTTTTCAACTTGAATTTCCCAGCAAGGAGAGTGTAAAGAGCCTATTTGCATTCTCTGTACCAAGACACGGGTACTGACTGTCTCTATAGGCATGCAGGACTGACTCTCATGACCACACCGTCCGTCGCAGCGATCTATTAAGATCACGTCGGGAATATAAATGTATCCAGAGTCGGGATTCAATTTAACCAACGTCGCTCGCGGTTTGCATATTACATCCTTACCCATTTTGCTCAATGTTTTAGTCATTCCACGGCACTCTATTATAACAGATTATGTCCATGTTTTTATTTTATACTCATTATTCAGCTTGAATTTTAATTGCATTTTCATGTCACCTGCATTGGAAATCCGAGTTTCAATGTCTGTTTTGCCAGTCAAAACAATTTAGTTTCAGACCAATAAGATTTCGCGGGTAGAAGATGATCAGTTTCTTCTCTAGGAAAGACATGTTAGTTTCTGACTTGATTTCATCTCTGGCGGTCAAGTAATCAATCAAACTAACGGTCATATTGCATACCAAGAGTAAGACATTTCAACCCACGTGTGATTCTCTACTCGAGTTAAAGGCTAGGGAGGAAAATACACAAATGGGGACGTTCTATTATTCTTCGTGTCGTGTATACGATTTTTTACCAGATCTGCACCTAAAAGTTTAAATTTCTGCTTCTGCTTGAGGGAAAAATGGCGCATGCGCTAGTTTTTATCATTTGTTTTTTCACAAGACAAAAGTTCGATTTTTTTCCCGCTAAACAGAGCAGGATTTAAAATTTTCAGAGTAGGTATGGTGAAAAATTTTCATATTTAAAATACATTATTTTTTTTTCTGTACTTTCGGTCAGAAATTTGCCGGTTTTGACTGACTCTGGACATTAAAAATCCCTGTATCAATGCAGGTAATATGAAAAATGTCATGCGTGCCACGGGATAAAACACGATTCCAAATTTCGGGTGGTCAGCCCTTGCCTTTCACTGGGGCAGCCGATTTCACCCTGGTCTGAAATCTTGTTTTATCCTTTGCCACGTAATAAACTAGAAATTTACTTGCCTACTTCTTGCCCTGAATTACTAGTAACTTTTTTTACCGTATTTTTAATTGTATTAGGTATTGATACTTTTGGCGTAAAATTTACTTCCGGTTTATTAGTTACTGCATTTCTTGCTCGGTCTAGTATTAAATAAATGATAATAAATATCTTTAATTTTTATTTTATTCTATTTCATAAATAAATATAAAATTCTAGTCTTTCATATATTTATTGATAAATAGACTTATAATTATTGATAAAAATTTTTAACTTACTATTGTGCCACTGCTCATTCATAACTTCAAAGTAATCTTGTCCCCATATAACATCGAGGTCACTGCTGATTAACATTAAACTCAAGCGGAAAATTATATTCTTCTTCATTGTCTTATATATTTATGTATGAATATATGTATATTTATTAATTAACTACGATTAAAAAATATTTTATTTCTCTAGACTGGACACTTCAAGTCTTTACGCGACACTGAAGTCATTATTTATTTTTTTGCGGCATTTATACCGCCAATAAAAATTAATCTATTATTTTTTTTTTGTTTAGTTATATATAACTCGTAATTTTCATAAAGGAAATGGTTTAAAAAAGTGATAAAAATATTTTAATTATATTTTATAATTTAAATCCAGTGTATTGTTTATCAAGTTTATACATAAAGTTATGAGTTTACATTTCATTTTGTGGTTTTGTAGAAAAACAAATATTATTTTATGAGCCGGTGGCTAAAATGTGAGAATTGGATCTTCTCTATGGTCCAGTATATCTAAAAAAAAAAACAAAATATTATTTTATTAGTTGCGATCTTCGGAGTTGCGAATAGACCCGAGGACAAAAGGAATTTGATAAAATAACCAGAGCACAATTAATCGATAGACATTATAACAGTATATATATAAATATAAGAGAATCTGAGACACAATGAAAGAATATTTATGAATGGGGTAAGTTGACCAGTTCAAACTGTAGGTCCAATTTGAAATTTTGAGAAAAACTTTTGTTTTTCAAATGTTTATTTGAATTATTTTATTAAAAATCGGAAAAAACAAACTTTGAGGTAAAATGGGCCATGATTGAATGAAAATTTATTTATTTTTAACTAAAAATTGTAAATTAGTTGTTTGAAATGTTCAAGTTACCCGGGTTTTTTAAAAATAAATCGTATCTAAATTTTTTCAATTAAAAATTTTTTTTTTTTAAAAAGATGCTCATTTTACCCCGATTTCCAAATTAAATATTAACTATTAGAAAAATTATAAAAACAATTTTTTAATTGATTCAAAATTTGAAATTTTGAAATTCGCGCTTTTATATTGACGGTTATTTTGTCCTCAGATCAAAAGTCACAGAACGAAATCTTGATAATTTTTCTTATAGAAATTTAATAATTTCTGTAATGAAATTAAAAATAATGAATTATGTAAATATACGTACCTTTGGCAATACTCCACCATGGCAAAGTAATATATGTGAGGAATGCATTCAGAGGAACGGATTGTGCTCGTCTAGTTTCCTTCCAAAAATGGAATGTCTGAGTGAAACCTCGCATTGTCCACAGTGGATTGTACGCCCCGTCATCTAGCTCTGTTTAATTACACCAACACAAATTAATTAATTAATTACAAATCACAAGATTAATATTAATAACAAAAAAAAATTAAATTGACCTAGGTCAATCCCTCATTATTCCCGCAAACGTTAAATTTCGTGTGAATTTTAATTAAACGTTTAATTTAAAAGCGTTGCAGCGAAAAGTATAAACATATTTATGTGGTAATAATTAATAAAAAAATGCTGAGGAAGCAGTAAATCGCAATGATGTAGAAAAGAAGCAGCGAGTATTGATTTAATGCAGTCAATATTTAAACTGATTCGATCATATTTCTAGTAACTGTGATTGTATTAATAAATAATCGTGTCCTGACACCTAAAATCCAGGAAAATTTTTTTTTAGTTTAAATAAAAAATTAAAAATTCCAGCAATCGAATCACTTTTAAATATTTATAATTTTGAATTATTGAAACAGATTAAATAATAATGAGCAATAAACTAAACCGGACGAGTGACGATAGAGGAAATCAAAAGAGGGATATTGCCCATAGGTCAATAAATATATCAATTTTTTTTTTTTTTGTTAATAAATTTAATTAACAGGGCGTTTATTAAATTTACCCTGAGAGCCGGGGCGGCGGGGAAGCTCACACCAGTAGTAGATTGCGGTGCCATCCGGAGTAACACGATGCGGTGGAAGCGGATGATTTCCTATGACACTTCCAGACAACGCGCGCCTTCGTCGTCTTCTTGGCAATGTCGCGCTTTGTTTGTGCGACGTATTGACGACTTTGCTATTTCTACTTATTTTAGCATTCGCATTCTTGTCTTTCAATGGCTCACTTCTGCAACTAAGATCATTGTCATCCTGCTCAAAATTTTCCAGATTAACGTCATCAATTCCGCTAACTCTATTAGACTTTACTCCATTTGATTCTGTTCCGTTACTCTTGACTCCATTGACTGAATCTTCACGTCCATTAATCAGTCCGTGTTTGCGTATGGCACCAAGAATTTCATCATCACTGAAGTAGCGACGCGTGCGGTGGCGTCTCGAACCTCCACGTAAATTTTCAACGGAATTTTCATCTCCATCAAATCGACGAGAATCATTACGACGTTCTTGACGTTCAATATCCATCGGATAACTTGGAATTCTTCGATTGTCGTTATTACTTCCATAACCTAGAGGAAGTTCCTCTTTTCCATGAACTAATATCGCTCCTGTGTCAAGTTTCTGCATTACATCATCTGTCAAACGTTCAGTAGTTGACGTTGTGACGATTGACTCGGTACCAACTTCGATATTATGATGACGACGATGTCGTCGTTTTGGTGTTCCTAGATCGTCATTTTATAATTACAGTTCAATATATGGTTTATTACTCATTTATTATTATTATGTATAATAATAATAATGAGCAATAAACTCACCGATAGAACGTCGCGGTGATAAACGTTTATCGTTCTCACGTGGATTATTTGTTAAATTTTTATCTGATTTGTCTTTAGCCAATGGCTTTGATGATGAATCACTACGATCTCTAGATGTGGATGATCCACGTCGCCTGGAGCGAGGACTTCTTCGATTTTCTTTCTGGCGAACTGGGGACGCGACCCGGCCGCCCCAGCTGCTAGCTTGATTTTCAGCTATAAAGTAAATTCTTTCTAAAGCTAAATAATTTATCAAAGTTGTCTCTGATAATAATTTTTTAGTCATCGTATCACTTGTGTGTAATGCCAGGGACTATTTTTGACGTTCGGGCCAGGAGGTGTAGGTTAACGAGAGAGTAGAGAAGAGAGAAATTCAAAAAAAAAAAAAAATTATTGTTCTAATATCGCGGATTTATAATAAAAAATAAAAAAACAATAATAATGTCGTCACTCGTTCGTTTTTCTGCCTTCTCCGCTCCCGCAGGATTGGAATCATGCAGCGTTGGCATGCAAGTGTGATCGAATTAAATCGTTAAATCGATTTATAAAATACTGTACAAACGGAAACTATCAAGGAATCTAGGAAAGCGTATAAGTGTAAGTCTCGATGAATCATTGCTTCTTCTCTGACATCTGCTCAACAAAACAGGTAGTATTTTTAAAAAAACTATTAGTGCTAAGATTTATTTACCGTCACGAACATCACCGGCTTCGATCTCGCTCAAGCCGTTGGCCATTGAATCGAGCCCCTCGTTCTCGGAACGAGCTTTAGTGCCTGCTGAATCGGGTTTAGTTCTCCAGCCGCCGCGGACGAAATTATTTAGATTTGAGCTTGGGTCTGAGAGACGTCGCTGATGCCGATACATAAATATTTCTTCGGCGTCGTCCCAATCTGCGTCCCAGAGGGCGTCTGTTACGGAATAACCGGGCTCGGATGTCGGAGTTTCTGCTCCTGAACCCTTTGGTTTTGTCACTGCCATCTCTGCATGTCCTTTTCCTATTGATAATTCATTAAGGAAATAAGTTACGATTATAGGTAACTGATAGATGATAATTCAAGTACCTTGAGGCCCTTTCATACGAACGAACTCGATTCTTTGGGAAGAAGCTCCGGAAAACAGCCCGAAAGTCATGCGCTGGGCCATTTTGGTACTGAGACTTGACTGAAATTGTTAATAAATTAAATAATTTTGTTGGTGGAGGATCCTGGTGACGGGGATGCAAAGTGGACTTACCCGAGCATCGTAGACTTTTTTTAGAGCGTCGTATCTGATAGACCCGAGAAAAATAACCCCTTGCACGGCGCCTTCGCGGTCGGAAGCTACCAATTCAACGCAAACCATCTCTCCGTCTCTAACTAAGATATCACAGAATACTTCGTCAAAATTGTCAACCATAAAACATATATGCGGGTAAGTCATTTCTTCAAGATCCCCTTTTGCGTCCATTCGTCGGCGACTTGGACTAGCGTACACTTTTTGTGAATGTCTCCTGAGTACCTTTAATTAAATTGTTCATAAAAATTATCACCTTTAGATAAGTTTTTCTTTTACTTCATGATAAAAATTGAAATTTTTGGTTCATATTCTTTAGTATTTTTCAAATTGCATTAAAAATCTTTGCAAGATCACCCTCGTGATAGAGTTAAAAAAAAATGTATTTTGTTATTTTCGATAGATTTTACTTTAAAAAATTTTTCTGTAAATTTCCTCATGAAAATTAACAAAAATGGGAAAATATCTGAAACTCTAAATAATAAATGAAAGAAAAAAAATGGTAATACCCTCGTAATTTTGTTTTTATTGATTTTTTTTTCAAAAACTTCGTTTTCGGAGCGCGCACACTGGGGTCATTATCCGAGGAGTCGACCCCTCAGACAATTGTTTTTTTTTTTAATTCATAAAAATTAAAATAAATTTTTCCCATAAAAAAAGTCTCGAGTCTGCTGATCTGATAAAAAATTTACTTCAACTTACTTGCAATTCCTTAGGACTAGTTCTGGTACAAATAGCCAGAGTAAGAGTGTAATCAAACTGATGAACAACAAGATTGAGATAAACAGTTTCCTCCCAATCAATATCAGGATCACCAATAGGTAATTTTTTGCTGTCCTTACGAAAAACATCAACCTCAGTCTCAAATTTCGGTACATAACGAGATGAAGTTTTAATGTGCTTCTTCCTCACAAAGAAGAGAAGGTCATCACCGTCGATCGTGTGCTCACCTTGGAAGAGAAAGTGCCTGACGAAGAGGTCCGTCCAGTACGTCGTGCCCTGCAGTACCACAAAACCTGAATCTACAAGGCAAATTAAATATACTTATCATTCAAACCATAATTACGCTACCTCTCATTAAATTACAAGTGAATTAATCAATAACCAATAAGTAAATAAATAAAAAACTAACCATCTTTCAGCAGCTGCCTCATCTCCTTGGTCCTCTGGAAGTTTATCTCTTCGAGCAACTGCTCGAGCATCGTCGGTGGCCTCGGAAATCCAGCAGAACTTCCAGCTAAACTCGCCATGATCTTGACAAACAGCCGCGTATATTATGTTTGTTCTTCACCGCGTCCTTCACTTCATCCTTCACTTCCTTCTTCCCTCTAAGTCTTATCAAAAAACATCTACACCATCATTATTTATTAATACACTCATATATATTTCACTCTTATCGCGCTTGCGTGTTACCTGCACGCCAAGCCTTTGTCTTAATAATAAATTATTATCTATATATATATTACATATATTTTTTATAAACAATTCCTGGTCATCTTAAATACTTTCTGATAAAATAGCTACCGTTCGTCAAACACCGGCAGTGACACTGAAAAAATATTAATACGCAAGTGAGTCATAGTGAGAAAAAATTAAAGATAATTGAGATTGAACACGTACCGAGTTATATGTAAACCGTACTCTGGATAAGTATTACGTTCATTTATTTATCCTTCTCTCTTGTTCACTATTTATCCTTACTTCCTTTTTTAATCGACAATATTTTAATTCAGCCGCGATCAATATGCGCACGCATGTTTTTACTCTTACAGAGGTCACCACATGTCAATATTACTTTATCATTTATCATTACGGGAATTCCCTTTTTTATTCTTGTTACCTTCTATCGTTAAAATTATTTTCATTAAATTTATTTATTGACATTTTATTTTTTTTTATTCAAAAATTTAAAAAATATGTCGAGTTAAATTTTTTAAAATATTAAAATAATAATAAAAAACTTTAAATTCTCGATAACAATAAAAAAATTTTAGTTTTCATTACAAAAATAAAATTCTGTAAATTTAAATGTTCCGGTTTACAAATAAAATTTATCTAGGGTCAATGGTTATCCGAGATAAACTATGACCTAAACTACTTGGAGTAAAAAATATTAAATATTTTAATTCAGCCAGCAATTATATCTAAAAATCTATATCTAAATATTTAAAAAAAAATTTTATTTATTTATCTTCATAATTTCTAAATGAATAAATAAATAAATAAATATTTTTAAAAGATTAATTTAAATAAACATATTTTTTCAGGCTCAGTTGTTGATATTTAGCCTACGCATCCGTTCTATTATCTCACCCACGTGACTGATAATTCACCAAGAAGCAGCAGTAGCCCATTCGCCCTCAGTCTCACGTCTTCTTGCAGCCGACAATGTTCTTTAACTAGCGGATAATAAATAAAATTAACCGAACAACAAGATAAATTAAAGCGAAATGTCTTGGCTATTAGTTAGACTATTGTTGTTAGCATGTATAATAAATTTAATAAAAGCTTCATGCATTTTGCAACCGGCTCCATTTATAACGACATCAGCACGTACACCAGGAGATGGAGGATTCAAAATATCAATAAGTGGAAATAATTCTAAGTATATTCCTAATACAATTTATTCAGTCAGCATACGAAGTACGTTATCATTATTATCATTATTACAATTATTATTGATATTAATTAATACAAAATAATTATTTCAGGTGATCCAGCTTTACTGTTGACAGATCCAACGGCAAACTTGCCGACTTTTTCACGATTCCGACTAATAGTTGACTCGCAGTATTCTCCAAACAGTCCGGTGTCAAAAGTAGGGTCATTCCAACTCTATCCAGATGCTCTGACCTCATTCGACGAAGATTGCATCAACACAGTAATCGAGACAGTCGACTACCCAAAGTCAGAAGTCCAGGTCATGTGGAGATCGCCTCCAGTAGGCTCAGGCTGCGTAATTTTCACCGCGATGGTAATGACAAGTCCGTCAGTGTGGCACGCAGCGGATGGTAAACTTGTAAAACATTTTTGCGAGGCGTCTAGTGATGACATAGTCAGTCCAGATGATGAGCTAGGCTGCTGTGCTTGTGATGAAGCCAAGTATTCTGTAAGTTATATGATTATTTATCAAGTAAGTTATTGGTAATTAAAATATAGAGCAAGCAGAATTAAGAATGAGAGTAAGAGCGAGAGTAAGAAGATAAAATATATAATCAACCCACTGACACTTGGATTTAAGTACTTTATGCTTTATGATTGCAGCTTATTATGGAGGGTATTTGGTCTAAAACAACGCATCCCAAGGACTTCCCCTTCTCGGCATGGCTGACGCACTTCAGTGACCTAATTGGCGCCTCTCATGAAAGTTCATTTTCATTCTGGGGAGCTGATCATATTGCTACTGATGGATTTCGTCAATTAGCCGAGTGGGGCTCAGCATCGGGATTGGAATCTGAGTTACGAGCCAAGTCACAGTACTTGAGAACGCTTGTTAAAGCTGCTGGACTCTGGTATCCTAATGTCAATACAAATACTAGTACAAGTTTTCGGTAATTATTTTATTAAGGAATGACAGAAAAAAATGATAAGACTTTTTTGATAAATAAATGAATAAATGAATGAATTTTAGAGTTGATAAAAAACATCCGTTGTTATCAGTCGCCTCGATGCTTGGACCCAGTCCTGACTGGGTAGTTGGTGTAAGTAAATTAAATCTTTGCGAGAAAGACTGCAGCTGGAAGGAGAACTTGATAATTGATTTGTATCCCTGGGATGCGGGAACTGACAATGGCATCAGTTATATGTCGCCTAATTCGGAGACCAAACCCAGGGAAAAAATGAAGCCTATTACGACGATGTATCCAGAGGATCCGAGATCGCCGTTCTATGACGCGAGTGGTAAGCAAATGCTGCCACTCGCTAAGTTGTACATCAAGAGGGAAAAAGTTATTGAGCGCGGGTGTGATGAAAAGTTGAAGGAGCAAATCGCTGAATTCGAAGTTGCTGAAAATACTGAAGATACTTCGCGACGTAAGAAATCTATCTGATAATTATTTTATTCAAATTTTAAATTTATCTGCCGGCTAAAATGTAGTTTTTTAAGTTTTGAATCAGAGAAGAAAAATTTTTTATTATTTTTTAAATTTTAAAAGGCGAAAACTTTTTGCGTTTTACAAAACTCTCCTAATTAGCGGCGGGAATAATTTTAAATTTAAAAAATGAGGAAAATAATTATCATGGTATTATTTAGTATTTATATTTTAAGTATTATTGTAAAAAAAAATTAATTAAAAGTATTATATGAAGTAAAATAAATAAATAAATTATAATAAAAAATTAATTGTGTAGCTGAATGTGCGACAACAGAATATACTGCATGGTCTTCTTGTTCAGTCACCTGTGGCAAAGGTCTTCGCATGCGTACACGTTCGTATTTAATGCCCGAGAAGGCGCAGATGTTTAAATGTAACAGACAATTAGTTTCTAAGGAAATGTGCGTTGCAAGTGTTGCCGAGTGCCCGTAAGTATCACTAATTATTAAATAAATATGACTTGCAAATTAACGGATCTGATAAATTAACGTAACTGCTTTGTTGTAGAGGCGAAGAAGAGGATGAGAATGACAATTTAACAGGCAGTCTCGATGTAGATCCAGTGATCTGCGAGACAACAGACTGGTCCGAGTGGTCCGAGTGCTCGTCAACTTGTGGAGTAGGTTTCAGAATGAAAACTCGAAGATTTGTCAATAAAATGGGCCGCAAAAAATGCCCGCACATTACTTTAGTAGAGAAAGACAAGTGCATGGGACCGGCGTGTCCTTCAGGAGCTGAAGAAATTCTCGATCCCACTTGTCCCGTAACCGAATGGTCAGACTGGTCTCCCTGCAGCGCGAGTTGTGGCAAAGGCGTTAAAATACGAACGAGATTACTGATGGTCGACCCATCGCGTCAAGAAGAATGTTCTGCTAAAGTCGAACACATCCAGCAGCGATCTTGTCTAGTGCAAGCTGACTGCACCTTCGACATGGCCACCGCTAAAGTTGTTTGCATGGAAGAAGCCGACGTGGGACCTTGTCGCGGATATTTCCAGCGCTGGGCTTTTGATTCAAAGAAACTCACTTGCATTTCCTTTGGCTACGGCGGCTGTCGTGGGAATCGCAACAATTTCTTGACCTTCGAAGAGTGTTCAAGCACATGTGGAATCGTTAAAGCTGCATTGACTGGTCAGCAACCTACTGGACAGTCTAGTCTAGGACAGAGTTTCAGTCCGCCTCCAGTTGATTGCATGGTATCAGAATGGTCGCCTTGGTCTCCTTGCAGTGTTACTTGTGGTGCTGGAAAATTAACCAGCTTCAGAATGATCAAGGTAATTTGTCTATTTATTTATTAGCACTTACGTAAATTGTTTCTTTTGTCAACCTGTTAAATAATTATTGTCTCCATTCTTGTGTGATAAATTATCAGCAATAATTTATTTGTATTAACGTTTATAGAGACAGCCAGAGAATGGAGGACGTCCCTGTCCAAGAAAATTACATCGACGTGCCAAATGTCAACTTGCTCCTTGTGAATAATTATCAGTAATAATAATAAATTTGCTCACACAATACTTAAGTAATCCATGACTTAAAAGTAAAAATACAAAACATACAATACTTAAATAATAATAAGATTTAGTTTAAAAATAAACTAGACGTAATTAAATAAAACTAATCTTTATATTATTAATAATAATTTTTTTTATTATAATTATAATTTTTAATGATATTAATATAATTAAACGCGACAATCGGCGACCGTTCGACATTGTGCGCTTCTGGTTTTAAAATACTAATTTAAATTCTATTTGGAATACAATTAATATATCAACTGGTGATATTTGGTCGTGACGACAACGTCTCATTCACCAGTTTGTGTGTTAAATGATTTAATATGTATATTTATATATATTTTTTTTTCTTTAACAATTCTTACATCATCGTCTAACTCGGACTCTACTCGACTTTACTCTAATAATCGACAATTTTAATTGATAATAAAATTTTAAATGCTTTTACAAATACTTGTAATCGTCAACATTTACCTTTTTTTTTAGACTTTGTATTATAAATAAAAAAAATAAATAAATATAATTAAAATTTAAATTTATAAATAATAAATAATTTATAATTTAATTATAATAATTGTGATTTATCGAGTTACAGCATTAGCAGTAATTTATTCTGGCAGTTGGAAACGCGTGTGATGATATGACATCACTACGATCATTATATTCATTTACAGCGTGCTGGTGAAAAAATACGTTTTGTTTAAAACAAATTCGCGATTTATAATTTATTATTTATATTTTTTTAGACGATTTTAAAAGGCGAATTGATGATGTGTAAGATAATTTGAATCTTAATAAATTTTTCTTTTAAAAAATGGAAAGGCGCCTGCGCGCTTGTCAATATTATTTTATTTTTATTTTTTAAATTTATTGTGGATTTAATTTTTATATATATTTGTATATATATAAATAATATAAATAATTTTTTAAAATATAATTTATGAATTTTTAGGATTAAAAGCATCGAGTCAATTTGATTGTATCGAAGCCTCAGAGCCAGCCGGAGGTGACATCACGAATTGTCTCAATGCCTGGTAGTCTCTGCAATTGTGTCGCAGAACCGTTTCTTTTGACGCTTGTCGTAAGACTTTGAACTGGTACTGAGTCCCTTGAGGTTGTCGGTTGACCTAGAAAACTTTCTTCCGTCGTTGAAGGACTCAGCGGTTCAACATCTATTCTTACATCATCGTTTTCTTTACGCGAGCAAGAGGAAATGAAAATAAAAAAATAAAGTATGATAATCAATATCAGTAATGATATTTATTTTAATGATCCAAGGACTTACCGAGTCTTTCACTAACACTAACAATCTCAATGGTGTCGAGACTTGGCTGCTGACTCTGGGTCGAGTCGTGCCGTCTTGATAAATTGTGCGCCGACAGATCTGGACTGCGAGCTGGGACACTGCTAGCTCGGTGTAATTGATTTTTCGTCGTTTTACCGATCGCCGAAGATGTCGATGAGTTTCGAACTGGCAACGTTGATAAACTGTCGACAGTACTGGCATTTTCGCTGGTTATTACGGGAGTCGAAGCACGAGATGCGGAAAATTTTTTGCGCTTCTTACGAAGAGCTGCGAGAGCTGGACCAAGACCGTGAGAAAACACGTGGTGATTTTCGTTACGTCCGTTGGTGCTCTGACTTGTCACTTGGGAATGTTCGAGAGTTGATGGAAGTTGCGGGGCACCATCTAATGATGATTTTGAATCTGATGAACCTTCGGAGCGGAATCCGCCGTCTTCAGATGCTGGAGGATACATGGAATCTTCAGACCTCGATCTACCGGCTAAATAAAATTTATTTTTAAATTTGTTTGGGCAATTAAATATTACTTTTGACGTTTCTTGTGATGTTGAATTTAAATTTGCTATGAATAAAATTCTATTAAGTTGAATTATAACCCAGCCGTCGCAAAGTCGAGGCGAAATTTAAAATTGTGATGAAAATTTAATATTCATTTTTAAGTATAACTTTTTTTTTTAGTTTTACAATTGCCTCAGCTCTTGTATGTTTGAGGATACTGAGAAAGCTTACTTTTACTGTTACAAAACTACTTCTATATCTCCGTAAAAAAAATCGCATGAAAATAAAAAAATAATATTTTAAAGCTTGAAATGTTTACTTTCCAAAACCGGTATAATTAAATATCTAAAAAATTTTTTTATAAATAAACTTTAAACCGACCCAAGGATAAATTCAGTAAATTTCCGTTCCTCTGTATACTGAAAAAGTTTTTAAATCTATTATAATAAATTAACTTGAATGCGTATTCCCCAAGCTTCAATTTTCAATTTCTTAAGTTTCCCTGAGTCACTTTATTCCCGTTTTATTTAATGACGTAGCAAAGAAGACTTTCACTGAAAATTATCTTATCTCAGAAAAAAAAGTTGTAGAGCCTATGAATCTCTCGTTTCAAAGCTGAAACTGAGCTTTCAAAAGCTTTTTATTGATTTAACCCAACACTTTTTCCCTAAGCTACAGTTCAAAAACAAAACAATAAAATTAAGCAGCTTTCTATTCTTTCTTTTGACTGAAAACTCTTGAGTTTATTATTCGGCATATTTCCGAAAGCGTCTTAAAGTATAGACTTTGAGCTTTATTATGACTTGTTTTGCATCTCAATACAATAATTCAAACCAAAGCCAGTCTTGTTAATTTTAATTATTTTTTTTGTTTTATAAAATAATCTTTTTATTTTTTTAATGAGTTCATTAAAGCGTTGTAGGGTTGAACTTTGATCTATAAAACACTCAGTCTTTGAAAATAAAATTACACGTTCATTAATTTAAGTTTAAAGTCCCCAAGAAAATGTTTTATCTCAATAATAAAAGTTGTTACACTCGAAACCCAGCGCAGATACTAAATTTAAAATAGAAGATTCTCTATCAACCTGAAAAGTAACTTCAGAAACCTAGTTTATACACTCTAGTACAAAACTTTGTAAACTAGTACACTTAATAAGATAATAAATTTACCAATGAGCCGTGAACGTGCTTTGGCAGCTTCAATCAAAGTTCCCCAGCGGCGTTTACGGGATCCATTGCGTGTACACCGATTCTGTCGATTGCTAGTCGTCAGACCCGGTACACTGTTTGTGCTAATATGATGAGGGTTCTTCTTAGGAGTAGTTGCAGGTCCAAATATGCTACTCAATGTGCTACCGAAGAGCTCCTGATTTTCCGAGTTTTCATCCTGAGCCTGCTGGAGAGACGCAATAAACTCCGCAACCGGCGGCAAAGTTCCACTGCCACCGGGTGGCTGGGGCGCAATATTAAATCCTTTCATCAATCTCCGTTCTTTCTGTCTATTTTTTTTACCCCCAGCGCCTTGAACATTCAATAATATGACTTGCTCGTATCTTGATTGATATTTATACTCGAAACATATTAAAGAGATATCATGCAGGTCATAAAAGCGTTGGATTTGAATAGTGAGTGCTAAGCTACAGGATGAATACAAAGTATTTATTTGTAAATATATATCTATATATATTTTATTGTTATAAAGTGAAGATGATAAAGGAGTGCAGGAGGGAGACTGGGGCTCACCGGTACCGGTTCCAGAGGATGTTGATGTATTCATTCCAGACTTCTTCAGGATCTCAATAAGTTCACATCTGAATGCGCTGATGTCCTGTTTTATTTCATTGACGTCGTCTTCAGTGACACCTTCACCCTCAGTTTTCCTCTGTTCCACAGTCACGTATCTCCTCACAAGATTTCTCATGATACTTTGATACCTCAGATCTCGCTCCGACGCTTGCTTCGCTTTACGCTAATGGAACGAAATTTAAACTCTCTTATTACGGCTCATCCAGGGATCTCATGACTTTTATTGATCTGATATTATACTACATTGTTTAATTTTTTTATCATTACTTCAAGTTTTTTTATTTCTACGCTTTGAATTCTCATCGCGTACCGACTATTGATTTTAGATATCGTCGCTTTAAACTTTTTTTACATCGGAAATTTTAATTCAAAGTTCAACAAATAATTCTGATATTTATCTCTTTAGAATTGTTTGCTTTTATATTTTTTTTGCGAATTTGTTGTATAGATTTTCCTATTAGTGGTCGTAAAAAATTTTAATGTGGCTTTAAAATTTTTTTTTTAATTTCATTTTATTAACTGCAGATGAATTTCATTAAAAATTATTTGTTTTCTTTGAATTAAATTTTTTTTACTTAATTTTAATATTTGTATTAATAAATTTATTTTTATTTTTTTTTATTAAAATTTCTGTAGCTCAATTACTTCCCATTTTATCACATGATGAATTTAATTAATGAATACACTAAAAAAATAATAAGTAAGTAAAAGAAATAGTAGAGTTTATTGGTCTTTATTTTATAGCCGAAACTTTCGAAGTTAGAATGCGACAGACTGAAGTTCAATTTTTTTATTAAAAACTCAGTTTCTCTTTACTTTCAACTTTTCAAGATACTTGTGGACATTAAAAGAATCAAAAGTACTCTAAAATAGATATCCAATCCAAGAATTTTAATTAACGTTACATTTTCTTTGAATTAAAATTTTTTTCAATCAAAATCATCTTGAATTTTTTTGTCATAAATTTAAAAAATTATTAATAAAAAAATTAATGTGACATCAAAAAATTTTTTATCAGTCAGTAGATAAATAAAAAAAAAATTTTTTTATAGAAAAATTTTATGATTGAAATAGAAAGCAATTGAATAATTATTTGAATATTTTATATATTAATATAAATATGATATTTACACGTATGGTTCTCATGTGTTCTTTTTTAGCAGCTCTACTATGCCCACAAAATTTTCTATAGATCCATTTGCCAATGTACCACATGCTTTTAGGCGTCGGTATAATATTGAACGGCGGTGGTACAGTTCCCCCTTCTTCGAAGTAACTGATCCATAATTTGCTTCTCGCAAACTTCCATTCAACGTCTGCACGCTCCTATTGGCATCAAGATGAAGAGTAAGATTTTAAAAATGCATTACGGAGATGGATTACAGTTTTTTATAGAGCAGCAAAAAATGTTAAAGTAAAATTGCCTGTCATCGCATAATAAAAAAATGATATCCCACACAGAGCTTAAGAAATCACAGTTCGTACTTACGGATATCAGCTGATACGAGTGATTCATCATTGCGATCAGTAGATTTAATAATACAACTATATTTATAACTGAGTAAGTACCGAACATCAGCATGCCCCAGAATCTTGTGAATATTTTAATACCGTCCAGTTCAAAACTTTCAAGATCTATTAGACCGAATACTGCCCAAAAAAGTGTTTGAATTGTTTCAAAAAGACTGTAATCAAAAATTTATTAATAATTATTTTTTTTTGCATTGAAAACGGATTTACTTTTTATAGATTTTTTATGTTAAATTCACGTGTGATAGAAAATTTATGTCATGAAAGCTCGAGGCTTGAAAAAGTATCAAGTTTAATGTTGTTTGTGATTTTTTTTTGAATACATGACATGTTTGCAGCCTAGAAAAAATTTAAGTGCATTATGTGATCACTTTCACTCGATAAATTTTTTTTTTAAATTTGAATGTGTGATGGGCGTATGAAAAATCTCTTAAAATATTTGAACGAATAGAAAGTGGAGAAATAAAAAAAAGAGTGATGGTAAATAAATTTGATTTGATATTTAAAAAGTAGAGGCTTAAATTAAAGTTAAGCTTATAATCGTCAACACTTTATTGCGTTCACTTTAAATCGATTACTTAAGATTAGGTATAAATGTTAGAGCTCTTTTTATCTGAAACCGAAGCAGTCGGATATTGGAAATGATTTAGCTTGAGAACCGAAACCTTATCGATAAATTTAATCGGGTATTTTATCGTATCTTTTCTTGAGTCGCGTCGTTAGTCACTTAATCGCAAAACATTAATTTTGTGATAAAAATCCTTAATTTTTTTCTGAGTTAATAGAATATTTTCAATCAAATTTATAATGTAAAAAAAATTACGTTCGGGAAACTGTCGGGTGGTCGGTGAAGTTTCTAAATTTGATTTTCTTATAAATTTCTAGATTTGGAAATTGACTTCAAATGTTAAAATTTGTTAATCAACTTCATTAAAAATTGCCCATAAGTCTTCTTTTCATAATTTTACTAATGGATATTCCGGAATCAACATCCCCAGCGGCTTTGTTTATGCGGTATATTATTAGTACATAAATTTTGAAATACGTATATTTGTGCAAAACATATTTAATATTTATGCTACATAAATACCAGCTGGAATTAGTATATATGTATATATTGTATTTACCCGAAATAATTACCTGAATTTTCAACTCATATATATACAAAAAAATCTCGAAATGATATATATATATTCATATATATTTTAAAAAATTTTAATAAATTATGTTTTAGTAATATACAAATTAGAATGCCCGCTAAAAATTTGAAAATCTATGAAAAATGTCTTCGATTTAAAAATAATTATGCAAAAGTATATCAATTATTTATGGATATAAAAAATAAATATTTTAAACCGTTACGTCGGTCTATTCGTCAGAAAACAAGTGATTTTTTGTGCAAAAATTTATTTGATGCTGGAATAATTTTTTTTACTTTTCTCCATACATTTTTTGAACATCAAGCATAGATAATATTGAAGTTCGTCAACGTCTAATACTTTTTGAAATTTATTCGAAATGATAAATTATAAAAAAAAAAATGCACTTATAGATTTTTTAATTTTCTACATGTGCATATTTTTATATTTTTTTTTCGTAATTTATTTGTTGAAAAAAAAATCCGAAAACTTTTAATTGTCTGCTAACTTCAGAATTATAAGCAAAGAGATTAAAAAATTTTTACGTCCAATAAATAAAGCATTTGCGCATGATTACACAAAATAAAATTTAACTGTGTAATTATAAGTAATAAATACTTACTTAGCAAAACGTCTCCAAACAATGCAAGCATTTGAATCAGTGGTGGTATTGTTATTACTGTAAGGATACGAAGCCGACGGGCATCTTTTTTTCTCCATATCCGCGTAATACCACAACAGTTGATTGAGTCCTAATATAAATATGATAAAGTAAAAGTACGGATTAATAATAACCATAATTAAGTTTTATAAATTCGTTAATTAACGTACCACTCACCACAGGAGAATGCAAATAATACAAGTACATAGAGGAAAAAAAATTTCATAATATCCATAACCATTCGGGATAATGATACCTGTAGTGGACCCAAATGAGGATTTACCGAGAAGATATAAACCAGCTTCAACGAGCTATTAAAGATATAAAGGACGTAATATAATTGCAAATAATAATTATAACCGGTTGGTTAAATAAATTAGTAAATAAAATTACCTGAAAATGTTAGCAGCTGAAAAAAGTCCCTCTGATATGAGCATGGGATCCCACGTGTCCCATTGCTCTCTCTGGAGTTCAACTATCATACCAGCTAATTGCCCTTCATTTTCCTTTTGAACTCGATAGTAAGCCACAACTCTTAACGCGACAGTGGCAACGTAAAGTGAATTTGTGACAAAGTCAATTACATTCCACATGTCATTAGCATATTCCTCGAGTCCTACATCCCACAGTTGTTTAACTTCGGACCAAATTAATCCTGACACCCATGCCAAGATAAACCTATTATACAAAACAATGCAATAAAATACAATACAAAATTAAATATCTATTGAATAATAATGATAATAATATATTTGTTGACCCAGTAACCAAGTAAGCGATTGCGTAATTTACTAGATACGTTGACAAAAACGATCAATAGTTTATAATACTTACCATTCAACGAGAGTTGGAGCTGCCCCGCGTTTTGTTGGAGTTGTTTGCTCGTGTTCGGAGATATCTTGACCCATCCAGAGACCAATTACACTTTCTATCCTCTGGCTGGCAAGTATCAGCATGACTGTTGATGTATATTAATATTTTATTTCGGCTTTGGTTTTACTTTAGACATCTAAAGTTATGATTATGAGTTTTGTTGTTGTTGCTTACAGAGAAATGTGAAGTAGGAAGCAGAGTGGCAGATGAATTTAATAAAAGGCTTCCTCATTGTTTGTCCGAAGTTACTGTGAGGTGCGATTATATATGCAACGCTGAAGATTGGAAAGAGAATTCCAATTCGAACTATTTCTAATACTTGCAGTACCATATTTTTCCTGCGGAACCCTGGTAATCCTTCGTACCAAATTGATGCTAAGAGCTGCTGTACATTTGGGTGAGCAACAAACTGATCGAAAATATTTTTATTATTATCGATATTCAAATTACATGAAAAAATTAAATTATTATTTTTTTCGCGCCAAAATTTGAAATTCAGGATTTTCAAAAAAATTATCGTACAGGAAAAAAAAATATTCGAATGCTTAAAAGATTTTTGATGTGGATTTTTTGTAGTCAATACGATAATTTTAATTTGATGAAATTTTTAACCTTTGGAAATTTGAGAAAAAATAAAAATTTAATTTTTTTTGTATTTTCTTAATAAGATAAATAATTAAAACCTTTTTTTGACGAAGTTTAATAGCTAATTTCAATCGATTCAAATGCATACGTTCGCCGTGTTCAAATGCTGGTCCCGTTGGATCATGATTGAGAAGTACTTCAAGTTCGTGGGAACTTCTCGTGTGATCTAGGAGCGCAGTAGCGAAATCCTGACACTGACGTCGAAGTTCCTGAAATCCGATAAAGAGAAACTTAGATAAATTATATTTGATGATTCCTAGCAGGTATTTGTTGAATACCAAATTGTTTGTGCAAAGTTTGTGTTGGTATGAGTTAATCAAATCCACTTTGAAAAGTAAATTTACATAAATTATAAGCTACAGTGAGTTAATAAAGTATCTTGGGATGTAAGTGATAATGATAATAATCCCTGAATTTTATTCACACCTGGTATTCACATTTGAACTCATGCTCAAGGAAAGACAGTCGCCGTAACTCCCACGACAATTCAAAGGCCGTAAGAATGGGATCTTTGGAAGACAAAGCTATCAGTGAAGGAGATGCCAGTGCTCTGTATGCATTTATTCTACTTCTTGAATGTCGCAGCGAATCCTCCATTCTTGAGGTCACACACTCGTCACACCTACATCCCGTTTAATTATTTATCAGTACTACTTACAATTATAAAATTTATTATTTATAATCATTACTGTCACTCGTAATTATTCAAATTTTCTTTATTATAATAAGAATACTTGGAACACTTTGACTTTTGCAGGCATATTCAAAATATTTTTAAATAAAATTATTTTTATAATTTTTTACAAAATAATAACAAAATTTCATTGATATTAAGAAATTAAAATTTTTTTTGCAACCTACAGATTTTTTTAACTTGAAAATTTTTGAAATTACTCAGTAATATGTCAAAAAAAAAAATAATTGTTTACTTTTATGGCCACGCAGTTTGAGGATAAAAAATTGGTGAATTTTCAAATTTTTCATTCCCATGGTGGGTTTGCATTCAAAATATAAACCATTAAAATATGATATACTTATATACAAATATATACTTGAATGATTAAAAAAATTAATTTTTTTATGACTAAATCTATAAGAATTTTTCAAAAGATTTTTGTTCAAAAATTTTGAATTACAAAATTTGAAACTGACACTAATTTTTAATACTACAGGAAATTACTTAAAATGTTATTAATTATTGATATTTTTAATCAAAATAAAAAACTAGATCTTTACCAAAAAAATTTTAAGTCATAGAAAATTTTCGCGGGTCTTATTTTTGAAATTTTAGTGATTAATTTTGAATAAGTAAATAAACTTACCCACAACGAACATCATGTGGCATAGGCAAAACAGAACCGCGATCCAAAAGTATTTTAATAATTTCATAATTATCTCGATGAGCTGAGAGAATTAGGGGCGTTATATCTGGAGTAAAAGTTGCTGTGTCTGGATGAAGTGCTTCCCAACTCTGTTGTTGTTGTTTTTGTTGTTATTGTTATTATCATAGACAAAGACAAATGTAACTTTAATATTGTTATACCAAAAAAAAAAGTTTAATAAAGTTGAGTAAGCTTGCAGTAGCAGTTGGTACAGAAGTAATCAGTAAAAAGTTAAAAATAAAAGTATTAATTTAAAATAAAAATGTTTACTGTATAAGCATCAGATAGTTGTATAAGTGAATTGTGCAGCATGACAACATAGACATAAACATAACAATAATAAAATAAAATAAAACAACACAAGTTATTACGTGAGTAGTACAAGCTACGAACGGGCATATGACAAGCAGACGACACAGCCGAGCTGCTTACGTGGGGATCGCCTTTCCTGTGTAGAGTCTCCTCGTGCTCGAGAAGCACCTCAACAGCTTCGACAAATTCTTCAGATATTGCGTGTAATAAAGCATCTTTAGTGTCGACTTTGTACTCTATTAATAACTCAACCATCTCTAGATTTTCATTGTCTATTGCCATCAGAAGCGCTGATCTGCCCAATGGATCCACACAATTTATGTTTATCCACTCGTCCTGTTGAGCTCGTTGTAACATCCTTAAATAATTTTATTTATTCTTCTTATTAATTTTAAATTTAATTAAATTTATAAAATTCAAATAAAAGAATGAGGTAAGAGACCCAGTACTCGATCAGGGAACTAGTACCCGATCACTCATGTATTTGTATATCTTTATTTTTTAGTAGAATTTTTTATATATAGATATACAAATACATGAAATGATTATGATCCTGAAGTTATCAGAAAATGAACAATTTTCGGATTTTTTTTTTTAACAAATCAATTGCAAAAAAAAAAAAACTAAAAATATGCACATGTAGAAAATTAAAAAAACTGTAAGTGCAATTTTTTCAAATATTTTTTTTTTTATAATTTATCATTTTTATTAAATTTCAAAAATTACTAGAAGTCGGCTAACTTCAGTATCATAAATGATTACTAGTTCCCTGATCGGGTACTAGGTCTTTTACCTTAATTATAATTCGAAAAAAAAATGATATGGTAATTTTTTAAATTTATAGAATAGATGGAGATTTTTGCGCCCCTATTATTGTATTAACGGTGAAATAATTTAATTACCTCCTTACAGAAGCAACATCACCGCGTTCAACAGCTAGAAGATATTTTTTTTCAGCCAAAGAAAGACTTGCCATCTCTTGGTGAGGCCTTACTACATTTTCTTCTTCCATCATTCCATGAATACTGTGTCGCTAATAATATTTAAAAATGCTTGTAAAATAGTCAGCGAAGAAATGGACGAAATTTAAGTATTTTCTTAAGTGATTTTAATATTTAATTTTTTTTTTATGCCATTGATATAAAAATTTTATTTTTAGTTTATTACCTTCTTAAAAGTGGAATGGGGAGGGGGTGCGTTTTTTATATTTCCTATGTAAATAAAAATTTAAAGAAGTAAAGGGTAAGATAAAAAATTTTTGAAATTTTTTTTCCGATAGTACTCATTTAGTATACAAGTAAAATAATTAAAAAATTTATCGTTGATTATGTTTTCAATTAAAATTCTTTTTTCATTCGTAAAAGATTTTGTTGAAATTAATAATTTATATTTTTTAATGTAAATGAAAATTAAAAGATCGTTGTCAAAAGAATTTATGTTCTCTCACTGTCTATTTGTCCCTTCATTAAAATGATAATTAAAATATTTTTACTATTAAATTTATGAATATTCAGATTTAAATTTTAAATCATTGAATTTTTTTAAATTTCATTACAATAATTAATTTTGTGTTAATAATTTTTGACATAAAAAAAAATTTTACTGTTTATATATTTTTTGGTATACTTTTGAAGATCGGCTGAAAGAACTGTAAAAAAAAACGTGTCTTGATACTTTTTGTAGGAAAATGTGCACTGAATATATTTGAGAAATCATCTGTAAAATTGATCTAAAAGTAGACGGAGAGAAAAAAGTGTAAAATTTGATAAAAATTGAAATGATAGATGATAATGGATCAGACTTTTTTAAAAAAATTCAAATAATATTTTGCGCCACTCATGAAAACTAGTCTAGTATTACTATTATAAAATATATAAGTGTAGAAAATTTAACGGTGACCTTAAAATTTTACGAACTGTTAAATATACAAACTTTGAATTTAACTGTTTAGAGACGGAAATTTATAAGCGGTGAAGTAAAAACTTTAAATTGTATACTAGACAATAAATTTAACTGTTACACAGCTAAAAATTTATCACAGCAATAACTTGATTTTCTTCTATAAATAAAATATTTAAATTTAACAGTTTCATAAAATTTGCAGTACCATCAGTACTGCAATTGTCATGGTAATTTTTTATTTTTTAAATTTAATCAAATTTAACTCCTAAAAAACACAAGAAATTTTTTATTATCACTAGAAAATTTTTGTCTTCAATTATGCAAAAATTTTTTGGCGCCAAAAAATTTTTTTTTCTTAGTACGATTTCATATTAAAATTTTTTTAAAATAAAATTTATGTAAAATTAAAATTTATCAGGGATAAAAAATTAGTAATTATTTTATTAAAATGACTAATAAATAATAGCCATTGATTTTGATAATTAAAATGTGTATGAACATTTAAAATTAATGTGTTCAAGTGTTGTATAAAAGTGTATTGAATTGTATATATATATGCGTGTATATATGTGTGTGTATGAATGTGAGACAATGCATACAGTGGAATTGAGAATCGCGGGGTGTGAGGGTGTGGCAATTCTCCTCGACAATCATCGGGGAGCGCCAGAGTAAACACTCGTCAGTGGCCTTGTAGAAATTCTTTTCTTCACCCTCACCCTCACCTTAACTCTTACCCTCTTCCTCACCCTTAACTATTCTCCTTATCCTCATCCTCATCCTCATCCTCATTCTTACACTCGTGGCTATGGCTACACTCTGTCCAAAGACGAGCTTTTTTCCCATACCCTCTTGGTAACCAGGGTGTCCAGACAATCTCAAGGGGTTTAATCGCGCCACGCCTCGTCTTGGACTATATTGTATAGACTATCTACAGTACATTCCACTAGCACTTCTACCACCCATCGTGTAATGTACATTTAACGGTTGACAGTTAAATTATCAGGATTATAGATCTTAATAAGCTTAAGTGTCTTTGACATTACTATCAATTTTATTTTAACAACAATAGCAGCGTAATAGATAAATTAATAATTATTTTTTTATCTTTCGAAACAACAATGAAGGGTATCAAGTAAATTGTAAGAAAGCAAGTGAGGGAAAAAATAAAAAAAAAGTTGTAAAAAAAATAAGAGATAAGAGAAATGACAGCAGGAGCTGGTGGATGGTAGAGAGGAAATTGAAGTGACAAAAAAAGTTAACGATAAATTTATCATATTTTTTTTTTAGTTTATACTGAAGGTTGATCTCGATGTGACTTTTTGTCATGATCAAATCAAGTTGGGCAAACTTAAGCGGAAGTTTGACTTAAGTTGACATTTCGATGGGGACCCGTGGACTTTGGGATAGAGGGTCAATAAAGAGGTGTAATAAAGGGGAAAAATATTAGCTCGATAAATATATTATGTGTATAATAAATTACATACCTTGACCTTTTTATCTACATCGGGTTTCTCGAGGAAATTCGATGTCTGATGATGATACTGTGGCATCGGAGGCGGAGGAGGTGGCTCCGGTGCTTCTGGGTCAAAGCTCACATGCTGCTGATGATGGTGATGATGATGTTGGCTCCCCATGCCACGGAAGAATCCTCCCGGGCGGCCACTCATGCTCATACGAGGTGTTCTCGTTGTCATGGCCAGATTCGTGATAGTTTCCTCTCCCCCAATGCTCTCTTCATCTTCTCCCGCGCTCTCTAATAAATTATTATCTTATGTAAGCTATTATTTTAATTGATATTTACTTAGTCATGAATTGCTTTTAATTGTTATTGTGATATTTCAAAAGATTTCATACATTACGCGCCACAGGAGAGTAATAAGATATAACTCGCACAATATTTTCACCGAAGCCAAAGACTTGGGATTAATATTAATGTTTACGTAATACAGAGTAATTGGGGTAAAATGGGGCAACCAAAAATTTTTTATTCAAAATACTGGGTACTTATTACAGACTCATGTAATAAAAGTAAAATATATGAGGTAATTTAGTAAAAAAAAAATTTTTTTCCAGTCAAAATTATTTAGCATTAGAAATTTTGATTTGTAAAAAAAAATATTTTATGTAATGAATTGTATACCGGAAAAAACCATAAATTAATTATTAATTAATTACAAGTCAAGTCTAAATTAATTAATTTATTTCAATTAGACAAATTAATTTTTGATTAATAATAAAACTAATAAAATAATTTATTGATATTGATAATAAATAGAGGTTGATAAAGACATCGTTAGTGTTAGATTGGGTTTTAGTAACTCTTATCTGTCCGAAGGATCTAGGTTGATAGATTGTATATATCGCTTGGAGTACTCCCAAACAATTGTCTTGGGTTATAAAGTACAGCAATGATTGTATTCACTTTATTAGTCTAGGGATACAATTTATCTAACCCTCAGTTTACGTAAATTTCGTTCGTTAGACTATGAGTTATTCATATATACTTATATGATATATAATAGCTAGGGTTTTTTTCTGCATAGTTTAATGTGAGTATGAGATTGTTTTGGGTCTGGGCAAAAAGTTTATTGATGTAGATGTATGGTGGATATAAGAGTGCAGTGAATGTAAGTAGTATTTGAGTGTTGTTAAACTGGATTGTCGATCAATGCTTGAGGCTACAGTTACCCTGAGGTCATTGTTCCAAAGTTGCATGTCTATGACTATGACCTGCAAGGAGGAACGTCCTAACATATAAATCGATATATATATATGTACATATACATGCATATATAGTTATGCAACTACACCTGCCATTTTTCTTACAACCCAACAACAAAATAATCTATATATATATTTTTAATATATTCTATTTCATTCTAATATTACCATAAATCTTTTCAAGTAGGGCATGATCTTATTCTGTGTAGTAAAAAATATTCAAATTGCATTTTTGTTTATTTTTTTAATTTTATAAAAATTAAATATTGATATTAAAAATTTTTAATATCGGAAATAATAAATTATGTAATTTGTTATTGAGATAAAATTAATTTTTCCGAAGTTTCGGGTCAAATAAAATCACATGGGTATGAAATTTAGTTATCAATAAATATGGACAATATTTATTATATATTTTTTTGTGGATATTGATAAGGAATTTTGAAAATTAAAAATAAAACTTATTGATTATTTTTGTTTATAATGAAATTGTTGGTTTAAATTAATATTCTGTCTAAATTATTGAAGATATATAAAAATTATATGAAAGAAATTTGTGGAGAATTTAATTTTCTATAAAAAAAGTTACGTACTAATTTTTACGGCAATTCAATAGTTTAGATAAAATTTAAGTTTAAAGTAAACTGATAAAAGTAATTATACTTGATAAAAACTTTTATTTTACTAAACTTTAAATTAAAATTCTGGCTAAACTATAAGGAATAAGATAAAAATCACTCAAGACAATTTTCTAGCGAATTAAATTCTCTACTAAAAAGATTTCGATCATTTTTAATTTAAATTAAATCGATCCAACCGAATTGACAATTAAAAAAAAAATTTTTTTTTAAAATACACATATTTATAAATTCTATACACATTTTTTATACCTCGTAAAATATATGACATTTCAGGTGAAAATACCCGGAATTCCCAAACGATTTTTTGAAGATAAAAAATTTATTGCAGTTAATGAAAAAATAATAAGCTGACATTTGATAAATAATTTATTCATAAATAAAAATAGATAAAGCGATAAAAGTGTAAAGAGTTATATTAAAAATAAAAAATAAATCATGGATTATTTCAAAGTTGTGTTAAAATGAGATCAATAGATATTTATAGGCTTTGTAAATATCGCAGGCAAATGAGACGAGTTGGTTGACCCCTGGCACCTATACACCTGTTGCTTTATTTCAATCGTTCTCTTACTATCGCACAGTTTTCATAACTTTAACTATATATGTTTCTCTTTATTTTATACATAAGATCTAATCTTACTCTAATGTATATCATAATGTTGTATATATATATATATATATATATAAATATATAAATTAGTAAGCGCCTGTGAGGCAGTCGTGATACCGATTCAATGTTTATTACTTCTATTGTAAATTGCACTTTTATATTTATTTGTACTGGTATATATAAAATATATAAGAGTAGGAAGTACCGTAGAACAGAGTTGAGTTTAGTTGAGTAGAGTAGAGTATATCGTGTATTGCTCTCGCGAGGAAATACAAGAGTAAGTGTAAAACACGCGAGCCGGAGCTTGCGGTTCTCGCTGGCGGAACCGATTACCCTCGCGTGCTTCATCGTATCAATCGATCCTTTTCTCCAGGTCAGTAATCCTACTGACGGTTTTGCGACCTGAATAACCCTACCGTAATCTCTCTTTCCCTCTCTCAATTTAAGTTACGTAATATTTTCTTTATTATTTTAAATATTTTTATTCATTTCTTCAAGAAAATTATTTATTTTTTTCGGTATAACTCCAGATTTTTTTTTTCTTTCAATTAAGAAACTCAATTATTTTTAAAATTGGGTAATGAAATTACTTAATGACCGGCTAATGAAAGTTCAGTATGAGTAATTATCTAGTTAAATAATTATTGAAAATTGTAAATCGATAATTTCACAAATCACATTACACGTTTTAATAAATTTAAATTATAAATTTTCATTTAAATTATTTAATGGATGTAATTTTTAATAGTGATCTAAGCTGTGGTTATTGCAGATTTATTATTTAAATAAATTTTTTTTTTTAGGTATGATAATTTAAATATGAAAGATTTGAATTCTTTTTAATTTCGCGGGATAAATTACAGGGGTAGATAACGAACGCTTGACCCTTTGACTGAATATCATTTTATTATTTTAACTACGGTACAAATTAAATAGGTCAAGAAAATTTAAGGGTGGGAGGCAAATAAATTTTTCAAAAAATAAAAAATAAATATTTTTTTTTTTAAGAATTTTTTTCTAATTTATTCGATGTTTTATTTAAAAATATAATTTTATTTTTTATTTATAAATACAAGTGATGATTTTCAATTGAAATCGTAATTTTGAACTAAAAATTTTTTTTTGGCTTATTGACAAATTTTTCAAACAAAAATATATTCATTGATGATCGAAAGGTATTTTTGTTCGTTCTGTCATATTATTAGAATTTAGCGACTATCTAATTTGAATAAAAATTATTAACAATTGAGAAAAAAAAAAAAACGAGTTTCAATTATCAAAAATAAAGAGGTCATAAAAAAGGGCAGTTTCACTTGAACGTAATCTCACCACGTATAAAATTTTTTAATTTTCCCAAGGCTAATAAGGTACATGCTAGTAGTTTCATATGAGTCGTTAAAAAATTCCAGAACATATCTAACAATAAACAACTAGTATGTTCCTTTTTTTTATTTTCAACACGAGCTACTAATAAAACGTGGGTTCAACTGCTAGATAAAATTCAACCAATGACTCTGATATATATCATATATTTTGTGAACAGTTTCCGAACTCATTTCATACAATGGAATCAATTAAAAAAAATAAATAATTAGTAACGTTTCGAATGCCTGCTAAATTTCAAACTTAATTCGACTGTTCAACCAGGAATCAATTTGGCGCCATATTAAAAATTTTAAATTTAGCTAATAGTAGAATTCGGGATGCAAAAACTTAATTTTTGAATGTTTGATATCTATAATCTTTAGCTATTGCGCAGAAAAATTAATTAAAATTAAAAATTTTCTTTGATAGTTTCGTTAACTCTATTTGTAAGTTATCCGGCCGTTAATGCAATTATCGAGGTAATTTTAAGCCAAACATTTTTTCCTTCATTAATATCGGCTTCAAACGTAGTTTTATTTTTAATGAACAGATTATAGCAGACTACACTTCTCTTTGTAATTTTTTTTTGTTACATAAAAGTTTCTACGCAATTATTTAAATTTACTCGGCATTTTATTCTGAATGTACAAATTCTTAAATTTCAATTGTAGACTTTTTTTTTATTTATATTAACTTTCAACATCAAAGTCATTTAACTCTTAATTGCACTGTTTCATATAAAGTTGCACTTTAATTTTAAAAAATGCTATGAATTTTTTATTAAAACCTTGCATATAAAAGATTAAATACAAAAGTTAATATTTTGGAATTAAATAAATAATTTATAGTTTTCATAAATATTTTCCATGAAAGTAAAATAAAATTACAGGCTATTTACTTCCATGACTAATTATGTAATCAGTTTAAAATTTCAAAATTTCTTTACGCGGGAAAATGATTCAAATGTCAAATTTTGGACTAATAAGTAAAAATAATTATTCAAATCTAAGATGATATTTATTATCACTATTTTTACTATTTAATTAAAAAATTAATTACTAAGTAGCATTGCAATTACTTTGGCTAAATTTTTTATATAAATTTGACTTTTCAGAATTGGCCATAAAAAAAAATTGAAATTAGGGGAGACAGGAGAAAAATTACAACGCGGCATCATTTAAAAAAAAATATTTTACATACAAAATCTTATTAACATAATGGTTGTAGATAATTTGGATAAAAAAAATTTAATTAAAAATAATTAAATTGTTTAAGAAAATTAACTTTTTTGTTTTTTTGGCAATCAAAATTCGGGTGACCCTATTTCTATAACGAATGTACTTTGTGATAGCATGTACTCACATAAAGTAACGATTTTCGAGCAAAAAAAATCTATTTCTTTTTTTTTGAAATAAATTTCTATGTAACGTTTGTCTGTTTCATATTTTTCAAATTCTTGATTTAATACTAAAAGAATACAAATGTATAAAAATACATAAATCTTTATAGATTTAGATCTATTGCAATTTTAAATTACGTTACGTTTTAAAAGCACCTGGCTCCCAGTTTAAGGTTAGTAGGTTATTATTAAATGATATATTTATATATATATATATATATTGCTCTATTGATTTTTTTAAACTATTAATTAAAACATTTCTTTTTCAACTGCAATTGAAGAATTTTTGTTTATTAAATTAAAGGAAATGAATGCAAAAAAAAATAAAAAATTTGTTTCTTTTAACAAAACGTTCATTTATCAAAAATATGAAATTATCCGGATGACTAATTTTTTTACAGGATAATAAACACATTACTTGAATGTCTGTTAAATATCAAAGCTACAAAAACAAGTTTCGAAAAATTATAGTTTAATAACCGGATGTAAAAGAATGTTAAAAAAAAAAAATAATGAAATAAAAAAATATGAAAAATGTTGTGAGTAGTTACAGCTCTCGTTGATCAGACATGGCCGTGAGCATCCGGCTTTTTCTACTACTCATTTCTCTTTTATTCTTTTGTTTATGCATACATACATACGTACATACATTTATATATAAATTTTCATACTTAAAACACCGAAGCGGCACATGCTCCTTTAAACTTTTTAATGTTTTTTACGGATAGTATACTTAGTAGTTTTTATTTATTTCACTTTTTTCTTATATTTATTTAATATTATTTATGCTCTTTTCGCGACGCATACATTTTTTCAGATTATTATTTCGGTTGGTAAAATCATTGCAAGCGTAAATTAGTTCCAGATGCCCAGGATCCAAACACTGAAGTTGACTTTTAAATGTTTTCATGAGGACTTATGAGTTTTTAAAGAAATGTTTCAAGAAATTGTTTTATTTTTATACTAAAGTAGAAATTATTACTTTTTTTTTTACTTTGACCCAATTTTTTTTATGCCATTAAACTTTTCTTTATGAATCTATTTTTGGATCAATAAATTTTTTTCGAAATTTTGTGCATGGAAGATAGTAAGGATTTAGTTGATGATATGTAAGAATATTATTTAGTATCGATTTGAATAAAATGACTCGGTATTACGAGGGCGTATTAATAATATTGCAATGCCTGCATTCTTACATCAGCATCATCGTTAGAACCCATACCCGTGTGTGTACAATGAAGATAGATTCGGAGGACAAGGTTTACGAATATATATTATGTGGGAGAGAGCTAAAAGACAAAGAAAATAAAAGTATATGAGATAAAAGCTCTTTTAAAAACTTTATAATGCGTTTTTTCTTATTTTTTAATATTGCAGGAATAACAAATTTTTGTTAAATTAAATTCTTATATTATTTTACAAAATTTACCAAGTTGGGTAAGGAGATATGGGTAAAATGGGTATGTAAAAAAATTCAATTTAACTTTTTTTTAGATTTGGATTCTAATAAAAATTCTTGTGGAAAAAAAAGTCAAAAATTTTTTCATTTATGATTCGTGCGAATAATATGTAAAAGCTATTTTCCAATAAAGTTCATATTCACAATTTTTTGAAAAAGCCCTTTCTAACAAAAAAAGAAAAAAAGGTATTTAAAAATTTTCAAAAACTGCATAGCAATAAAATCCACGATTGCGTGATTTTCAAGCCCAGTAAAAAAAAATCCTGAAGTTTATCAGGAAATTTTTAAATATACTTAAGATTTTTTTTGAACTTTTTAAATTTTCCTTGCACTATATCAGTTATAATATTTTTTGAGAAATTTCAGTGTCTTCTATTGTTTTCATAATTAGAACTCAAAAGCTTCTAAAAGTCAAAAATATAGAAATTTATTTATTGATATTATTTTGAGCCTTTATCTTTCTCAGTACGGAATTTCGTAATATATCAAAGAAATTGCCTATTTCTACTTGACAGAAATTATGCGATTAATATTTAAGACCAGGGATGAAAAAAACATTTTTTCGTTTGGTTATCTTTGAGGATTAAGGGTCAATTAGGGAATAAGTTCCCTTTTTTGAAGCAATATATAACTCAAAAAAAAAAAAATTTGCTTAATTAATTTCATTTTTTGGCGTGAATTTGTCTGTTTTAGTTAAAAGACAAACTAAAAAAGACGATTTTTCACTGCAATGATCATAATTCACTAGGAAAAAATCGTACAACCGCTGATGTTTTTGCTGTCAGCTAAAAGTTATGACTTCTGAAGGGGACTAACAAACAGTTAAAAAATTTCCAACTTATTTGCGATTGTTTCTCTTCTTGTAGCAATTTTTTTCAAACGAGAAAATTCTAATGAATACAACAAAAAATTTTTTTTTTTGAAACCGAAATTTTAATCTTACGTCGTATTTTGTAGATAAAATACTTAAAAAACATATTTTGCAAAAAGAATCGTAAGAAAATATTTTCAAAAACAAAAACTCTTACTACATATTTTTATAATTAGATATTAAGTAATTTTACTAAAATTTTTTTGGAATATTTGTTGCGAAACAAAAATATTATTAACTAAAAATTTGAATAATTAAAATTATAAATTAATGAGTAATTTTTTTAAAAAACAAAACGAAATTCTTGGTAAATTATATTTAACATAAAAAGTAGATTTATGGCAACAAAGGAATATGTAAAAAATGAAACAAGTACTTCGTGAATGCACAGTCTAGATAAAAGAAAAAAAAACAAGTTACAAGATAGAAGTTATTTAAAAAAACTTTTAACGAGTTTCTTTTCTTTATAATCCAAAGAATGTCCTACAACATTGAATTTTCTCGATATTAAATTAAGTAAAGAAAATCATATTAGAGAATATAATCCAAATTTTTTTTTTGTTTAGAATGGATAAAAAAAAATTAATAATTCAAAAGAAACGTTATTTTGATAAGGATTAAACACAACAATGAAATTTATCTAAATATGAATAACTTTGAATACTTGAATTTTTAAAATTCGTGATAAGCTATTTTTGACAACAATCAAAAGAATGAATATGCATATCATCTTTAATTATTATGAAAAAACAGGCTGAACAGTTAAATAAACAGGATTTACGAAATGAAATATGATAAAAAAAAAGTAAATAAAAATAAAATAGAGAATATAAAGTATGGAAAAAAAAGTGATCGTAAAAACGACGGCGCCTCTCTATTTCGTGTTGAGAAATTCAATTATTATCACTTCTGTTAATGAGATTTTTGGTCACACCGTTATCAGTTAGGACTCTAAAACATTTTACGACACTATAGCAGCTAAATAAACATTTCTTTGTTTTGTTTTTTAGCGAAAGAAAAAGTGAATAAATAAAAACAAGAAATGCAAGAGAATAATCAAGACTGAAGAGGGATTTCTTTTAAGATGTCATCTCCTCAGGGATTCATTATAAAAATGGAAGCATTTAGTGTCATTTTGAGAAATAGACAACGGTTGAAAACGTAAAATGTGATGAAAAAAACAAGAACAGAAAGAAAAATCATTGCTATCTGCAGTAAAATATTTCCATATATAAAATATATGATACTTTGGTGATGATATGAGTTTTTTGAGACATTGAGTGAGCGAACTTAGTGTATATCCGGTTGCCTGGGAAACCGGGCATGGAAAAAAAACGCGAGCGAAAATGCCAAGTAAAGCTTTTACTTGAATCCTTCTATCCTAGTATTCACGATCTTATGACACGTTCATATAAAAATCCGGATGTTACTCGATTCTGTCGTATTCAGACGTTGAACTCGACAAATTTTACTATATATAAAATTTATAAGGATATATTACATATTATTTTATATATTAATGCATGTAGAGAATATTTTTATATTTTATTTTATGAGTTTTAAAACTTTCATGCACTCTTTTTTAAAACTATAAATTTTTTTTGATGAAATATTACAGAGCGAGGTATTGGAAAACAAAAAATTATTGAACATTTAAACTCAACTCTTTTATATAAAGGACATGTTATATGTTCATATTTATGTCCATATTTTTTTTTATGGAAGCTGTAAAAATAAAAGTGAACAAAGAATTTATAATAATAAAATATGACGCGATATAAGAATAGAGAAATGGAGACCGTAAAAAAAATATTGGAAATGTTATTTTTAGTTAATTTTTTTTGGGAATTTTACTGAGGAGCTATTACGCTTTTTTTTTTTTTGTAAAGTAATTACGAAAAATTGATTCTTATAGATAGGGAATTTTAAATGGCTTCGGTTTTTTTAAAACTTTTTTTCGAGGTAGTTCTGATAGCTGCAAGGCAGGAAAGAAAAATGTCTTAAGTTTCTCAGCAGAACAAAGAATTTATATATATATGCATATATATTTTTTTAGAGTGTTTTAGACAAGCTTTTAAATCAGACAAACGGACTTTTTTTTAAATCTAATTCTTGGGACAATTGAATTGATTTGTCCATAAAATTTTTTTATTTTAAAGATCTCCGGAAAATAAAGGAAACGGCTTTTTCAATTGCAAATTTTACAGTTCATTATTAAACATAATACTAATTCTATATTTAAATGTCAATAAAAGTTTCAATTATCACTTTTACGATTAGTTCGTTGCCGCAAAAAATTGCATAGTCTAATTTTATTCAAAAACTTTAAATGAAAATTATTTTTTACCGATAAAAAAATAACTCAGTACTATTACTGTATAGAGAAATTACTATTCAGAAGAAGGGAAGTTAAAGAAGCCCTCAAAATTTTTATTAAAATCGATTTTCGGAGGTGAAACGGACATAGTGAAAGATTTAAAAGTCACCTTTCAAAAATTTTATAGGAAATATTTTGCAGCAATTTCGCTCGTATAAAAATTTTATTTGAAAAATAGAAACAAATTTCTTTAAGTTTTATTATTTTTCTTTTTGAAAATTTGTTTTGCTCAATATTATAATTATTTTGAATATCGAACTATGAAATTTTCCCCTTTCAGATTTTTCCCCTATTGCATAAAAAAAAATTTGAGGAATTGCCAATGAAAGATGAACTAACAAATTTAAGTTCCATACGTTAAATAAATTCCGTCGTCCGGTCGAAGTTAGTATTTTAAAATATATTTTTAATTATCAAGACCTCATTGATAATAAAATAAAGAATTCAAAGCATAATTAATCATATATCTTCGGATTAGCCGGCAAATCCAATTTAAAATGCAATCTCAAATTTACAATGTGACTAATACTCGTCCATTCGCATTCATATTCCCGCCTATTCGTATGCGAACGAACACACTCTACACAAGTATACGATAAGAATGTATAAAAAAAAATGCACACATATATTTTCCTCATTACCATCAGCGAACCCATTTGTCTATACACGTTTACATTTATCTCCATTTTATCCGTACTCTAGATTTGCATATATCAAAAAAAAAAATTCCCATAAATATACTCCGCCCATTTCCCATTTGGAAAATATATATTTTTCATTTTTATCATTATTATTATCGTTTTATTTTATTTTATCATTACTATAAACTAGTCTCCACACTATATCATCCTGATATATATATAGAAAAAAAAACCCTAAGGATTATTTCGGGCTGTTTTAGAATAGCGAGCGATATCGTTTGATGCGAGTGTATATGAGATACTGGGTTTTGAATTAGATCAAGTACGGGTGCCCGAAGCGCTTTCTATTGCATCAGTTGGCAGAACTTTGTGGTTTTCCTGCTATCGAGTATGATAAAGGATAAAGGAAACTCTCTCGGGTCTAGTCATGTTCAATGTTTTAGGTGTTGAGGGTAAAGTTAAATATTCACAAGATCTAAAACCACAATACGTATATTTTTAACAGATATAGGGGAGAGGGGGGGGGGCAAAGGGGGGTACCTATGGAAATACTAAGTTTTCGATGACTAAAATACGCCGAATCTTTTTGTTTTTAATGACATTCAAGGTAAATAGACAAAATTTTTAGCTGCCGTTATAAAATAAAATTTTTATTTTTGGCGGGCAAAATGGGGTACCCTTAAAAAAAGTTGAAAAAAAAAAATTCTGAAAGTTGATCAAATTTCATTAAATTAAATTTTTTTTTATGTAAAATACATAAAGAAAAATTACATTTTACAACATTGGTGGATACGAAGGCAGAAAAAAATTTTTTAGGGGGGCAGAGAGGCCTCCCTCCAAAAAATGATATTTTTTTTTTTTATTTTTTTTTTTTAATTGAATTGTTATCAATTAAAAAATAAAATATTATTTCCGAATATTTTTAGTGGCCCAACTTGCCCCAACTATAGAAAATCATTCGAAAAATGAATTAACATATTGATTTTTTTTTAATTTGACGATAAAAATATAAAAGAATCATTTTTCAGAACTTTGGGCTGGTCCATTTTGCCCCAGGTTTTATGGGTAGGGCTAAAAATGCGCAAATACATCGGATATACAGTAATTAGACGAAAAAAAAAAATTTTTTTTTTCACTAAATTTTGGGGGTACCCCGTTTTGCCTACCCTACCCCCTTTTGCCCCCCTCTCCACTATAACTCGTCTATAAAAAATAAAATCGTATTTTTTATTACAATTTTAAATAAACTAGACAAATTATCAATTTTAATTTTACAAATAATACATGTTTTTGTACATTGAATAATTCTGAATAGATTAAACGTTGAAATACATATTAACATAAAAAATTATTATTCTTTTGTGAAAATCTTAAGAGCCAGAAATCCTCCATAACCAGGATAACCGCGATAATACCAACCGATTCCGTGAATTGGTTTAGGTGAATTTTGATCGGTGACGATCTCCTGTAAATCGACAAATGGAACAATATGTTGTATGTTATCAGAATTCTCTCTGGTTCCATCAAAATTTATCTTATATTTGCATGGTTTACTGCGCTCGTAATTATTTCCTATTAAAGATGTGGATGGCAGAATATCTTTATTATTATGTATGAAGTCGGTGGCACTAAAACGAAATGATTAAATAATTGTAGCACTTACTACGACACAAATTTTTAACAAAAGAAAAAAAATTTAGCATCACAATTACACTAATATATATAAATATTTATATTTTTTTAAAAATAAGTTATCATTTGAAAGGTTCAACATTTGAATACAAATGTAATTACCTTCCATGGCATTGACTTTTTTGTGTGATTTCGGATTCATTTTCATTAACATTACCATCGTCATTGACGTATCGTCCGCGCAATGAATCACCTAACGTTACACCTGTTAAATAACATAAACAATTTTATTATTTGAAACTGTTAATATAATAAATATTTATCAAAAAAATTAAAATTGAAAATTTACCTGTGACAACTGCATTTTCTGATAAAGTAAGATCGTTTAGTGTGATTTCTAAAGTATCGTAACGAAACGTTAATCTATAGTTTTGGAAATTATCAATAACTTTCTTTTTTAAGGTACAATTATTTGAATTCGTCCACTTGAGAGTTATTGGATCAATTCGTCCTCCTGATAATATTCCTTGTTGAAGTTGAAGGAATATTACGTTACCGTATCTTTTAAATCTAGCGCCAGTTGCAACACTATCAACCAAGATTTATATTGTAAAAGTGAATTTTTTTTTTTTAACTAATAATTAAATAATAAAACTCACTATCCTTCATCAACTGAAACGGGATCAAAACAAATGGAATCAAGTAATTCACCACGCTTGTTTTTGGAATTTGAATAATCATCTCGTTCACATAAGCACTTGCAAATGTTACCAGTATGTTCTAGTATATAGCGATAAACTTTTACCATCATTCCTCCACGACCAGAAAAAGTGCTATTCCATTGCGCTTCTGCTTTTTTTCGTTTTTCAGTTTCCTTATTTATTTGTGCATAGTGTGATTATAATAATTTATTACTGATGTACATAAAATTGTAAATAAATGTTTTAACTTACTCTTTCAAACCAGCAATGGCGAAGTGATCCAACACATTGGTTTGGATAAGATAAATTTTGTGCACTTTTCATGCCTGTTGAATCAAGTAAATAACATTTGCCAGAACAATATCTATCACGGACCAACAACTCTTCATTGATACTTATTGCATAAAAGTTATTGAATTGAACAAGATTGGCTAAAAAAATTAACGCAAATATTTCGGTCACATATTAATGTTTTTTTTTTTTTTTGGAATCTTCTGGTCTACCAATGTCTACGGAAATTAACCTTTCGTTACTCGCGCTATGAGCGTGACGCCGCCTTTCTGACAAAAAATGCAAAAAAGATACTGTATGGGTATTTGTGACTCTATACTTAACCGATTCTCTTGTTGAAATCTATATTTTTGTTAAATATGTGCATAATTAAAAAATATACATTTTAAATACAAAAAAAGTATATTTATGTATAACAAGAATGTGATAAAGCGGCACAGTGCTCATTGTGCGAGTTAAATCGTCGATTCAATTTTTGTAACCACGTTGCCAAATGTACTGTTGTTACTGTAAGAAACAATTCATTATAGCATTATGATTTGGCAACGTCGCATTTCATTCAGCGTGGGCGGCACAGTGCTTGCTACGCGATGAAAATCGTCGGGCGAGTTGACGCAAGTAACGAAAGGTTATAAATAAGGAAATCGTTTGGAAGAAATTTCGAATAGGGCATTTTCATTGAATTTAGAGCATTCTTATAATTGAGAGATCAAATAGATATAACATATTTTTAAAAACTTACCTTCAGCTTCATTTTCATGCCATTCGTTTGGATCACCTTTCTGAATTGGAACTAATTTTGATGTTACCGATGACACATTTAATTTAATAATAATTATAAACATCCATATTGTAATACTGGATATATAGAAATAATTCATTTTATTATTTTTTTAGTAATGAAGAATAATTTTAAAAATAAAATATATTGTCGAACAGCAATTGAATCGACCGTGCTCAGTTGAATGTTGATTGAGCTCTAGTAATTTCGATCGACGGTCAATAGCTTTTATACTTTTATTTTGTCACGTCATTAAAGATAATCTTTTATGCCAATAACGTGTATCAGAGTCGGTATGTCCAAATATATGATATTTTGTAGTTGACGTTGTTACATGAGATAATATATGAAATAAATTATAAAAATGAATTCTAATATAAATGTGACCATTTCAAAATCTTAATATTCCGTTTCTTTATCACTCGCACGGTATCATATTTATGTTACATGGTTACATTAAATGTAGAAAAATTCAACTCATAGCTAACGACAAATAATATATTACAAAATCATCAATCATTAACTCTTAGAAATTAATTAATTGAATTGAACAGGGTTAAGTTTGATTATGTTGATGGTTAATTGCTGTGATTTAAAATTAACAATTTTTTTTTCAATTTCAACTTCAAAAATTGAGTGGAAATTTTTCGTATTCGTGGAAAAGACTACGTTTATCAGTTTTTGATAAATATTATTACTTTAACCTTGTCGAGTGTTTAATATCTAACATGTCTTACTCATTCGAAATAAAAATAAGCCACGATTGTAAAAAAAAATAAAATTTCTAGGATAACAATACAAAAATACACATACACAAGTTTTGATTTGCAAATTTTTTCCTAAAAAATAGAGAGAAAAAGAAGGCGAATTAAGTTTTCATTTTTACAAAATCTTCCATTGTATCAATGGAATCCATTGGCTAGCAAATATATAAAAGGACATGTTCAACTAAACGTTTAGTAAGCTTCAATAATTACGATCAACAGTGGATAAGTTTTAGAATTTTCTTTTCTGACGTCTTTGTGAATAATCTGTTACACCAATGTCCCATGGTACTTATGTTCACATATATAATATCTGATTCGTAACCAGTCATTATACATGTGAAAATTAATTTTGACGTCACTGAATAATAAAAAACTGTCAAATATGTCTATATTTATAAATATAGGTACACAAATACGCGGAGTGATCGGGTAGTGGATCTTTTACTTTATGTCATAAATATAAACCCAAATATCAATTTGAACGTTTTAATTCATTAATTTAACGTTGATGTTAATAAAATTTCATTGGACTTGAAAATTCTTTGTTATTCAATTTTAGACACAGAAATTACGACTTGATTATAAACGCGTTCAAATTATATTATATAAAAGTAATAATCTAAACTTTTATTAAACAAGTAAAAATTTCTCGAAATAAATTTTTTTGAATTCGTAAAAAAAAAAAATCGATTCACATAATAAGTAGAATGTTTCATCTCTAGATTTGAAATTGAAAATTGATATACTTTTAAAGCTTAGAAAATTTTAACTCAAAATTCTACAAAGTTTCGAATTTCCAAAATCAATATGGCCGACGTTTATTAAATATTTTTTTTATCAATTTTTTCTAAACAAAATGTTTATTTACGAAATTTTCTAAACAAAATGTTTATAAACGAAAGATTTTGAATTAGATCAAGTACGCGTGCCCGAAGCGCTTTCTATTGCATCAGTTGGCAGAACTTTGTGGTTTTCCTGCTATCGAGTATGATAAAGGATAAAGGAAACTCTCTCGGGTCTTGTCATGTTCAATGTTTTAGGTGTTGAGGGTAAAGTTAAATATTCACAAGATCTAAAACCACAATACGTATATTTTTAACAGATATATAACTCGTCTATAAAAAATAAAATTGTAATTTTATTACAATTTTAAATAAACTAGACAAATTATCAATTTTAATTTTACAAATAAGATATTTTTTTGTACATTGAATAATTCTGAATAGATTTAACGTTGAAATACATATGAATATAAAAAATTATTATTCTTTTGTGAAAATCTTAAGAGCCAGATATCCTCCATAACCAGGATAACCGCGATAATACCAACCGATTCCGTGAATTGGTTTAGGTGAATTTTGATCGGTGACGATCTCCTGTAAGTCGACAAATGGAACTACATGTTGTATATTATCAGAACTCTCTTTAGTTCCACCAAAAATTATCTTATGATTGCATGGTTCACTGCGCTCGTAATTATTTCCTGTTAAAGATGTGGACGGCAGAAGATCTGGATTACCATGTACCAAATCGATGGCACTAAAACGACATTATTAAATAATTGTAGCATTTACTACGACACAAATTTTTAATAAAAGAAAAAAAATTTAGCATCACAATTACACTAATATATATAAATATTTATACTTTTTTAAAAATAAGTTATCATTTGAAAGGTTCAACATTTGCATAAAAATGTAATTACCTTCCATGGCATTGACTTTTTTGTGTGAGTTCGGATTCATTTTCATTAATATTACCATCGTCATCGACATATCGTCCGCGCAATGAATCACCTAACGTAACACCTGTTTAGTAACATAAACAATCTTATTATTTGAAACTGTTAGTATTATGAATATTTTTCATAAAAACTAGAATTGAAAGCTTACCTGTGACAACTGCATTCTCTGTTAAAGTAAGATCATCTAGTGTGATTTCTAAACCATCGTAATTACCATCGTCTCGAAAATTATAAGTAATTTTCTTTTTTAAGGTACAATTATTTGAAGTCGTCCACTTGAGAGTTACTGGATCAATTTGTCCCAGTGATAATTTTCCTTGTTGGAGTTCAAGGAGCATAACGTTACCGTGTCTTTTAAATCTAGCGCCAGTTGCAACACTATCAACCAAGATTTATATTGTATAAAGTGAATTTTTTTTTTTTAACTAATAATTAAACAATAAAACTCACTATCCATCATCAACTGAAACGGGATCAAAACAAATGGAATCAAGTAATTCACCACGCTCGTTTTTGGAATTTGAATAATCATCTCGTTCACATAAGCACTTGCAAATGTTACCAGTATGTTCTAGTATATAGCGATAAGCTTTTACCATCATTCCTCCACGACCAGAAAAAGTGCTATTCCATTTCGCTTCTGCTTTTTTTCGTTTTTCAGTTTCCTTATTTATTTGTGCATAGTGTGATTATAATAATTTATTACTGATGTACATAAAATTGTAAATAAATGTTTTAACTTACTCTTTCGAACCAGCAATGGCGAAGTGATCCAGCACATTGATTCGGGTAAGTTAAATTTTTTTCACTGTCTGCACTTAGTGAATCAAATAAATCACATTTGCCAGAACATTCGCCTTCTATGTTTAAATTTTCTTCGTTGATACTTATTGTATACAAGTTATTGAATTGAGCAAGATTGGCTAAAAAAATTAACGCAAATTCTTCGGTTACATATTATTTGAAAACATAAGTATTGTAGGGGAGCCTGGGGCACAAGGGCCCCCTTCGACTATTAGGTAAAAAATTTTGGTAATTGTTTGGAATCAGGGTCAACCACATTTTTCAGAATTCCAAGTGCTTACACCTTAAAGATCCATAATTAAACTTTTTCCACGTGTTCAGTTACACGGCGGATTAAATTTTCTATACGAGTTTATGTCTCTAACACCAGATATCTATCTGAACCTTGCAATTGAAGTGTGAAAAAATGTCAAAAATAACACAAAATCATGTGAATTTTCAAAAATAAATTTTTCTAATAAATATAAGTAATTTTATATAATACCGTAAGATGGACGGTGGTGATAGAAAGGTCGATCTAAGAGTTACAAATAATTTTTGAACTCTTGTAATAGTGAAAATCAGCATATTTTTGTTATTTCAGTATTTTTATTGTGTACAACAGCTCACATAACATATTGATGCAAGTAGTTTGGATGGTATCTGCCTCCCTTTGCTAGTATAGTGACTGGCTGAAGCCCAAAACACTGTTTTACGCCGGCCCGTAGTAGTAAGAGATGTAGTCTAAGGCAAGAGTGCGTTAACATAGCCTTACTGACGAGTCCGTTAACGTACTTAGGATGAAACTACAAACATTATGGCAAATAGGCATATACCTTAAGTTTTGGTGGTTGACTTCAGAGTCAATACATAGAATGAAAAGAAAAATATGTCAAATAGTGCAGTGTAGCACGGAACTGAAAAATCTCAAAGATAAATTCGAAATTAAGCATAATTTATACCTTAATTATATACCAAGTGTGTATCAAAGCTTATATAACATCAATTTAAGCTAAAACAACTTCAATCCGCCGACAAATGCTTGGGATTAAACGTGCTCCCTAAGCCATTTGCCAGGTTTTGGATTTTTGCTTGTCGAAATACCTGTTGACCCCACTTCCAAACAATTACCAAAATTTTTTTTATATTTTCCGTCAGATGACCTTTATAATGTTTTTATTATATTTTAGGTCAATATGTGATATGCGGGGTAAAATGGACCGCTCGAAAAAAAAATTGTAACGAAAAAATTAATTTTTTTTTTCATTTTTCGTCAAGTTAATTTTTTCGTTACAATTTTTTTTTTTCGAGTATTCCATTTTACCCCACATATCACATATTGGCATAAAATATGATAAAAACATTATAAAGGTCATAACTTACCGAGAAATAAAAAAAAAAATTTTTTTTTTCGATTTTTCGCAAATTTTCGACTGATTCTTCCGAAATAGACGTAAAATAAACGAATTTGGTGGTTAAAAACCGCAAAAAGAAAAAATCGGCTTAAGGGCCTTTGTGCCCCAGACTCCCCTTTATTCATAAAATAAAATAAAGTTTTTTTTTTTTTTTGGAATCTACTGATCTACCAATATCTACGGAAATTAAAAAGAAGAAAATCGTTTGGAAGAAATTTTGAATAGGGCATTTTCATTGAATTTAGAGCATTCTTTTAATTCAGAGATTAAATAGATGTAACATATTTTTAAAAACTTACCGTCAGCTTCATTTTCATGCCATTCGTTTGGATCACCTTTCTGAATTGGAACTAATTTTGATGTTACCGATGACACATTTAATTTTATAATAATTATAAACATCCATATTGTAATACTGGATATATATAAATAATTCATTTTATTATTTTTTTAGTAATGAAGAATAATTTTAAAAATAAAATATATTGTCGAACAGCAATTGCATCGACCGTGCTCAGCTGAACGTTGAATGAGCTCTAGTAATTTCGATCGACGGTTAATAGCTTTTATACTTATATTATATCATATCTTCAAAAACAATTTTTCACACTAATGACGCACATCGGAGTCAATAGACGCACACCAGAGTCATTAGTACAATTAGAACAATTAAAAAATTTGGAAAATCCAAAAGGGCATGACTCACAATGCTAATTTATTATAAAATAATAATAAAAAAAATAGCGGGAAGCACGAATAAATTTAAAATATATAAATTTTCTTTCATTAAAATTTGTTGTTTTTTTTTTAATTATATTAGTATGTTTCTTTATAATTATAAAAGAACCTACTCAAAATATCTCGATTAATAACAAAAAAAAATATATGTAAATAAAAAAAAAAATTAAAAAAATTGAATTGAAAAAAAATTTTTCGATGGTAAAGCACACTCCGATGCTTCGCATCATGAGTCGTGCAAAACTGTCTAATAAATCTATAAATATAGATATAGAATTACTTGGAATGATCAGGTATTATAGGTATTTTACCTTATATCATAAATATAAACCCAAATATTAATTTGAACGTTTCAATTGCCTCAAATCAATTTTAGATACAGAAATTTCGACTTGTTTATAAACAGGTTCGAAAAAAACTAAATTCACATAATAATTAGAATATTTCCTTCCTAGATTCAAATTTGAAAATTAATATATTTTAATTTTCAAAAGCTTAGAAAATTTCAACTCGAATCCCTACAAAGTATTGAATTTTTGAAATCAATATGGCCAACGCTTACTGACTACTTTTCTGATGAATTTTTTCTGAACGAAATGTTTATCAACCACTAAAATTACTAACTATATATAATTAATATAATTGACTCTACCTGTACTCACCGATCTCCGGTACGTTCCTGTCATAACTGGTCCTTGATGAAAACTGAAATAAAAAACTACAATTAATAAAGTTATTTTGAATGAAGAAAGAAAAAATTCGATTTATTTTATTAAATGTTTCAATAAAACGGTTATTGGTTTGGTTATAAAAAATGGTAAGTACTATAAGTAAATTGTAAATTTCAAGTGATTCAATTTAAAAAGTAATTTATTTATCAATAAAAAATCAAGTGTAAGTAATTTGTTTTCCTTTATTTTTCATTTAGTTGTTTTAAATTTTTTAAAAATAGAATCAATTCCAAGCGATTAAATCTCATTGCTGAAAACAATGCGGCGTGTAATCGGTTAGCCGGAAGTACTCCCACGACGGTCAACAGTCGTTTATTTGAAAATAGAAATCGATTTCCCGTGGAATTTCCGTGCTATTCCAAAGAGATGCCTGAAGATAATTTATTATCCCGACTATTATAACCCATTTCCCTGTTTCTCTCGGATCGTATACATTACCAACAATTTTTTTTTTTTTTTTTTTTTTTAAATAAATCAATTAATCATTTCATAAATCATTCGGGCAATAAAAAATATTTAAATAATCATTTGATGGGTTTTAATTCAAATTGAATTATTTATTTAATTAATTTCTGTAAATTCAATTACTGTAATTTTTTCTATTAATAAAATTACTTAAAGTAATTAATTAACGTGATAGCGTTAAAATAATTAAAGGCGAAAAAATTTGAGTGCCATAATGGCGATGGCATTTGCAATTCTCTGGAGATCGCAAGACCTCGGGACAAGGGATCTAAGTATAGAAAGTGAATATTTATTTACAACCATGGGCAAGTAAATAAATATGAAATGAGGGTGAATAAAAAAATTTAAAAGCTAATGTATTGTAAGAAAATACTTTCCGAGATGTAAAGAATATATATCATGAGTGTAAAGATAAACAAATTGGGTAAATATTGAGGTGATTTTGAATCCACAAGAAGAAGCAACGGATATTGGGGTTTAGTTTGATTTTTATCGGGTGAAATAACGTGGAAAATAAAAGAAAATAAATGAAATAAAATGAGAATCGGTCTTGTGAGTCGTTGAGGGAAGCAAAAAATCTGTATTTGAGATCACATCTGGCCTCAGTTGAGATCTTCTTCACTTTTTTCGTTCAATCTACTCGTTTTCCTGTACGATGACCCAATAAAGTTCGCTCGCCTCTTTTTCTTTCCGCCCAAAAGTCAAGATTATTCGTATCAACGTTTACTTTCCACTTTATTTTTTTTTCTATCTGCGAGATCTCAGAAATACCGAGTAAGAATTTATTTTTCATTTTTATTCTTTTGCACCTTTTGTGCTGAACTGGACTTGAAAAAAATTCTTATTCGTTTAAATATTTTGATAAATTATACTTTTTTAGGTTGTTAATTATTTTTCATTGAATTTTTTACCATACGATTTATTTTAAATAAATTAAATTAAACCGTGTTTTTGTTTGATGTATAAATATTTTTAAAGTTTTTAAAAAAGACTTAATTTTTTTCCCCATGATATTGATTTATGTTAAAAAGTCAAAAAGAACTTTAAAGTAGATATTTCATCCGAGAAAGTTTTTTAAAAAAATTTATTATCATTTTTCTTAAAGTTATATCTTTTTGAAAAGTTTGTAATTTTATTTCTTATCAGTAATAAATTTTTTATTTTGTTGACATATAAATTGTACGGGTGTTTATTGTATGATGTTATTATTATACTGTCGAAAATAAAATTATGTAATATTTAGTGAGTATTAAATTATATGAATTTTGAATTTAATATACATATATATGTTGTAAGTAGAATGAAGGTAAATTTAAATGGGTTAACTCGTGTTAAATCATTTGAAAAGTCATAAAAACTTTATTAAGACTCATATACACATAAATATATACAAATATGCATACATATGTATGTTTACAAATTCATATAGATGCAATTTTGACTACGAAACTTTTATTCTGCAAGCGTTTCAATTTTTCAGGATAAGATGCTCTCATATGATAGACAAAATTAATTTTTAAATAAATTAAATTATTTTGGGCATATTTCCAACAAATTTACATAGAAGTGTTAAAAAAAAATTTGAAAAACGGTTGACCCTGCGGGACAACTCCAAAACTTCCCGCTGGTTCCGAGCTCAGTAAAATCTAAAACATTATAACTTGTAAATTTTTGAGCTCAAAAAACTATTAATCCGACAGAGTATACATTTCACTGAAATAAATAAATTTTTGTCCGACAATATCTTTGGAACGAATTATGAATCAAATGAAAACTCAAATTTCGAAAATCGGATTGAAACCAATAACTTCCCTTTTTTTTAAACTTTTAAATTTTCATAGCGGGAAGTTAAAAAAAGTAATTCAAGAACTACCCGTAATATTTTTATAAATTTTATAAACTTCAGAGACACTTCAGAAAATTGTTGAACTGTCAAAAACATTCCAGAAAAATATTCGAGTTAGCTGCGTTGTGCATTTGGTCAATGCACTAATAATAATAATAATAATAATAATAATAATAATAATAATAATAATAATAATAATAATAATAATAATAATAATAATAATAATAATAATAATAGCATTGTTTAAAAATATATATTAATAGATATTTATAAATATCTTGGAAATTGAAATGCGTAAATATTTATGCAGTGAAAATATAAATAATAATATTTAAGAAAATTGTGAAATAATAATGTAGTCAACAAAAGCGTTAATGTCACAAGTATAATAGCTTTAGTATAAATAACGGGGTAGAATCTTGCAGAAGACATGAAATTCAATATAATGGATCCAGAAAGCTTAGAACAGAACGCTTTTCATTATCTTTAATCCAAACAATCGTAATGCGTATGTATATATGTATATTATCATCATACATATGTGTATAAGTACATATGTATGGATGTGAATATATACTTTGGTATGTATGTATATGTGTTTGAGATAAGGATATGTGGATAATAGAAAGAGAGTCAAGTATACCACCCGTTGTGCGTTTAATTGTGGCCTAATTATAACACGCCCTCACACTTCTCGAGTACTCACACAAACTTACAAAGTGCTCTATTCTCTCTCACGTTAATTTAGCTATATGTATACATACGAAATTTATATACACTTGCATTCTCGGATATAATAGCAAGGTCGAGGCTTATAATAGGTCGGAGTTGAAATGAAAAAAAAAATTTGAAAAGTTGTCATTAACAGTTAATTTTTGAATTCAGCCTTTTATATTTTATTATTTATTTAAAAACTTTTTTCCTTCACTATTATTTTATTTATCAATTATCACGAATATTGATGGAAGCTCCAATGAATTGATGCTGTCAAAAATAAAATTTTGTTTACCTTTTCATTAGAATTTATTTATTCGCGTTCGCTATTTAAATTATTTTCGTAATAAAATGTTTGCTAAATAAATTAAATTGATTTTATAAATTTTATTTATTTATTTAGTTATATACGTGACATCTTACTAACATTTTGCAGTTTTCAATTTATCATTTTTGATCATTCACTTATATATGTATTTGAATAAATAAAAATTTTATGATAAAAAGTCATAGCTAAATTAAAAAAAATCATAAATTTGATTTTTACTTGAAATTTGCACCCAGAAAAAAATTTTGTATTGTGAATTGACTGTAAAAATTTTTTTTCAAATGACAAAAACTTTTTTCAGGGCGAGAAACAAATTCATGCGCCAAGAAATTCTCTTATTTTGCGTAATTAGTAAAAAAATTGAATAAAGTGTAATTACTGTAATTGCAAATAGAGATTGAGAGTAAAAGAAATAAAAAGTATGTTAATAAGTGAGTCGTTAAAAGATTTAATTGTCTAAAGAATGTTTATTTCTGTACTTTACAAATAAAAGTCTTTAACAAGTTCTTAGTGGAGATAATAGAAAAGCAAAAAGTAAAAAAGCTTGATGTTAATAATGATAACAATAGTGATTATTATTATTATTCTTATGATAAATAAATAAATATAATAATAAAGATAAGTATGAAGATAGATGACTTAAGAGAGTGACAGAAGACTGTGCGGCGCCAAATTAAATGGAGTGTTCGTGAAGTGTCTGCCTGAGTCCGCGTAAAAGAGAAAATAATAATGACGGTAGAACACATTTATTCTAACGCTTAGTGCACGGAGATGACATTGACGTTAATGAACTGTAATTTTGCTTTCTCTTTCTATCTATCTCTTTATCTTTCTTTGTTTTCACCCACGCTCAGTGCGTACTTGCGACTAAAATCCTACCATATTTTTTTGCTGAAGATAAAACAGTTTTTTATACTTAAGTACATCATCGCCATTTTCTAAGTAATTTATCACTTTCACAATTTTAAATCCCGCCGATTTTTGTTATTAAAAATTTTTGAAAATTCAATTCATTAATTACTATTAATATTTCTATGGAAAGTAAAATATCGTTATCTATAAACAGAATATGGAAAGATACTAGAACTTAAAAATTTTTTTTTTTAATTTAAATATTAATTTTTAGAAAATTACTGGTCAAAAAATTGTTATTCAAAATGAAAAAAAAACATATTTTTTAAATTTCAAGTTCAATGTAAATAAAATTTTACTGTCAAGAAATTTGTAGTTGACTTATATGAATAAGAGATGGTAGTTTTTCCCGCCAGACATAAAAAATTAAGACGCGAGCTGCTACCTAGTTTTTAATTATTTTTACGAACAGTAATAACAGAAAATTAAAATACTAATTACGAAGCATTAAAATGAAATATTTAGTAATAAAAATGAAAACCTTTTTAATTTACGAAAAAGTTTTCATTATTTCTATATAAAATTTGCTTTTACTTCAGATGTAAAATATACATTTTTAACTCTCATATTATTTTGCTAAAACTGAAACAGACAAAAAGATTTAAAACAGACAAATAAATCGATTTTTACAACAAAGCTTCAACGACACTCAAAGAGATGAAATGTTGATTTTAGTCATTTATTATTTTTTTATATTATTTCTCTACTTTGCTTTCAATCAACATTTTGTATTTTTTATTTTATGTTTTCTGATACTCATTCTCTATTATATAGATTTTTATACAATATTTTACACAGATATAGGTCATTTTAAATTTCACGAGCTGACTCAGTGATCTGTCGAATCGAAGGGAATTGATGCCAGTTTAAAAAAAAAAAAAGGTAAATGAACGAACGAGCGATGAAGAGAAATAGATTGCGCACGACAGATCACGAGAGGACATGATATGATATCGAGAGAAAGAGATAGTTGAAGATATGGATGAAGGGAATAGTCATCAACTCTGGGGTCGCCCTAAATCCCTGGACACTCACCCAAAATCCGCGATAGATTATATGATGTTTGCTATCCGGATTATATCCACCAGAATTTCAATTTCTGTACAACCAAAAAACTTTTATATTTTATTTTTTTAAACTTAAACTACAAGAAAAATAAAAAAAAATAATCCAAACTTAAACTTTTATTTTTTAAAATCAAGCCCCGTAAAAAAAAAAAAAAACAAAATAAAATTGTAGTAAATAAAAATCCAATAAAATAAAATAAAATAGCAAACAATCAGAAATAAAAAATATATTTATTGCAAATAAGTGGCACGTGTAAATTTTTTTTTTACTGTTATACAAGTGAAATAAAATAAATAATAAAAATAAAAAGATTTAATAGGAAAATTTTTGTAAGAGTGAAAGAGAAAGAAGATGAAAAAGGGATAAGGGAAAAAAAGAAGAAGAGGAACAGAGGAAAAGAGAGTTTGAAAAGCAATGAAATCGTATAACGTACAGGTCTCGTAATACGACGAAGCAATTACACGCTTTAGAGAGGAATCGGTAGTCGAATACTCGAATGAGAGAGAAGTTTTCAATCCCTCAACAACTTTTCCCAATTGCCTATCCTTCTATTCCTATTTCTATTCCTTTGCACATGGTTTATATAACTTATGCTACTGCTAATACTATATATGTACATGTGAGTTAAAGTATATCAAGTAGGAGAAGAGTTAGTTTTCTTTTTAAACCTTACAGAGTAAAGTAAAAATGCGAAATAAAAATAAGGATGACGTCATTCGATAACACTTTATAAACACGTTTAAAATTATTTGCGTATAAATATTATGTATATAAAGTGACATCCCCTAAGTATATGGAGTTGAATTGAGTTTGGAAATATTGAATTTCTTTTTTTTAAGTTTCAGAAATTTAAAAATATAAAAACGTTGAATAAAATTATTTATAATTTTTAAAAGACAAATATTATCTAAGTTGTTTTATATACAGTAGGACCTCGTTATAAGACTATTAGTTTCTCTCTCAAACTATTACGATACCTGGTTTATAAAAAAGACAGCAAATAGTCTTATAATGAGCTCCGACTGTATACTTAATGGAAATTAGCGAAATTTAAAATAAAATTTTGGCTAAACTGCTGAAGATGAATTGAAAATTATTGATAACAACTTTCAGAAAATCAAATTTTATATGAAAGATTATGATAATTTTCTATGTAAGTTCAGTAGTTTGAAGAGAATTTAAATTTGAAGTAAACTGATGTAAATTTTCATAAATGTGGAAATTTTTATTTTACTAAAACTTTGAATAAAAATTCGGGTTAAAATATCAAAATTGAAAAAAAAATTACTCTCGATAAATTTATGGAAAATTTAATCCTCTACAAAAAAGATTGTATTGATTTTTATATCAAATTCAATAATTTAGTGGGAATTTAAAATTCAATGTCATAATTTATATTACAAACATAAACAAAAATAAAAAACAAACTTTTTAAAAATAAAACTACACGGGCATCGAATGAAAGCGTATCGACGGCAATATATTTCCATGATGTTAAAACGCAGGGATTGACATACGACAAACTCGAGTTATATCGACTCTCATTTAACGACTTTTTAACAACTTAATTTACTTTTTTACTGCAATAATTTATTTAGTTCGGATTTTGTTACATCAGAAGCTCAAAATTTGTGTAAAAAAAAAATCTAATACCCACCCAAGATTTTTTTTTAACCCAATAGTAAAAAACAGTAAAGAGAATGATTTAAAAAATTTAATTTTTTCAATATTTCAATGTCTGTCATTGAAACATCGAGAAAATATAAGTAGGGTTGAGTAGAATGATTAAATTAATTGAGAGACATGTCAAGAATAGAGTCAGTGACGTCATGGAATAGGTTATAAAGTAATAGCAAGTTATAGACTCGTTTTAATAATAAGCTCGTACTATACTCAGAAAAATAAATTTAATATTTACTACAGTTACTCCCTATTTAGTATTCCTATTATTAAATTAACTCATTAATTTGTAAATTTTTTATTTATATATTAATTAATATTTGTCATGTATTCATGCATATATGATTAATAAATTGAACATGACAAGCACACAACAGACTTGATTGAAAATCATTTGAATCCGACAATAGCAGCCAGTACATCATCACGGTTTTATATTTTTCATTTTTTTTTTTTTTGCAATTAGTAGTCCACAAAATTATAATTTAAAATATTCATGGATATAAAGAGTTTACGTTAAAATCTGATGAGTTTATTATCATGTCACGGCTTATTGAGAATAGAGAACGGATTATTGTTTTAATTTTAACGTGGGAAATTTAACGTTGATAGAATCATCTAATCAATTCTGACCTCGATCAAATATCGATCGTAAATATGTCGTTTTTAGTTATAGTCATTTTTATGTCATGTTTAATTTATTTATTTTTATTATAACATTATATAGATATAAATTTTATAATAGATGTATAAGCAATAATTAATAGATAAAAAATGTTTTTATTACTCGTGTCAGTAGTCAAGATATTTTATGTCAGACAAAATTTTTTTTGCTAATTATTAATGGGTTGGTAATTATGAAATTAATTATAGTGATATTGATTGTTAATTTTATATTTTAATTATACAAATAAAAGAGAAAGTGATTTATTTTTAATAATAATAATAATTATTATTTTTTTATGGTAAAATAATAATAATAATAATGGCGACGTGGGAGGCAGATGAGAAACGTTTTTGATAAAATAATAAAAAAATTTTATTTAAAATTCATATGGTACCAAATTGAATTGGAATTAAATTATATTTTTTTTATTTTAAATTGTCTATGATGGAAATAATTGACTTTGGAGACTTTTAACTTTTTTTTAACAGAAATGGATTCGAGATTGCTGGAGAATTAGTTTAGAGTTACGCGCTGGACTAAAAATCGAGATAAAAATTTTAAAAGTTTAATTTTTTTTTATTTAATTGATTTTTGGATGTTAAAATTAATTGATGGGTACACTTTAGTTTTTTTAATGATTGAGATTAAAAAGTCTATTTTTTTTTTTTTTTTTAACTGGAAGCTTCCCCTTTTTTTATTTATTTATGTCAAGTTGTTGACATACTGAACAATAAAGATTAATCTTTTAAAATAATTGGCAAATTTTTTTTAAAACGCAATATTAAAAAAAAATGACAGTAAATTAAAAAAAAATTTTTTTTCGATTATTATTAAAACATGACGCGTTAAAATAATTAAAAATTTTTTTTTTCTACGATCATTACCAAAGTTGATTTAAAAATTAAAAAAAAAAAATATGTCAATTTTTCCGACAGGTCATCAATTAAGAAGAAACTTAAAAAAGACAAAAAAACTTAATTATAAGTTGTAAGAACACTTGAAACAAGTATTGTTTTAATAAAAAAAAGAAGAAAAGTTTAAAAAGATAAGGTTGGAATAGTCAAGTGACACAAGCATATGAAGAATGCCGAGTCTGCTGATATAAGAAACAGAAGAAAGTTTAAAAGAAAGAGTGAGAGCTTGCGGGGGTGTAAAAAGTCGGAGCGATCGAGTAGATAGGTCGAGTTGAATTACTTGGCGTTTGCTTGATCGAGCGCGCTGGGGTTGCATTAATTTTTGACCTCAATTCTCGCCCCTCGGCCCTCAATAAATACATACATAAATATATATATGTATATAAATATATTCTGAAAGCTATTTTTAGAGCAACGTACGATAGAAGATAGTGTGATGTGAATGGGAATGTGCGATAGAAGTTAAGTCAAGTGAAAGGTGCGATGGGAATCTTGCCGATAGCTACGCGCGTAACTTCAAAGCTCTGCCAGTCAAGTTGCGCTGATGTTCTGGTATTAATTTTATGGATGTTACTCTCATATAAATACATGTATGTATGCATGTGTGTGGGTATGTTTGAGTAAAGAATTTTATTGATGACGATGCGTCATAAAATCATGAGAACTGTCTGATTATCTCTAAACATGTCTACTGAACTTAAACTGATTTGTTTTAAATAATTTGATTTAATATTTCCTCACTAATTTATTATTAACTGAGTAAATAGTGCTGAAATATATTTTAATGATTCAGTTGTTTACTCGACCTAATTTTTAAATATTTTATTTTTTATTATTGCAATTTAATTTAAATGGATCGGGAACTTTGTGGTTGCATAGTAGGAGTAATGCAAATAATTTGAGGCAATAGTTTGTATATATATGTGATATTAAATACTAAGGAAATTAATCGACTAATTCGGTAGCATAGCACGGAAGTCAGAGTTTTGATGAAACGGATGTACGAGGTCTCATATCAATCATCTCGGCAGTTATACATTTTCAGAGTCCGAAGATTAATTAAATGACTAAAATTAACACGATTAAATGAATCACGATGACAATGTCAAATTACTATTATTTTTGTTGACAGAAAAATTATATACATATATATTTTATGAAGCTAATATAATATTAATTATAATTTCATTAACGTTAATTTTTTTTTACTTTTAATTAAGAAAAATTTCATAATTAATGTAATAAATAATTAATTTTAATAAAGAGTAAAATAAATTTTTTTTAATATTTTTGTTTGAATTTTTTATTTATTTACTCATTTTTTTTAATTTTAAAAATTAATTAGTAGTAAAATTACCAGTTGTTAAAATACTGAGCTTTATTTAATTAATGTATATCCGGTTTTTACTAACCATCTCTTGCCAATTTCCGTTGTCCTAAAATTTAAATCTTGCTAAAGAAATTTACGAAGTTCAGTTTATAATTAAGAAAATTTCCATAATTTTCAATTGACCTTTTAATAAATTATTTAGTTAATTAATTAATATATCAAGTAAGATGTCAAAAAAATAAACTGGTATTAATAAATTTATATATTGGGTAAAGTGATCGATCGATAATTCTATTAATTTATACTGTAGTAGATAACATTCTATTCTTTTTCAAACTATTTTTTACTATGTCTTGTAATTTAATGATTGTAGTTTAATTGAATTAAATTGATAACAGTTGGTGATAATTTTCGTCAGTGACGCATGATAATTTATTTAATTGATACACTGTAATTACTTTTTAATAACAAAATTTTTATTTATCATCAATTAGAGCAGTGTCCCCCCCCCCTAAAATAAAAAAAAAATTCTCAATCATTTTTTATGTAAATTAAATTTCTGACGTCAATTTTTCAACGGAGGCGGAAGTTGTCAGCCAAAAATTTTGAAAAAAAATTTTATTTCATAAATTTTTTGTGAAAACGAAGAGGTCATTTAGTCTCAGCAATTTATAAAAATCTATCAATGTTTTAAACCATAAAATTTAGAATAAATCAAAATCCGATCATTAAAAAAAAAAAATTTTTTTCACAAAAAATTTTCAAGTGTCCATTTTGAACATGTTCCTGAAGATCGGAACGTTTTTCGTGAAACGAAAATCAAAAAACGAAATTAAAAGTAAGAAATCTACCAGATATTGAGTTTTGAAATGTTTTGTACACGCGTTAGTATGTCAGCCGAAAATTGCAGGCCACCCCGAACTACCCCTTAAGCAGTCAAATTACATAAATTTTTAATTTTCTTTGCGCGAAAAACCCGATCTTCAGGTACATTTTTGAACGACGTTTCCAAATAATTCGATAATTAATCAAATTTTTACGATAAAATAAATATCAGTAGTATCTGGTGGTAAATTAATAGATTATTGGTATTGATGAGCACGAGCGAGTCTGATCAAACAACGAGATCAACTACTACACAACACTATGCTACTAGTATTGCTTCTTCCACTACAACAACAACTACTACTACTACTACTTGTAGTATTTCTATTACTATGTACATGTACACGTAGTATATATTAATACAACGACTATAATATACTGATAGCGTTCTACAAGTACAAGTGTAGGCAGATGCAACCAACCACGTCTCGAATGTAAATTTGAGGATTCTCTATCAGGATGGTGAGCAAGCGAGATAGTAAAATTAAACTCACAATTGGGGTAACTGCTGAGATTCACTTGGTGATGTTCGATCGCATGGAAATACAGAAAACGAGGATGACAAAGATGATAAGGAGGACAACAGGCTCAAGACGAACCCAAGACTGAGATAGAGTAAGAGTAAGAGTAAGAGTAAGAGTAAGAGTAAGAGTGAGAGAGAGAGAGAGTGAAAGATGTAAATCAACGAATGGTAGAATGAGAGAGGACGTAAACTACCGATGCAAAACGCAAGACGGTAGCTTTCGAAACACGGCTATTTGTCTAAGTACGTCGATGAAAAGACGTCGTAACTTGAAGTGCATTCATCAGCGATGAGCGAATCTATGCAGATGTTATCGGGATAAAAAAAATTTTTTATTTTTATTCGATGAATAAAATTCATATTTACTGAGATTACTCTTTAAAAATAAATAATTATAAAAACGGTTAATTTATACAATTTAAAATTTATACTTTTCGTATTTTGTACTGTTATTTTTAATTACGTTTTAATGTAAATTAATAGCCGTTGACAGTTAAATTTAATTTATGTTTGTAACTCGGGTTTAATTGCTAAAACAATTTATACTAGTAGTCAAAAAGTTTGTTATTGTAGTTCGTCAAACTTTAACGTGTTACTAAAATAGATTAGATATTATGTATGCTCGATTCGCTCTGATGAGTTTCAGGAAAATTAGTTTGCAATTTTAAATAAAAAAATAAAAAAATAAATTATTTATTCCTTATCTAGTCATTTTCAAAATTTTTTAAAAATAAATTCTGCAATAATCATTTATACTTCATTGAATACAAACTATTCAAATAAAAATTTGGCGCGTAAATTTTTTTTTATTTAATTTATTTATTGATTTTTTAAAATTATAATAAATTTTCTAATAAAAATTTTTAATCATAAATTTAAGTACGAATTTTTTTTTTTAAACAAAGTATTAATTTTTTCATTAAATGTACGTGACTAATTTGTATGAAACGTATTAATTTCTGAAGTAAAATTAATTATTTTTTGATTAAATAATTTAATGTTATTAATTAAATTTTTTTGGCGCGAAATATTTTCTCATTTAATAAATTTATGACTAACGATTTGATAAATGAATACTTTAAATAATTAATTTGAGTAATTAAAAAAAAATATTAATTACGTTAAAATATACATATATATATATATATATTTTAATAAATAATTAAAATCACCTTGTCTTGTCGACATTTTCTCGCAGCGATTGATCTTGACTGTTTCCTTAACGCCTCCAGAGATACTGATTAACTAGAGCTTTAAGTTTTTCTAAGCTTACACCCAAAGTATCACACACTAATCACACGATTAACTGAGCCAGAAAGTTGTCATCGTAAAATAATAAAACTTTAATCCTTTACATAAAACTCAAATAACCAATGTATATATTTATAAATTTATCAATAATAAAAAACCATAAAAATGGAAAAAAAAATTAAGCAATTGACGGTTTTTATGCGTATCTTTGTCTATAAAAACACGAAAGCTCGATATGAGCTTGCAAAGTAAACAGACGTACTCGAGTGAATGCAAAGCCGGTTGGGCGGAGACTGAGAAAACTGAGGCGTCGCGACGCTCAGCGTCTCTCCCACCTTCACATGTCGTCTCTTTTTCGGTTCATCACAATATGTTATATGTATTTCACATATATTTGACATCTATATATATATAAGTATGTACTTTTCTTTTAGTGTATACCGTCATTGAATTTTACTTCACTTTACTTCTACATTTCCTTTACTTGTCTTCATTATCACTTGTCAACACAACGTTCTGTTCAATTCCACTTACACTAGATATGGAACGTGACGAATAAAAGCAAGATCACTATTTTAAATATTTTTTTATGCTAAAAAATTTAAGTGATAATAAAACTCGAGAGATATTTAATAAATTTATATTTCAAGTAATTCTGAAATTACTTTTTTTTTTCTTTAATAAAAATGATCACTTTCATTAATATCATTGTTATTAATGTTTTTCTTTTTTGTGAGAACAGTAAAGAAAAAAATTGGCGGCAGTCATAGAAAATGAAAGTAAAAAAATATTAATAAATATTTAATTAATAAATAAAAATGTTTTATCACTTTATTAATCACAAAGGTTTGAAATTTTTTTTCTTGCTGGACTTGTGGTCCCGAGAGAATTTTTCGATGATCGTGCAGAAAAAAAAATTAATAATTTTTTTTGTAATTAAATGTGATCACGATAATTCTATTATCTTATTAACATTTTTATTATCATTTTACGATTTTACCTTTGGTTCGATAGTTTAGTGAAGAATTTTTTATTATAATTTTGAGATTTGATTATTAATTTTGTATTATATTTTATCATAATTAAGGGAGGGGCAGTAAAAAACGGGCTTTTTTTCTCGTCGTGCTGCTAAACTTCTCGATGATATTGAAAGAAAATAAAAAAAATTTTCAGTTCAAAGAAAAGTTGATGATCTTCCTTTCCACTCTAGGTGTGTAAAATACTATTAATTTTGAGCATTTCTGCTCTTTAAAAAAAAAAAATTCCTGAGGTAAAGACCTGACTTGTTCATAAATGATTCGACTAGAGAAAATAATTATCATTTTAGTATTTAATTATTGCTCTATAGTTTATTTTTGAGTCTAAGTTCTTCTGAGAGCAGTCGAACATAAGAAAAAAAAAAAAACAATAATTATTTAACCATAGATATTAAAGAAAATTTTTTTTTATTTCCAATTTAATGAAATTATCCATTCCGGTGTGAAAAAAAAATTGTATACTCGCCACAAGAGAATAATAAAAGATCGTAACCGCGTTTTCGTGACCACCACTTTCGGGCCGGGTGATAATATTACGCGGGTCACAATTTTGCAACAGAAATGTTCAATATTTTGAGTATTTAGATAGTTTAGATTTTAAAAAATTATTTTCTGAATTTATCAATAAATAATTTCTGGCGAATAAAAAAAAATTTGGTAAACTAGATTTTTTTCAAAATGTAGTATTACATTTAAAAATTATCTGTACCCTCTACTTAGTACACAACGACCTCTTTAATTATACACTTCAATAAAACTTTACATTTTTCGAATAAATTTTCCCGCATACATAAAGCCTTTAATCAGTTTTGGTAAAAGGACAACTATTTAAGCTGAAAGGTCCGAATTTCATAGGTCTGCTGTGTACTATTTAGTCCTTAATTTAGTATGAAACAATTAAACTCTTTGCAAATAGTATTTGAAACCCTTACACATTTGGGACTTGATTTACAAACGGATTACCAACGAATAGATTTAATAGTAAAGCTCTAAAGATATGGATTAGAAATTCTACTTATAAATATACAAAGCTACGGAAGTCCAGATACGCAAATACCAATTACTTTAGTTAATGATATTATTCAAAGCGAATTATTTAAACGTAACTAAAGTTCAATTAATTATTTGAGTTTTTTTTTTTTCGGTCAATGAAAAGTCAATTTAAATTTCGATAAATTTTGACAACGATGTCATCGTCAGGTGATGCCTGCAAACTATCGAGTTGTACTGATAGTCTTTTTATAAAAAAAATATTCGAATATTCACTTTAAAAAATCAGGAGTGAATTTTCAGTGGATATGGATTTTATTTAAATTCGGATTCAATCCGTCACTTGGAATTCCGAAGTTTTGAAAAAAATCACTCCTCGTACGGAGTAAATAGGGAACTTTTTTTTCAGCGGAGTGATTTCGGAGTATCGTTGATTTTATTTTAATTCGCATTTACTCCAATCCCGAATTTTATTGTTAAAATTCTTTTAAAATTTCATATTATTCGCGCGCTATTTAAAATATTATCTTTTTTTTGACAAAATTGCAGACAACTGGACTCGATCCGAGGATCTTGTGATCATTAGTCAGTAGTGCGCTAACTCACAAAAATCATGTCAGTTTACATGTAAATTTCGTAAACTAAAGTTCGATAAATAATCATTTATAGAAAAATTAGTAACAAAAAGTTATAAATATATTTTTTATATTCCGATAACTCAAAACTGATTCTTTGATCGGTGGAATTTAATTCCAACAACAGGAATATAATTTCTTTTCCTTACCGACCAATGACATTTTTCGACGGAAGGAAAGATCGCGAGCACAATTGTGAGCTGTGATAATAAAAATCTCTTTATTATCAACAAAAATAAAGTAAATTGTATTTTTATATGTATTTTATTACTTTCAAAATATTTGGTAAATTATGTAACTAAAACACGTGTGTTTAGAATAATTTATTTAAACATTTAGTTGGTAAATTATAATTTTATTAAAACATTGAAAATTAAACTGTAATTTAGATAAATATAAACGTCAATGGTCAATAATTTTATATTTTAACCTCGAAAAATCATTCAAAACTCACTACCATCTGTCATTAATTATTTACTTATTTTCAGAAAATAAACAAACAATGGATTCAAAAAAACTCTGCCCATTTAAAGAAAAATGTTACCGAAAAAACCCAATTCACTTTGAAGAAATGTCGCACCCTCACTGTAAGTATTTCTTTTTTACTTAAAAATATAAAAAATATCTAAATCTGAATAACTATAATTTTTAGTGGAAAAGTTATTGAACGGACAGCTGACAGGGGACATAAATTTGCCATCAGATTTAGAATTCGATTGCCCAGACCGTTCGGAGCTCGTGGATCAGCTAAAAGTACTCCAGCTGACACTTCGTAAAAAAAAACCCAGCGAAAACCCATCAGCGGTTACAGAAACTAAACAGGCATTGAAAAGAGTTTCGGAGCCATCGACCAGTTCCGCAACAAAGAAATCTAAAGACAGTTCAAGTCCCAAAAAAAGTTCCTCCAAAGAATCTCCTCCAGCTGGTAAATCTATTTTCGATGCATTCAATTCCTGTACCGCAGACAAAGCGCGCATTCAAGTCCGGAATAGCGCAATAGAGCGAATGCAAAAAGCAGGCCAGCAGGTCCCGCATCTCGAGCCTATAGGACAGTTTGACCTCAAGTACGCACTCTCAGCACCTTATCATCTTTTTCTAGCATGTGTCCAAAAGGTCCCAGAGACTTGGAGTCAACCCTACAGCGTTACCTTCCCGGAAATTCTTGACATCAGTCTCGGAACGATCGAAGAAAGTCTTCATTTTAACTTCATGGTCGACGTGGGCTGGCTCTGCCTGCAGTATCTCTTCGCCGGACAAAAAGCCGACAGTCAAATCTTCCTGGGATCTCGGTGCGATGATCTTCCTCTGCCTTCAAATATAAAAACTATTAAAATAGAAACTCCTACAGCTTTCGGAACTCACCATAGCAAAGTGTCTGTTCTAAAATACACAAATGGCGGTGCTAGAGTCGTAATATCAACAGCAAACTTGTACAGCGATGACTGGGACAATCGTACTCAAGCTGTCTGGATCTCTCCTCACCTTCCCAAGCTAACGGATGAGTCAAACTCTTCTGGAGAAGCTCCTACAGGTTTTAAACGCGACTTCAGTGACTATTTACGCGAGTACAAAAATCCAGCGCTAGAAAAATGGATTTCTTTGCTCCAGACTTTGGATTTTTCATCAGTCAATGTATGTTTTGTAGCATCAGTACCTGGAACTCATCGCAACGCGACGCGAAGTCGATGGGGGCTGCGTAAACTCGCGTCGATTCTCTCTGAGCACGCGGACCCACCAGCAGAAGCTGCTCAGTGGCCCATAGTGGCCCAAGCTTCAAGTATCGGAAGTCTAGGGCCCAATTACGACGCATGGCTCACCCGCGAATTTGTTCCCGCGATGGCCAGTCTCAAATCCCAGGGGCTCAGATCCGCGCCAAATTTCAAATTCGTCTACCCGTCAATTAATAATTTCAAAGATTCTTTTGATATGCGCGTCGGCTGCTGTTGTCTTCCATACTCTAAACGCGTTCATGACAAGCAGCCCTGGCTAAATAAATATTTGTACCAGTGGAAAGCCGGTAACAAGTCACGTAATCGAGCTATTCCACATTCAAAAACCTACATCAGGTTGTCTCCAGATTTAAAAAAAGTACCCTGGGCTGTTGTCACCAGTGGAAATTTGAGCAAAGCTGCTTGGGGTTACGGACAAACTTCGACTACTATTTTAAATTATGAAGTCGGTGTGGTTTTTTTGCCTAAATTTTTGTTTAAAGCAAAAACGATTCCTATTAAAGAGCAAGACGATCAAGGAAACCCGGTGTTTCCTCTGCCTTATGACTTGCCTTTAACTCCTTATGCTTCGGATGACAAACCTTTTGTCATGGAATTTTTTAATGTTTAAGTTTCAAGTTTTATACAATAAAATTTTTATGTCTGCATTTTTCTTTTACATTTAATATTTAAATATTACTTATTAATCAATAAATAATTTATAATTATTTATTACAACTGAGTTTAAAAAATTTTTTTTCATACTTGTCTGTTTGCCAAAACAATCGGATGAATAATTTATGATGCCAATAAAAAAAAATATTTGATTTGATTGTTTCGGATTTTTTTTACCAGATTTCAAAGAGATCTGACTATTGTATTGTTTCCTCATGGTGAATTTTTAAAAAAATTTCATGTCTAGTCATCACGATAGCACACAATTTTTTGCTAATGTTTATAAATTTTTTTTTTACTTATTCTCTCAATTAAAATTAAGTAAATAAAATTGATCTATAAGCATAAAAGTGGTAGACATTTAAAATTTTTGAAACAAAATTTCTTTGCGTTTTTTTTTTTTTAATTTGATACCGGAAATTTCTAACACATTGAGATTGCTAATAATTTTTCATTAGATTTTTTAAATACTTCATTTATTATTTTTTTCTAAGAAACTGCAATTATTATAATATTTTATAATTTTTTTCTTAATCATAAAATAAATAACAGTCTGGATGTTAGTACATGTTTTGTTTTCTTAATTTAACAATATAAATAACTTGATAAGTTGTTATTACACTACGAGAGTAATGTAAGTGAAATCAAAATCGTTTTTTATTTTTATTTCGCAATAGATGACACACGTTTTATTTGTTTTCTTTCTTTGTTCACGACTAATATTATTATTATATTTTATATATATTGCTTGGATTAGTTTATGATTTTATTGCTGATGTCTAATTGTCTATACAAAGTTCAGTCGCTAAATTTGTGCAGAATAGATCATTTTAATTTTAACTTTTCCGCTTGATTTTACTGCGGCTTAAAAAATTAAGACGTCAACAAAAAATATCTGAAACGGGTTTTAATTTTTATTCGCGGAATAATTTTAGTGGAATTTTTTTTTTAATTCATTCGAGACAAGATCGTGAATATTTTTTTTTTGTTGAAGGAGTAAATAATTAAAAAAATTATTTATTGTAAATGAAACTCATTAATTTTCTTGTAGATATTTTGATTAATTTATTAATTTTAATTAATTAATTGAAATAGATCAATCAAAATATTTTGTAATAAATAAAATATTTGAATAAAAGATACGACAATAGAAATTAAGTAATCGAAGCAAAATTATTTTCAATTTTTTATAGATAATTAAAAATTATTTTATAAGAAAAAATTTAAATACAAAATATAAAAAAAAATAAATTTATTCTATAACCGCAAATTAGAAAATTATGAAATATAAATATATACAGTCTATATATTTATGTATATCAAGGTAATTTTTTTATAAATATTTAATGAAATTAATTAGATTAATGGAAATCATTTAAAAATAATTAATTTTTATTGCACGTAATTACTTTACTAAATTTTTTTTTAATAAATTATAAAAATTTTTGTATTAATTAATAAATTTTTTGTATTCGAAATAAAAAAAAATTTCGAGTATTGAAATATTTATAATTTCAATAATTTTGTTAAGAAAAAATTTGAGTATACAATTAAAGTCATAAATTATTTTTATAACCGGAAATTAATAAGTTAAATAAATATGTCTATATATATCAAGGTAACTTTTTATTAAACTTTTGTTGGAAACATTAAATAAAATAAATTTATAAAAATAATTTCTACATTTTATTTAAAAAAAATATTTAATAAAAAATAAAATTTTAATGTAGGAAAATTTTCAAGTATTTTGATATCCTACCCAAGATTTTTTCTTAAATCTTTTTTATTTTAATGCTCGAGATAATAGCAAAAAAAAGTCATAGAAAAATACTTTTTAAAAAACTCTTTCAATGTTAATTTATTCAAATAATTACCATAATCTCATTAACTATAACTTCCAATAATAATTTAAACCAAGTAAATAAAAGATAAAAATAAAAAAATAAATATAAGTTTATTAAAATATCCTAGACAATTTCTTAATCAAGAAAACTAGGACATGATTTAAATACTTCATTAATGAATAAAGTGGGAAATCCGATAGAGAAAAAAATCCTATGAGATAAATCGTAGCGAGATTGACGTCAGCTCATAGCGTCTCGCTTTAATATCAACATCCACCTCTACTCTCTCAGTTTAAAAAACTCCGCACCCTTGCGCAAGTCCGAGGATTCACCATCTCCAGAATAATCTCGTCGTCGCGACGCCCTGCGTCTAAAGACCACAGCCAACAAACAGTTTGCTCCGAGTACATTTGCCAGAGCTAAAGTAAACCTGGTAGGCCTTCATCACTCGACATGTCGACAGTCCAGCAGAACTTGTTTGGACATCAGTGAGTTCACTTCGCCCTGTAAGTTTTGCTTGCTCACAATTTTAATTCCCAGTGAAATTAAACTTTTTAATTCTCAATAACTAAAAATAATAATAATAATTATTATTTTGCAGATTTAAATTTCACATGTGAGGTGATCGTGTCCAGTCCCTGTAAAGTGACCGTCTCCATCGTAAACAAAACAAATAAACTGTAATTTTACTCCAACTAATTATTGATTGGATTTAAAATTATAGTTTATAATTTGAAATCAGTCACTACCGTCACCGTCATCGCTATCAAGTCTTCCGTGTTAATAAAAAAGAGTCGTATTGTTTAAAAGGAAATTCAAATTCAAATTCAAATTGTTTATTACTGACAAGTGTTAACCCAACGCAATGCGTATTGGTACGTGCCCTCAGTGAATTTGTTGCTCGGTAACTTTCACTATCGTGTAAGGAATTTAGAACAAGAATTCACTATCCAGTATTTCAATAAGCTTTCAAAAATTTCATATATATTTTTTTTTATTGTTATTACTAAGCATTTTTATTTGTTTACAGTTCCGATGAATAAAAGTGTTCGGTGGTAATTAATAAACCAGGGAGAGATAATTTAAGTCGACGATGCCGGCATCTCCAGGTGGTATTGTTATTATTAATGCAACTGTATGTACAAGTAAAAGAAGCTGTTGCGGTGAATCGATAACACGCTGCTCTGAAACACCAGTTTATAATTTATCTCGCCCTTTATCTGACAGCCCAAGGCGAGACTTCTAATAAATATACTGACCAGAATAGTGATAGTTTTTTTTAAGTTTAAAAATAGTCTTTTAAAATATAAAATAAATATTTACTCGCGTGTGAAATTGAAAACGGGAGGATAAAAGAAGACTATTAATAGTTTATAATTAATAATTGATAATTAATAAATAAAAATGTTGGCCTGCTGGGTACTGGTCGGTGTATTTGGTACAATAGTACTTTTATATGCACTTATTGAAGTACATTATTTCTTGAGGATGTTTCTAACTGTTCTACTTGCGAGGTTTTGTAAAAAACCAGTACACATTTTAGACGAGACAACTATTTATGGTGAGAATTATTTTATTTTTACTTTAAATGGTTTTATTATCGAAAAGTATTTTTTAACTATTGGGTTTACTAACTAGTAGACGAGTATAAGTATTTTTTTTTTATTTAGTTCAATTTATTATAAATCTTGTTTGTGTTTATAAATTTAAAGGAGAATCCTTATAAATTAGCCTTGACCCTAACGGGGAAGTGATGAAAGTATTTACTGATCAATATGATAGTCAGGTCTTTTAATAAATAATTATATATAAATATAAAATTACAGTTTAATGCTGAGTATTAAAAATATTACGAAATAAAAAAAAAATAAATGGAAAAATTTAATCGTTTGCTTAAATATAATTGTGGAGTTGATTTAGAAAATTATTTTATTACGTGGGTTTATTTAACAATTATCGTTATTATTGATTGCAATTATTGGCAATTTTTTTTTTTATTTTAAAATCTTTTATTTTAAATTTATAAAATAATTTGTTTGGTTATTGAAATTAATATGAATCATTGTTTAAAGTTTAATATTATATGTTACGTGTTTAATTAAATTCTTAAGATATTTGTCAATGGTAAATGTCAAAAGACCTTGATTAATTTTTTTTATGCAATATTTAATTGATATTTTATAAGATTCGAATTAAACTTTTTTTTTAAATCATAATTATAATAATCGAAAATTATTTTCTAATGGAAGTGTCTAATTAACATGTTAAGTTTTAAATTTAAATTGGAGGTGAAAGTTTTTTTTATTTGAAACTTTGAGTTGCATTAGAAGAAAGTTTTTTTTTTATTATTTTAATTATTTAAATAATTTACTTGTGTGTTAGTTTTTATTTTTATTATTATGAGTGTGAATGTAGCAGATATTAGACAAATTTAAAATTATTAATAAATAATTAATAAAATTAAATTTCAAAAAAATGCGCATTTAAAAAATTTAAAAATTAATAAGTGCATTTTTTATAAATACTTTTTTTAAAATTATTTACTCCATTTATTTATAATTTTAAATTTGTCTGATGTCTGCTACATTCATACTCATTTATTATTATTATTATTATTTATAAGAAGACGTTTAATTTAATTGAATTTATTTTTTTAGGACTCTGTACAACAACAGATTTAGATACATTACTTTATCACATGAATAATTCACGTTATTTACGAGAGTTAGATTTCGCACGTGCTGACTTTTATGAGAGGACGAGTTTATATCGTGAAATTTGTTCACAAGGCAAAGGAGTCGTTCAAGGAGCGGCGACTATTCGTTACAGAAGATTTTTAAAGCCATTGTCTATTTTTAAAATTAAATCCAAGGTAATTTTTTAATATTTAATATTTGTTTTTTATTATTTAAATACGGAAGTGTAAGAGTGAGAGTATGTTCAATAGTGATAAAAGAAGAATAAATTGATAAGAGTTAAAATAAATAATGAATTAGTAAACGGTTGAGTCACTAAAATCTTTACCCAGAATAAATAATAACATTTCCTGTGGACGTAAAATCCTGTTTGATTTTTTGGACCTTGAGAAACAACCTGGAAATTCAGGATAGTTTTTTAAATTTTTTATTTGATACCGGTTTCTTTCGTACGAATTTCGACATCATTATTTATTTTTTATTACATTATTGTTATTATATATTATAATTTTGCCAACGCCGCGAATTCATATTTTTATTAAGTACTTATTATTGTCCACTCAAGGCTCAGGAATTTGAGTTTGTGTGAGTATGTAGGATGTGTGTTTTTTCAGCATAACTGCGAAACGATCGATTAGCATGATTTACTCATTATGATTCTTATCTCAACAGTATTCTGTTACTATAATCCGAGGCCTTGATTCTTATTATGCACACGATGCACTCTAATGAGTCTACGTTTTTTTTTTAAGTTTTTTTCATTATGGTTTTTTTTTATTACTAATAAGTTTTTTTTTTATTCATTTTTAATTTATTTATTGTCGGGTTGACAGTACACTTTAAACTCCGTTATAAAGTCATGAGTCAGGGAATTTTTTTTATTACTAATCACATTACTTACAATTCATTATGTCAATTAGTAGTAAAAAAATTTCTTTCTTTATTTTAATTTAATCGATAAAGAAATTTAAAAATTATTATTTTTATTGAACATCGAATTTTTTCTGAGCATATAATTTTTTTTTTTTTTTTTTTCCAAAAATTCTGAAGCAAAATTTAAATTTCTCAATTTTTTATGACAAAAAAAAGGTGTCGTAGTTCTATAGATTGGAGAATTTTTTTTTTGTAATTACAATAAATATTTATTTAAATTATTATCGGAAATTACAATTATTTATAAATACTGTGGATATATTGGCATGTAAATATTAGCTATGGTTTTTTTATTGATTTTTATTTTTTTTTAGATAATATACTGGGATGATAAATCAATATTTATGGAACACAAATTTATAACACCTCACGACGATTTTGTTCGTGCGATAGCAGTATGCCGGCAGCGATTATTAGACTGCAGTGCGGAGACTGTTATGTCGACACTTTTAGAACGCGGAGTTAAGCAGAATGGTAGCGTCGAAGTTGGTGTCACGCAGGTTAATACTTTATCTTTATTATTATTATTATTATGAAGATCACTATTATCATACATACATAAATATATAAAATATATTTTTATGAGATTCTTTGAAATATCGTGATCTCATCGCGTCAATTTAAATTTTGTTTCTTTGTTACTGATCGTAACTTTTATTTTCTGATAAATTTTTATTTATAAAGTCTGGTAAACTACTGGGATTTTTGTAAATTTAAAAAAATTTTAACTTTGAATTTTGATTGAAATTTTGTAAATCGAAATTTTGCTCGGAATACGAATTTGATATGAAAAATAGGAAAAATATATCATTTTTTTTTATTTAAAATGTGGCAACAATAAATTGAAAATATATATGCAGAAATTGTTGGTGAATAATTTAGATTTGGTAGTGACTTTACAAATTTTATTTGAATTCATTGAACTGATTTTCACTAACATCCGGTATTTGTAAACTAAAATAACTGGAGGCTTCTGTTTAGGCTTAAAAAGTTCTTTTTTTTATTTTTTACACTCAAGTTACTTACGATATTTTAATATTGAAAAGTATGATATTTTTATTTGAAATTATGAACGCGCGTTTTTAAATAATTTTTGGACGAGGACTTGTAAATATATTAGAATATTTTATAATTAATTGATGTCCTTTGCTAAAAAATTTTCAACAAAAGTATAAACGAAAAATGACTTTTTTCTGAAGGGAGTTGTCCCCTACAATCATAGATATAAATCGGTCATTAATTTTCTAACACTGCCGACTTCATATATATAAAGGAAGGGTCGAGTAAAATGGGGGCGTTAAAAAAATGTAAAACACAGGAAGTAAAAAAAAATTGATGTGCTGAGCACATGAATCATCAAAATATTTTTTAAAAATTATTCACTTCTATGAACTGGCATTTTTCCAAAAAAAATTTTCGATAGCCCCGAGGCTTTCAAGCATCCAACGGATGACAATTAACGATTTTAGAATTTTTTTTTAACAATTTAATTTAAAAAACTAAAAATATGCACCTGTAGAAAATCAAAAAAACTATAAGTGCAATTTTTTTAAATATATTTTTTTTTTAATTTATCGTATTTAAAAAAAAACCACAAATTATCAGAAGTCGGCTAATTTCAATATAATTTTTCTTTTTCTAAATTTAAAAAATAACTAATGAAATTTAATATTTTCAGACACATGTAAGACCCGAAATGCCACCAGAATTAGCCAAATGGTTGGAGAGTAATGATATCTCTTCAGCAATACTAAGAGGAACTGATACCAGTTCCGTTGTCACAACAACTTAATTAATTTATTAATGAAAAAACTTAGTTATATAAGTTGATAAATAAAATAAAATTAAAAATTAATTTATTGATCGATCTCTCTCGCGTATGCGGCAAAGTTGTAAAACTAAAAATTACTTAATTAAATACATTAATAATATTTTAATAAATAAATTGTAAGTTATTTAAAAAAAAATAAGGCCATTTGTGAAAGAGATACTCTATGAGTCTAATATAATTTTACTTAAGTAATCTGTACATATGTTGATGTATTATATCAAAGAATATACGTATAATGTAATTAGAGGGTTGTAATATTTTGTTATTATTATTAGTCATTATTTGTTTGTGTAAGAGTATGATAGAGTAATCAACTAGACAAATATAATTTTAGTAAATTGGATAAATATAATAATTATTTTATTACTATCCGGATATATTTATGTAGTCAATGAATATTTTATCAACAGATCACGACCTGATTATTTATTCTAAGGTTAATTACTTGTGACATTAATCTTTGAATAATTTAAATTAATTATTTTTATTATTTAAAATATATTATTTTACTTTGTTATCAATTTTTACTGAATTATTATGAACAAATCGATTGTTTGTTGATTGAATAAGTAGAAAAATTTCCGAATGATGATTCATTTAATTGATTAATTAATAAATTTTTTGTAAAATCGATGGAAAATTTTCAAATTATGTTATCTAATATGTGCGCATCTATAAAAGTAATTATTGATTATTGACATAAACATAAGACTTTATAGTTTTTTTGTGGAGACAAATCAATTTTTAATTTAAGTATTAAATCAGTTAATTTAATTTTTTTTTGTTGATTAAATAATTAATTGAGTGTATGGAAAATTTTTCAATACATGCATGCTATGAAACTGAACTATATTCTTATAAAAATAGAAAATATCCATGATTATTCTACTTCGGTAAAAGGTCATCAGTAATCTATCGGCAAATTACAGAAATTCTTTATAAACATTCAGAAAATGTCCGTAATTACTCTCCTTCGGTAAAAGGTCAATAAGTTCTCAATCGATTACTAGTTTGTGCAGAAAAAAATTTTTTTTTCTGTACTATTATGAGCTAGTATTCTCTTAAACAACTTGTCTCATATCTCCAGCCAAAAAACAGCAAATTGAGGCTCTAGTTTTGGCCAGAATCGTATCCAAAAAGAAAAAAAAAACACTCTATCTTTTTTCGGCAATTCAACATTTTTAAAAAATACTTTAGATTGGAATGGCCTTGAAATCGGCAAATTTTTGGCCATTTGCTTCAAAACGAAGACTTTAAGGGGCAAATAGGATAGAGTTTCACTTTTCATGGCGGGAAATTGATAAAAAATGGAAGTTTCCTCTAAGCTTTTCTAATAGTAAGTATTTTTATCGATAGTCGGTGGCATTAAAAGTCGTTAGAGATAAAAATGATGTAATATCTATAATGTAGATATTATCATTGTTATTAAGTGGTAGAATTACCGTAATCTTAAAAATATGTAGGATATAGAGTGTCTTTTAACTACAGAACTCAAAAACTCAGAACCTGTTTGATGTTTTGATGTATTCTCTAGTACGGAACGGACGCGGATGGATATATTGACTGAATGTGGGTCTAGGTGGGGATAGAAACGGTTTTTTAATGTGATATACTCTGTACTGATGTACACCAACTATATGACGCGGCATAACAGTCTTCAACAGTTGCTCATTGATAAAACTTAAAGATACCAAATCTTGACAATCGAATAACACAAAGTACTTAGTATAAATATATACACATAAAATACTTTTTTTTAAATTATTAATATATTTGTACTTAAATATTTAACATTAAAGATGGTGTGTGCATGTACTATGACAATTATTGCAATACTTTATATGTTATTCGACGTTAATTATTTTCTCAGAATAGCATTCACGATTACTTGGGGAAGACTTTTTCAAAAAAAGAAAAAAATATTTGAAAAAACATCTATTTATGGTAAACTATTTTTATTTTATTTATGTCAAGTTAATTTTTTAAATAATTTTATTTTTTTTTATTAAAAAAGTATGGAATTATATACCGGTAATTAATTTGATTAACTAACGGTAAATTGAAATGATGGATAATAAAAATATTTGGCGGTAATTAGTATTAATTTTTAGTGGAAAATTTTTTTACGGCAGGGTAAAATGAGCCAAAACAAATTATCGAATTATTTTTTTTCACTTGTTTGTTTTTGACTAATGTATTTTATTAAAAAATATTTGAAATAAAAATTGTTAATGGTAAAAAATTATGATCCTGAAATTAGCCGACGTCTAATAATATTTAGATTTTTTTCCAAAACGATAAATTTAAAAAAAAAATATTTGAAAAAATTGCACTTACAGTTTTTTAAATTTTCTACATGTGAATATTTTTGGTTATTTTGTATTCTTGTAAAAAATTTGTTTAAAAAAAATTTTTTAATTTTTAATTGTCTGCTAACTTCAGTATCATAAAAAATGTCGGTTTCAAAATTTGATTAATGAATCTAATTTATTGTAACGAATTGGTATTTATTTCCGTTTATGCAAAATAAAGTCAATGGTCAATGTTACGAATTGTACAGAATATTTTTTTTTTGTCGTATGATTTAATTAATTTCCATAATTATAATACAGAAAGAGGGAGACGGGGTGCTGAGAAAAAAATGTCTAGTTTTTTTTTATTTATTTATTTTTTTTTGTCACCAAATAATTATTTTATACTGACGCAGTCGTTAAAAAAATTTAATGAGGGCTAAAATAGGTCATACAAAAAATAACAAAGACAAAAAAAAATAGAAAGAAAATACTACGGCTAAAAAAATTTTCCTGCTGTAAAAATTACGAGTATTTGAAATTTGAGTTAATTATGATATTGCTAAAAAAAAAAAAATTCAATCTAATTAGCGTCGACTTATTATTCATCAAAGAAAAATAAATTACGAAAAAAATTTATAAGAACTTTCATCTAAACGTCAAGTGATAAATAAATTAAAAAATTTTATTAAAAATGGAATTAAAAGTCTACTAATTTTTAAAATAAATTTTAATTAAAAAAAGAATAAAAATTATTTAAAGATGATAATAAATTTAAATAATCAATAATGTTTGACATTTACTACTAAAATAAACATCTCTTAATAATTCATTTTCATAATTAATAACATTTTTTAATTTTTTGCAGGTATCTGTACATCCCAAGATGTTGATATATTTTTAAAACACATGAACAATGCACGATATCTTCGAGAACTTGACTTTGCACGTTTCCATTATTACGATAGATCAGGAATCTACGGCGAAGTCAGTCGTCTAGGTGGCGGAGCCGTCCAAGGTGCATCATCGACTCGTTATCGACGTGCACTTGCTATTTTTACACCTTACAAAGTAACGACTCAGTTAATTTACTGGGATGAAAAAAACTTCTACCTTGAACACGAATTTATCAGTCTGTCGGATAATTTTGTCCGCGCAGTCGTCCTGAGCAAACAGACAGTCACTGGCTTAAAGTTCCCTGTGTCAGAGATCATTGCCAAAGTCGAACCCACCGCACAGAGACCCGAGATGTCAAATGAACTTAAACTTTGGCTTGACTCTATGGAAGAGTCGTCACAAAAGTTAAGGAAACGCAACTAAATTATTCATTGTTTTTTTTTTTTTTAATTTTCATATTTATATTCATATACATTGAGGTGACTGTTGATAAGGCTGTTATTCAATTACTTAATAGTTTAATAATTTATATCAATTTTATATATAGTGTAATTGTAATTGAATTTAATATATTAATTATTATATCAAGATTTTGTAATTAAAAATTTTTTTCAATAATTTTAATTATTTAAAAAAACTTAATAAGCGAATAAGTAATTTAATAAATTAAACAAAAATTTAATTTATTAGTAGATTTTTTTTTTCAATTTTTACAATAAAAAAAACTGATTAATAATAAATTTAAAAAAAATTAATCAGGAATTCAAATTTTTTTTTAAAAGTCAATGAATAAAATAAAATTTTTATCAGCATTGAATATTAATTTGAGTATTTGACTTTAAATAAAATTTGAATTTAAATAAAATACATGAATTATTTAAAAAAAAATTTTTTTTTTTCATATTTAGGATATAAAAATTTACAAGCGTTGAAAGTTAATTATTTATTAGTTAAATTACTAGAAAGAAGAGAAAATGAATAATTTAGACGCAATGGAGCGAAAGAGCCTGTAGACGTATACATATACGTATGATCTACATGACCCCCTCCAAATGTCAAGACTGCGTCGCTCCAGTCGACGTCAGTCGGTCTTCCGCGCTCGCTAGGGCCCGCGCACTTTCAGTCGTGTCTCACGACTTGCGCATATTCATTCATATTTAAGTTAACTGTATTTGTTTATGATTAAAAAAAAAGTAATTGATTGATCTATCGACACGAAGTATTTAAATATTTAAATACTAAATAATAAATTTATTTAACGAGTTTCAAATTTATCTATCTATCAGCACCTAAAGTAAGTAAAAAAACCTATTTCTATTAAAAAAATTAGTTTATCACTGATACTGTTCTGTCATATTAATTTATTACTTTTAAGATAAATTAACATGTGTTTACATTTTAAGTAACAGATTTTACTTTAAATTTTTATATAAAAAGTATTAACTAGAAGACATTTAATTTTTAAAAATAAAATAATTGAACTTTTTTTAAATTAACATTTAAATTTAAAAACAAAAATTTAAATTCGATTTTTAAAATTTACTTTTTGAAAAGTAGAAGCTTCGGAGTAACTTTAAAAAAAATTTTCAAAAATAAAATAATAAATTTCTACTCTGACTAAAAAAAAAAATTAATTATCACGCCAACAAATAAATTATTTTTCCTCTTGTACCAACAAGGTCTTAGATATTAACTCTCCTGTTATGTCTCTACGTAACAATTCAAAAGGGTCGAAGTATCACACGTTTATTTCCCAGTGTGAGACTTTTATAAGTAAAAAAAAAAAGAAAAAAAAAAACAGTACCGAGTACATACAGTAATTTACTACAAAATTCACAAGCCTAATCCGTATAATAAATTCATCCAAGCAAACGTCTTCACTTCTTTCTCATTCCATTGACACCATTATTATGGTTAATCTTTATTATTTATTAAACTTAAATATAAATGAATGCAGAGTAATATTTAACCCATTGAAAATTTCTCCATTCATAAACGCTTTTATGTATTAATTATAAATTTTCTCTGGGAGTATTGCATTGAAATATAAATTGCAATCGCAGCATTAATTTTTCGTCCATGTCCGTAAATATGAAAGCACGTATGCTGTACTTCTAAATACATAATTTTAAGTACTGCGTTATGTAATGAGGTTTAAATTGACGTTAAAATAATTATCTAGAGTACGAACAGGCTGCTGGAGTCTTAATTAAACATTAGTCTACTTAAAGTTTATTAGTTATGCAGACATTTAAATACATAACGATAATTAAATAAATTTGAAATATAAATTAGTGTAATTATTATGTTATTACGTTACGTATTTAATTATGGATGGTGTTATAATGGTTATTAACTAAAGGTTAGATGTAAAATAATTGTTTAATATATATATGTATATATAAAACGTGGGAAAAATGAGTAAATGCCAAATGGGACGCATTAATCTGCCTGATATTCGTTAAATCAGGTCGTCGGTATAAAGATATAGAAGGATGAGCGTTCAGGCATCACGTGTGGGGTTCATTGATGATTATTTGAAATTGCCTGCAATTGACAGGAAGTCAAGGGGAACCTACGTACATCACCATTAACTACATACCAGCTCTATCTATATCTATATACGCACCTACGCCCTTGCTAAACTATCATTTATATTTATTTTAATTTTTTAAAATCTTTACATCATTTTACTCTCAATTTTATATATTTTTTTTTATTGAAAAATTTCATTTTTTATTGACGGCTCAATTTTATTATTTACTGAATTTATATAAATGATAAATGGCGAGAATGTTGGAGTAGGGCTCTAGTTCTTTTGGCCTGGAAAAATTTTCTTATGGTTGACAATAAAGAAAAAATTTGGAGTAAATTTTTAAATTTAAAAAAAGGCTTCACTCGGATTAAAAGCGACCTTTGACTGATTTTTGAATTTTGAAACTCTTGTAAGTGATCTTATAATGAAGATCTTGAGGTAACTTTCATCAATTTTATATTAAATTGAATTAAATGAGCAATTGGAAAAAAATACGCAAAATTTTCTAATTAAAAAAATGTTAATTATCAGAACTTGGTTTTAATATTTTAGTAGGCGATTTTTTTTCGAACAAAAGAAAAGATTATATCCTATTTTTTTTTTAACAGTCATATGAGTATGAAATATTAAATTTTTTTTAGTACAATTGAATAATTAAATAATTTTATGTCATTAATTATTAAAGAGTCATTCTTGTAAGTGACCGTAATTTCCTAGACCAAAATGTTCCTAATTAAGTACGGACTTTTTTTATCCTTACAATTTTTTATGTAAAAAAATTACGATAAGTAATTAAATATTAATCATCATTAATATTTTTTATCTACTTTTTGTTTCAATACTACGACGTAGAGAATTGTGTCAAAGTATCATTTTATTTTTATATAAATTTAAAAAATTTAATTATCGAGCAATAAATTTTTTTTTTAAGTTGACAAGTCAAATTTACCGGAAATAAATTCAAAATTTCTAATCAGCGTCGCTATTACAGAGACTTAATAATTTAAAATTTAAAAATAAAGACATGAAAGTATTGAGTGAAAATAGTCATTAAATATTTTTTTTTCAGTAAAAAAAAAAAATAAGAATTTGACATTTAGCCATAATTTCTGTTCCCACGGGTGCCAGTGACCGGTAGGTGTTTAAATTTTCGAGTTAATTTATAAATTTACTTGAATAAATGATAAATTTGAAAAAAAGACAGTAAATCTGAAATTAAATTTTAATATTTTCTTTTTTAATTAGATCACTATATATAATTTTATATAAATCGAAGAATATTTAAACGTCTTATCATTAAATGTTTTTTTTTTAAACTCAGATAAAACTTTTTTTTTATTTTTTTAAATTTATTCGCATCACTGGATTAAATAAATAAAAATATAAATCTGGGGTAAAATGAATTCGGATAAATTGAGGTCCTAAAATTTTTCGGACTCGTCCAATAATTTTGACTAAAAATAATAACAAAAGTCAGTACGAAATTTGAATTTTAAATTCTGATTAATTTGTTTATTTTAAAAATAATAATTTTTGATAAATTTATTTAAAAAATTAAATTTATAAAATAAAAACCGATGATTTAAAGATCAGTGGCCTTGTTCACATCAGTAGACTGTCAATTTTGTACAGTAAACGTGTAAGAAATGTCAATGGTGATTTACCGCTACTCGTCGGTGATCCAGTCACGACTTTCAGAACCGACAAGTTACATATATGCCCATTTATATCTATAAATGTATATATAGATATTATCAACAAGTATCATATAATAGTAAAGTACTACTTGATACTATTATATACCAATACCCTTTCAAAAATATAATAATACATCTCTCTTACAATATACTTGTCATCTAAAGACATAACTCAATTGATGTTAATGTAAACAACTTTATCAATAACTTATGCAACGACACATTCATATTTATTTCCTTCTCCATTTGTTTAAACTGATATTGTTGTTTCAACACAAACCGAAATAAATTTACTGCTGTAAAAATGATAAATAATTTTTAAATAAAAAAATAAAATAAATTCAATGAAGAATCATTTATTTTTTTATACTTTTTTTTCGGGACAAAATTGAATAAAAAGTGATTAGTGTAAAAATAATAAAAGTGGGAGTTTGTGGTTGCTCTGAGTCCCGTTAGAAGACCTGGAAGACCTCGAACTCATACACTTTGCTACTATACACTAGTATATATTCTACAACGGCATTTATTTTATGCTGATAAATTTACTTTTTGTCAATAAAAAGGTTTACTTTTTTTTTTTAATAACCTCTTTAATTAATTTTATTTTAATATTTTAATAGTTGATACTATAAACTTTTACTTGACATTTAATGTTACTTTCTTTACGATTAATTACTTCTATTGAAAATTAATTACCGTTGATAATTATTAGAAGTTCATTTATTTACTCCTACTTAATTACAAGTTTTTTATTATCTTTGTTATTATTATTATCAATATTAATTATTTTTATTATCAAAGTCGATAATAAAAATTTTTAATTGAATTTCAAATTTAAAAAATATAAAATTATTTTTTAAATTAATTAATTTTGCGAAAAAAATTATTGAAAAATTTGTTTGTCTTAATAAAAAAAAATTTTGTTTATTTTTTAATTAAAAAAAAAAAAAATTCCAGTAATTATTAGTAGAGTTTTAAGATTTGAATATTTAAAAAAGCAAATTTTTTTTTTTCAGGTATAGGGCTGAATAAATAAAAAATATCCAAGGCCATAATCATTACACAATGAGTCGTACAGGATATACATGTATTAGACACGTCTTTTGCTCCATGAACGTGCTCGTTTGGGTAAGCAGCCGCTTTATGTTTGATATGAATATATATTATATATTCTTTACTTCTTTTGCATCTCTATACCTTTCATCCACTCTTTTAAATGAAAAAAAAAGATAAAAAAGAAAGCCGGTATAAAAATAAATGAAAAAAGTAAAAATTGAATAAGACCTGGTTTCAGAGAATTAAATATTGACCTGGAAGTAGAAACATAAAATAGTAATGGTATGTTCTACTTGAGCTACTGTTATGTATATGGTACCGTGATTCTGTGCAGTGGCTCTAAAGAAGCTGTCGCGGATTATAAATAATCAATTGGGGTCGATGAAATCATGATAATTGTATCAATAAAAATACTTTAGATAGTAATGCCAATAATTTTCACAGCTTTTGTTATCGTTATAACTGTATGAACAACTATTTTTCTCAGCTGATATTACACTCAATATAAATAAATCATCAATTTTTTTATAATTTTTATTATCGATACTTTCAGTTTTTTTGAATCAAAATTATGATTAAACTATTATAGATATGGTAAAAATGGTAACAAACAATTCTTTGGGAAATTTAATTTTCTACAAAAAAGGTCTCATTAAATTTTTACTTAAATCTATTATTTTGGACGATAGGAATGATTAAAGAGTATTCAATTTTTGAATTAATTTTAGAGTTGGAATTTTATTTCCTTTGAACTTTGAATCGAAATTCTGATGAAACTTTCATAGATATGGTAAAAATGGTAATGAACAATTTTTCAGGAAAATTTAATTCTCTACAAAAAAGGTCTCGTTAAATTTTGACTTAACTTTATTATTTTGGACGATAGGAATGATTAAAGAATATTAAATTTTTGAATTTACTTTGGAGTCGGAATTTTATTTCTTTTGAACTTAGAATCGAAATTCTGGCCAAAATATCAAAGATATGTAAAAAATGATATCTGACAATCTTATTGAGAATTAAATTTACTACAAAAAAAGTCTCTATAAATTTTTACATAAATCCAATAGTTTTGTCATTAAACGTCATTCAAGTTATTATTAATTTTTTTTATACGTCTGACAAAGAAATAGCTCACAATCGGCTTGTCTACATATATATTATTAAAAAAAATTAGGTTATATGAATATTAATCTATAAATTTACTTGCAAAATTTAAATAATTAAAAAAAAAATTGAATCCATTTTTAAATTTTATGCTCACAAAATAAATAAATAATATTTTTTGTCAACAGTTATCGGCATGTGGAATACTTGGAGCAGTGCTTTGGCTACGATTAGCCAATTCAGGACTCGCTAATTTAGTGCCACAGTATAATTATGCATCTGCTGACACAGTATTTTTAATTATCGGAGGCGTTACATTTGTCGTAGCGTTCTTTGGATGTTGTGGTGCATGGTTTCAATCCAGATTCATGCTTATAACTGTAAGTGTACCATTACATATATATACACATATATATTTTATTAATTTAAATAACCCTCTATTAATTTGAATGACTCAAAATTTTTTCCACCGTCAAAAACAGTAGACAAAAAAATTAATTTCCTGGTTATTAGTAGTTTTGTTAATTTAAAAATTATTGTTTTCAGTATTTCAGCTTGGTAATAATGTTATTCTTAGCTGAATTTATGCTTGGAGCATTGACTTTTGTTTTTCGTGAACAAGTTTCCAGAAGTGTACAAGAGGAATTATTGTTGGGAATTCATAAACATTATAATGTAACACGTGAACCTGGTACTCTTCCCGCACTGTGGGATCATATTCATCAAGGAGTAAGTTTATATTCATACTATTATTATTTTCATAATAAGATGGGATTCAAAATTGCAAGAAGAAAAGTTATACTGCACTTTAAAAATCGGAAGTAAATTCGAATTTTATTTCAATTCGAATTCACCCTCACTTGGAATCCCGGAGTTTAAAAAAAAATGACTCAGCATCCAAAATAAATAGGAAGTTTTTTTCCGCGTGATTTCGGAGTTATGTAGATTTTATTTCGATCTGCATTTACTCTTCGGAGCTTTAGTTTTAAAATTAACTTACTTCCGGAGTAAATTTCACTCTGTATTCACTTGGAATTTAATTCGCGTTCACTCGAAAATATTTTTTATAGTGTATACTATATTTATATATATATATATACGACAACTGCTGGTCGATTAAATATTTTTTTTTTAATTTATTTAAAAATTTTGACTTTGTAAAAATTTAGTAAACAAAATTTTTAAATAGTACACCGGGTTTTAAAAATTAATTTAAAAAAATTAAGTAACTCTCACTCATTTAGATGATGATAAAAACAAAATATCAATAATTAATTTTTAAAAATATATTTAATTATTAATTAACTTTAAATATCTTACTCAAGGATTCATAATTAATTAATAATAAAAAAAAATTTTAATTTACTCATAAGTCAAAGTAAATGAAGTCTGACCATGAAAGACCCAGTCTATTAATTTATTTAAAATTTTAATAAATATAAATTAAAAAAAATAAAATATTTTTTAGTTACACTGCTGCGGTGTTCGAGATTACACAGACTGGTTCCAAATCGACGCATGGCCAACAGAAGACCGTGTCCCTGACTCTTGTTGCATAAAACGGGAGCGTTACTGCGGACGACTAGACCCGGAGGGCAGAAACAAAGAGTCCTGGTACAAGGAAGGATGTGCATCAGCCATTCAAACGTGGGTTATACAAAGACTCCACGTGCTCGGAACTGTAGGCTTAATCGTCGGATTCCTCCAGCTCTTTGGGCTTGTCACCAGTATGATTCTCTTCTGTACCGTGAAACACAAGCGATCTTCCCACAGCTACAAGAGCTACGACACAAATGCCAGCTAGGAACGCGCGTGGATCCCAGCCTACGGGATCCACGATAATTCTATTGATGAAACTACTACATGAGTATTTTTATTATTAATTTTATTCCTACAATAAACATCCAAAGCCTTCATGAGCTTTACACTTGTGCCAATGCATAAGTATTTACTAATAATAATAATAATAACAATAATTATTTTTATCATAAATAAATTTTTTTTTTCAGAGACTGCATGTATTTTTAAAAATTTTATTATTATTATTATTAATTGATTAATTAATGAGCTTTAATATTTGGTAATTACCAAAAATATCCAAAGTTGCTTTATATATATATATATATGTATTTTTTTTTAATTATTATATTTTATAATTTTAAAATAAGAGCCATAATTACACTGTAAAAAATTTTCAAAGTGAACACGATTTAAATCTGGAGTGAATTCGGAGTGAATTTAATCCTCTCGGAGTGAAATTTACTCCGAAGGGGAGATCATTTTAATATTAAAACTCCGAACCGAAGTGAATGCAGTTTAAAATGGATGATTTTTTTCAAACTCCGGTGACGGAGGAATCCGGATTTTAAAAAAATCCGTAATCACTCCAAATTCACTCCGATTTTTTTTACAGTGTATTAATTATTGATGTCAAATATTTTTTGACTGTATTAATTGTTGAAGTAATAGACTAGTATTAATAATAATTATGATGATTGAAAAAAAAAGTAAATATTGTGCCAGTGAATGTATGAAAGTATGTAAGTAAGATGATTATATATATTTTTGAACGTTAATATGTAGTGTAAAAACAAATATTTATTAATAATTATTTGAAACAATAACTTTAATTATAATTGTAATTGTAATCATAATAATAACGATTATTATGAGAAAAAAAAATGTTACGACGCAAAGATTATTTTTAGTAATTTATTTTCTTTTATGGTTTTCAAAGGCTGTTGTGAAAAAAATAATTATCTTTGATTTATGAAACCACAAGGCTAATCTATAAACCCATGAAGAGAAGAAACAATCTATGAAAGACATGTATAGAATATGTGACCGCGAGATAAATTATTTTGTTGACGTAAATTGTTTATTTTATGTTAATTGTTAGTGTCTAAAATATATATATAACAGCTATTAAAATATTTATATATATATAATATATAATACATATGTAGTAATTGTATTTATGTAATGAGTAATGAGTAATGAGATAATATAAAATTTAAATTATAAGTTTTGAATAAAAGTGTAGGAGAAAAATTTTTTTCATTTTCTTTTTTTATGTTAAATATTTTTTTTTGAAATTTAAATAAAGATATTTTAAAAGTTATCAAATTTTTTTTATTTTAAGTCCATTCACTTGCCTTCAAGGTCTGGTATTACGAAAGCTATTGAAATAATTGGGAAAGTGTTAATTCATTTATTAAAAAATATTAATTGTAATAATTAAATTTCAGCACTAGCGATTTATTGCAATTTTATTATTATTTTTTTTGTTTTATTTATTTAGTAAAATGAAATTTTTTGTGTTATTTTTTTATAATCACTAATGAAATAAGAGAGATCTAAATAATATTAAATTACAATTACGGCATTGAGAGGTTGGATTGTGACTTGTGACAAGACTGAACGGTCCATGAATTTAAAATTGTCGGCAATCGGGTAAGTGAGTTTTAGTTGGAGGAAAACTTTCTCACCATTAGAAAACATAATACGCTACTTGAATATATGTTTTGTGGACATTGTTCTGGTAAATGCTGTTTATATCATGGTATAAAAAAATTATTTTTGTTCTACTTATTATAATTGTTATTGTCAATGAGCATTGAGATGACACGCGACTAAAAGATTAAAATTATTAAGACAATAAATTTATTTTGTAATTTTTAAATTATCATGACTTAAATTACACGTTTTGTTAATAAATAATTAAAATAATTTCGTCGCATGAGTTGAGTCGGTTAAAATTTTTTATTCAGAGAAACTTTTGTTTAATGAACTTGTTACTTAAATATTTTATTTGTTTTTACCAGACAAAAGATTTTATTTCGGTTATTTTTATTATTGTTTATTTAGATAATTTCTCTTCAATTAATCATTTTAAATTGACTATTATTAACAAAAAAAAAAAAAAATAAAGTCTATTAAAAATGATTTTATTTTTTGTGGAATTTTTTTTTTTGCTTTTTGCTAAACTGCAAAATAATTATTAGTTTTCATGATTAAAAAAAAATAATTTGCTGATAAAAATTATTTGAATGAATTTATAGAAATTTCAATTTATTTGATAAAAATAATTTTGAATTAAAAAAAAATCGAATGAATTTTTAAACTGACAAATTAGTTTTCGACATCTCATTAATATTCGGGTTTATTAATTTTTTTTTTTTTCAATAATGTGATATAATAAATATTCGGGAGTGAGTCTTAAGGTATACAAAGTGTACCATGGAGGTGGTGGAGTTGTTCTGGTAATAAAAGCCGTTCACTGACCGTCAGCACTCAGACAATCACGGGGAGCCGTCCGAGCTCCACAAAAGTTACCCAATCTCAGATTATATTTCCAATTTAAATTCCATGTGTGGTGAGTTTTTTTTTGTTTTTAACTGAATCCTAACTAAAAAATACGAGCGAAATTTCAAAATTAAATTTTTAAGTGTGTGATTTTTTTATGTGAGTGATTTTAAAATTAAGTGATCATTATTATCAATAACAAATAATAGATAATAAAGTTTTATAATTTTATAAAAGTTCTCGAAATGACAAGTGTCACACATTGTGTCCTCGGTATTTACAGACATGTTTCTCATTTAATGTTAATTATCCCCGGGTAATTAACCGGACATCAATTTGAATTCATAAATTCCCTCAAAAGTTTTTATTTAAATTTTTACGTCTATTTAAAATAATAAAATTCTCTAACCGTTAGCTTTTAATTTTATTTGAGGCCCTATTAATTATATGTAAACATAAAACAATGTTATTTAACAAAGTATACCACTACTAATATTTAAAAAACATAAATACAACGCATTTATAAAATTAACAGGAGAACTTTCGTTTTATTCGAACGAAAGTGAGTCTTTCGTGATACCGTGCTCGAGAAAGGTGAACCTTTTCCTCTTTCTCCGTGACTTCTATCCATCTTCTTAATTTATTTCCGGTGTTTACATATTATATTTATCACCAGTAAATCCTCATTACTCATTACATAACGAAGAAAAAAAAAATCGATTTATAAATGAAGTAAAAAAAAAATTTGTTTATTTTCAGAGTAATATTTTAAATAAATATCACAAAACCATGAGGTTTATAACGACAATTGTGATAGCGATGTGCTTAATCGCTCTAGTCAGCTCCTTCCCTCGTCCTGAGAGCACGAGATTTCGTTCAAAGGTAAAAATTAAAATTATTCATTAATCTAGTTCATTTTGAAACCTTGTCCCCATTTCAAAAATATATGAATGATTTTCAATAAATTAATTTTTAAAGGATTTGAATAAAGATAAAAGCGAGTTTTTTTTTTACGTTTTGTGAAATTTTCGATTACTCAATAGCCGGATTACATATTGGGCGTATTTATTACAAGTGATATATTTTATTTAATTTAAGTGGGCGAGAGTTTTTATGGAACTCAATTTTTAGAGATCAAATGTACGCTGGAAATTCCTAAGGATACTCTCATGTGGAAAGTAGTTGGCGTATGATCACGTAGCATTTCACGTGCAATGAGTACATATAGTAGGGGTTATCTTAATGTTTCGTCTCTTTACTCTTGCAAGTCTTTTCCCTTTCTGCTGATTTTATACACTTAACTGGTTTTATGTTTTTTCATTTATTATTATTTTTTACATTATTATTATTATTGTTATTGTTGTTTATATTTTTCTTCATGGTAACTTTGTAATTTATTCAATGGAAAAATACTCATACTCCTTATCTGCACATTCATTTACAATTCATTTTTTTTACATTAAATTGATTTTATCAATTTGGTTTTTTATTTCAAAAACTGTCGATATTTTATTTTAATTGCAATTCATGGAATTTTTTTAAATTATTCGATAGAAAAATTTTACATAAAAAAAAAACATAATTTTTTCACTAATTGGATTTTTTTTTTTTTGAAAAAAAATTTTATCTGTGCTAAAAATTAACAAGCAGTAATTAAAGTTATGCATAAAATAATAATAATCCCAGTTAATGTCCATTTAAAAATAATAATAATATTATAAATGTAAATACTAATAAGTGCATCATCATGACTCAACTCGTTAATGACGGAAGTATTTATTCCAAGATCCGCTTCGAGTAAGCTTGTATTGCATAAAAGCTTGTGTGAAGAATTACACAGCCATGTACCATAATTCGATAGCGGCCTTCACGAGCCACATTCAAATCTTGTTGTCGATTTTATTATCAAGATATACCTTCACCTATACACATAAATATATATATATGTATATATATAGACAACAAGATGAGTGGGATCAAATTTCGCAGTAGTAGTGCGAGACTTTTGCACTTTCACTTTAAAACGTTCGCCTGCTGGCTTTTGCCTGCCAACTGGACACTTTCTTCGCTCGATCGATGCCCAATGGAAAGTACTAACCATCTTTATTTTTTCCACACACTAATTTACTATTTAATTAATTTTTTTTTGTTTTTCAATACAGCCCTTAAAAAAAAAAAATTCCTAAAAATTTTTTCTTCGGTCGTAAATTTTTTTATTATAGAAAATAAATTATTTAAACAGTTACTCAATTAGTTAATTAATTTAATAGTCAATAATAATAATAATTGACGATAAAAAAAAATTTTTTTAGTGTAAATTTTTTTAAGGAAGTGAATGTGCTCCAATTTTGAAGGGCTGTTACCATGAAATAATTTAAAATGAAAGTCAACCAACGAGAATTGAGCAATTGGTCGGACCAGTTGGCCTCTCTCTTTCTTGAGATAACAAAAAAATATATAATAATGATAATAAAAAAAATTAAATAAAAACATCCAGAGACGAATTAATGATAAGATGGAATTACATAAAAGTTGTAGGAGAAATTATATTGCGAAATGGAAATTAACATATTTGAGTATATGTACAATTTGAATACATTAAGTGCAATAAAAGAAATTAATATTGTATGGGTATGAGATAGATGCGATTAAATTATGAGTGATTTAATTAAATGGGGTATAATCATATCTGCATCTATGAAACTTCCGGGTTAAATTCACGAGAAAGTAAAAATATGTTATTTCCACTTTGAGAAGTAAAGACGGTCGAATTTGAATCGGATTTAAATATTTAATGTTATGATTTTTTCATTCCGATTGTTAACTTCCGTAGTAATAATTTGCTCCACTTGTTTCATCGATCAGGATCGATTTGTCCGGTTGAATAGTTCACAATGAAAGTTACGGAAATAAAATGATATCTTTCGATTGATAGATTGATCGATAGATTGACTGGTGTTAAACACTTTATCGAATTTTAATTTTTACAGATGTTAGAACGGATTATGGAAAATGAAAGTAACGAGGATCCAGCTCTGAGGGGTAAAAGGACTATTGGTGTCTTACGACAATTTTTTCCAAGTATTACAAAGGTATTTATTTTTCTTTCAATTATTTTATAATTTAATCAAAAAAATTATTTTTTAAAAACATTTTGAGAACTTTCTCTAATCGACCCGAGTAATTTTCAAATTTTTACTCTTCTGTATCTGGAATTTTTTTTTCTTTTAAGCGAAAATTTAAAAAATCAAAAAATATATTTTTTTATTGAGGTCAGTACGACTTCTATACATTGGAAGCATTAAAAATTGATTTTAAATTTTCTAGAAAAAAAAAGACCGCGGGATGGATTCGAACCGTGGACCTCACGCTAGTCAATTGCCACCGACACTAAAATTCGTATGATCCTGAAATTAGCAGACAATTAACAATTTCCGTATTTTTTTTTTTTTTCAACAAATAAACTATACAAAAATAAAAAATGAAAATATGCACATGTAGAAAATTAAAAAAACTACAGGTGCAATTTTTTCAAATATTTTTTTTTTTAATTTATCGTTTGAAAAAAAAAATCAAATGATTATTAGCCGTCGGCTGATTTCAGTCTCATAAATTCGTTGCATAAAAAAATTTTTGGTTAAATAATAAATTCAAATTACCAAAAACAGTTACCAGTATTTGGTGAGAAAAAGTCAAAAATTAAATAGCTCGGGTCAGATTGTATAAGAAACCGTCAATTTTGGACTCTATATATTTATTTTTATTAAACAGAAAAGATTCTCAGTTGTGATAATTAATAAGATTCGATTTTATTAAAATTTGGAGCTGATGTAAAAAGAATGAGGTCAATTAATTAATTTTTTTGATGATTATTGAGCTATTGGTCATACGAATAGACGAACCGAGAAATGAAATCGAATTTTTCAGGACGAATGTACAGTTCAAATGACATTTGTCAGTTCAAAACTTGTTTATAAGCTCGTCAATTTTTCAATTGTGCACTTGTTGAACTATCGGTGTGGAATATGAATTGTAAATGAGATTTAATGTCAATGGATTAGTGAATGGAATTAAAGTGAGAGTAGAACGCGCCTGAGGTGCGCGATAAAAATAATTATAATAAACGCAAAAAATAAATTGACCTTTAATAAATAAAACCTGAATAATTAAATAGTACAGATAGAGATTAATGGATCAATTTGAATAATTTTAAATTTATTACTAATCAAAATATTAAAAACTCATTAATTTGAATCTCCATTAAAAGTATTATTTTTATGTTACAATGAGTAAACTAATAAGACCTATTTATATTTAAAATAATAATAATAATAATAATAACAAATGTTTATTATCACGCAAAAGCATCGAGTCTTGTGTATTTATAAATATATAAGTAGGCAATATATAGACAGGAAACAAAAAGGCATCTTTGTTCTTAGATCTTTAGTAGCCGGTACTTCCGCTTTTTTTTACCCTCTCTGATCTCGTAGATCATAAAAGCGTAACGAAACGCGTGCGCTTTACACGAAGAGAGTAATAATTTTTTTTCTACACTAATAAAACAAACAATAAAATTGTCGGACTTTTTTTTTGTTTGTTTGCTTGCGATATTTTTATTTTTTGTCACCTTTATTATTACGATAGTTTAGACAGATTTTAAAAACAGTAAATTATTTTATGAGCAAAAAAAAATGTTTTATTTACAAGAGAGATTTTAATAAATATATGTTCTAGTCTCAACTCTCAATGTACTTTAATGTAATAATTTATGTTATTACTTTTATTTGTTTTTGTGTCATAAAATTTTAATGTCAGTATTTAGAGATTTTTGCTCTACTAATTTTGTGATATGGTTTTAATACACGCGTGTTTAATTATTAAATATTTCTAGATCTTTGACTTGCAATTTCAGTGTCTTATTAATCATACGGTCAATGTAATTACAAAAAAAATTGACTTTTGACAAATAAAATTCGATATTTTTATAAATTTTATTATTCGTTGATTTTAGAAAAAAAAAATTATTGATTTTTATCAATAGTCGAGACATCGATTGCATAACTAGTTACTTAATTTTTGTGATTATAAGAATTTTATGCAACATAATTATATTAAATATTTTTTAATGTCAAAAAAATTCTATGACGTGTAATTGCAGTCGTTAATAGGCAATATATTATTTAATTACAACTACGTCACAGTATTTTATTTATAAAAACATAAAAGTCTATTTAAATAATTTGATAATTTTTTATCATCAAAAAGTTATTGATTTTTTGTATAAAAACTCGGCGTGAAAATTTGAATTTGAATATTAATTAAATATATCAATTATTTTTTATAAAAAATATTGAAATAGTCCGGAGTAAAATGAGACAATTTTTTAATTCATTAATTTTCACTTACCATATCAGCAAAGGTGTGGACACCGGTCACCCGGGGCAAAATGGCCACCCCCATAGCGACCCTAAAACAAACAAATTTTTTTTTATAAATTTTTTGAATTCAAATAAAGTCAGTATTTCAATTTATGAGAAAGTTACTCGATAAATTCACGCGGGAGATTTAATTAATCATAAAATTTAAACCAATTATCTTACAACAATGTAAAATACATAATAATTAATCATTTTCCAGACCTATATTTATATTTAATTACTTAATTATAAAAATAACAATTTATTAAAAATACAATGTATTTATAGTCTGATACATCTGATTTTCTAATAAAAGGTAATAGTCCTCAGATAATTAATTACTAATTTATAATAATAAAAAAAAAAAAAAAAAACATTTAAGGTATAAATAAGAAAAGAAAAACTTAACTAAAAATAAAGAAATTTTTGGAATAGATGATTGAAACAAAAGTCAACATGATAGTATCTGAAGTGATAAAAGTATTGGGTCCAACGGTCTTGCGTTCATTTTTAAATAATGGCGGACAAGAGAAAAGTCCCGAAGATCGCGCGAGAAGTGACGAAGACGGTTCTACAGTTACTGCAGCCTCTCCATTTGACGACGAAGAATTACTCGAAGATGACGAGGACAACAATGTCGGAGGGCAAGAGCACAAGGACACAGAAAAAGATAATTCGCCAGAAACTAATGAAATACCAAAATCGGAATCTGATGAGACGACTCACAAGTCAGTGGCCCTGCCCGACGACCTTCCAAGTCCGGTCAAGAGCACTGAACCATCATTACACTCAGTATTTACGGATGGGCTTAAATCAGAAGGTCGAATAATAATCTTGAATCATCAGTGAATAATTCTCCTTCTTTTTACTCATCTTTTTATTAAAATCATCGCTGACACATATAAATATACGATCATAATAATGATTAATGATTAAGTTTCTTATTGACCTTCTTACCATTTTCTACTTTCTAATTCCGTCTACGACTATTACATCCATATCGACATAAACATAAATACATTATTTTTTATCAACTTCTATTCAATAATAATAATAATTATCGTAATAAAAATTAAAAAAAATCATTGGGCGATTTAACGACATTTATTTCTATTTACTTTTAAAGGAAATTTTTCATTTTATCAGGGTCTACGTCTTCAACTCCGCATTGACCGGATCACCTTGATATCTTTTACTATTTATTTACATTCATCGATTAATTATTTTATTTATTTATTAATGACATTATCAGTTATTACTAATAGTCATTTTATTATTATTATTATTATTATTATTTTTTTAATAATGTAATTTAAATTTTTGTAAATTTGTAATTGTAGGAAGTGAATCACGAAACAGAGAATCGGGTTCAAGACGCAAACGGAGCGGAGTCAAATCAGAACGAAGTAAAAGTTCAATTCGCGGATCAGGACAATCAAGCAGAAGCCGCGAACGCGAACGACGAGCTGCCACCGTTAGAGGAAATCGAAGTGCCCGAAGACGAAAACAGGAACAAGAGGTTCCTGAGTTTCGGCTTCGGAGGTAGTGGCGGAGCCGCGGGTGGTAGTGGAGGCGGATCAGGAAATTTTCTCTTTGACATTATTCGGGTAAGTTTATTATTTTTTTTTTTTATTTACAATACTTATTTTTATTATGATTAATATGACTTTTATTTTTTTTTATAAATATATGAGATAATTTATTTGATAAATTTAATGACGACAAAAAAAATTTACTGAAAGTTAAATACACTAATTTACAAATTTTTACATTTCTGTAGTGTTGAATTAAAATATTACCGTTAAACATATATTGTATTGCGTCAAGTTACAGCCCAAGTCAAGGTGAAATTTGAAAAATTATAATAAAAGAAATTTAGTATTCATTTTTTTGTTTGAATAGTTTTACAGTTATTTAAACTCTTCGGTACTTTATTATATATTTGTATTTTTTTTAGTATTATCAGCCTTGAGTTTACCGAAAAAACCCTACTTTCACTATTACAAAATTACATCAACGTCTCCGTAGAAATAAATCGCACGAAAAAAATAATATTTTAAAGCTTGAAATGTATACTTTCCAAAACCGGTATAATTAAATAGCTAAAAATTTTTTTATAAATAAACTTTTAACTGACCCAAGGATGACTTCAGTCAATTTCCGATCCTCTGAATACTGAAAAAGTTTTTAAATCTATTACAATAAATTAAATTGAAAGCGTATTCCCCAAGCTTCAATTTTCAATTTCTCAAATTTCCCTGAGTCACTTTATTCCCGTTTTATTTAATGACGTAGCAAAGATGACTTTCGCTGAAAATTATCTTATCTCGGAAAAAAAAATTGTAGAGCCTATGAATCTCTCGTTTCAAAGCTGAAACTGAGCTTTCGAAAGCTTTTTATTGATTTAACCCAACACTTTTTCCCTAAGCTACAGTTCAAAAACAAAACAATAAAATTAAGCAGCTTTCTATTCTTTCTTTTGATTGAAAACTCTTGAGTTTAATATTCGACATATTTCCGAAAGCGTCTTAAAGTATAGACTTTGAGCTTTATCATGACTTGTTTTGCATCTCAATACAATAATTCAAACCAAAGCCAGTCTTGTTAATTTTAATTATTTTTTTTGTTTTATAAAATAATCTTTTTATTTTTTTAATGAGTTCATTAAAGCGTTGTAGGGTTGAACGTTGATCTATAAAACACTCAGTCTTTGAAAATTAAATTACACGTTCATTAATTTAAGTTTAAAGTCCCCAAGAAAATGTTTTATCTCAATAATAAAAATTGTAACACTCGAAACCCAGCGCAGATACTAAATTTGAAATAGAAGATTCTCTATCAACCTCAAAATTAACTTCAGAAACCTAGTTTATACATTCTAGTACAAAACTTTGTAAACTAATTTGATTTTTACTAATAAATAAAAAAAATTAGTAACATAATTTTTTTTGTCGATCATTTATAATTAAGTTATACAATTAAAAAAACAATGCCCGATTTAAAATTACGTTGGTAATTTACAAAATAATAAATTTCGTCAAGGCTTCTTCTACTAACCCAATTATTTGCAGCGACTTAGGGTGACTTGAAAACAAGGGAACAATTTAAAAAAAAATAATGAATATTAAAGTAAAAAATAAAAAAAAACTAATAGTGTGAAAAATGAGATAGAAAAAAATAAAAATAAAAAAACGACTGGTCTGTGTCCTAGCAAGCAGCCGACGGGGCGGCAAGAGCGGCAGGGACGGTTTACCGTGTGGTAGCGGGTACACAAAGCCTCGGTCTAGGTCTAAGCGCCTCGCGTGATCTAGCACCGTCCCCTTCGCCCACAGCAAGTGCCGCCCCCGCAGCCGCTCCAGCCCCCGCGGCCCCCGCAGCTGCCCCTGCGCCCGGAACTGGCACGCAACCATCGGTACGCCATTCCTTCCGACAACCACAACCGCTATTTATTTTTTTCATTTTTACATTCATCTTTCATTGCCACTCATCATTTACTCTGTACTTGTAACAAAATAAAATTTTTTATGGTTCAAGTCTTAACACAATCCTTCATTAATTTATTTATTGTTTATGCAATGCAATTTTTTTTTTCTCTAATAAATATTCTACAATGTCATCACTTTAATTGCACATTTATGCTTGACGCGTCACTTGCACTCTCGTCTGACAACAACTTTCTGTTTCTACTTGCACGTTTGTATTTTTTTTTCTTATTCCTCACTCTATTTATTGTTCGTCTTGGTCTAATTAATTAATCTTGTCAATTTTTTACTTTTTTTTTATAACAAGAATTGAAGAGATCTTTTTTTAAATATTCAAATATTTTTTTTGGAATAATAAATTCATAACTTTCATAAAAATAAGGATCTGCAAGTGAACATTTTATAATTTGTAAAATTTGTAAAAATGCTTGAATTGGGTCTAGAGGTGAATTAGAGAAATTGACCATCCAGGGTAGTGTGGCCACGTCAACATGTCAAGTGAAAATTGAATTCTTCAGTGTTCATCATTCAAATTATTTTTTTTTATCATGAAGGGACCGAAAGAAAATGAGAAAATTTGAAAATTAAAAAAAAAAAATTTAAGTGACCACGCTCGAGGTGGCCAATTTGCCCCAATTGACTAGAAAAATTTAATGCAATAATTAATTACTATTATTATTAATATCAATCATTTAAAATTGAATCATTAATTTAATTTCTAGCAAAAATTTAATGATTGCACTAATAATAATAATTATCTATAAAATAAGATCTCTTTGATTAAAATCTTAAATTAACATTAAGCTTGCCTAAAAAAAAAAATCTAAATAATTAATCTTCCCGCAATCGCGTCCCGTCCAATGCGCCGTCCAGCCGAAGATCCTGACGTTCATCAGCCTGGTTCATCAACCAACGCGTCAACCGGAATCACAAATGATTAATAAAATATCAATAAACCAAACCAGGACGAACCATTTATTCCATAAATATGTAAAAATTATAATGCGTAGACTCCCTTATTACAAAAGCTATATATCAATATCACAATTATTATATTTTTAAATTTAAATTCATTTTTAAATCCCAGTACCACCGTAGTCTAGAGTAGTTGCGTTTATAAAAATGCACAAAAAAAAAAATAAATAAATAAGCACCTGAGTATTTTTATTATACTAGTGCTTATAAGATTTTTTAAAAAGAGCACTTGTAGCAATGTAATTAGATCCTGCGATAATTATTGCGGCAGGATCAAGGGGGACTGGATGCAACGGGCGAAAAATGGAACGCCGTTGCGAAAAAAATTTCTATTATTTATTTTCTATTCACTTTGGGCATTAGAATTTTTTTGTTAAATTTTTTTTTTATTTTTTTTTACTGTAACTATTAAATCCTTGATCCTATCCTGGCACTGTCATGATTGTGATCAATGTTACAGAGTATAATTGATTGTAATTAAATTTTACAGTTAGTGGCAGGCAGTGGATCAGCACCGAGCGACGGAAATTCTGCTGGAAGAACAGAAGAAGCAGTGCCAGGACCTATTACGAGGCTCTTTGTAATCGCTAATAGGGGCATTGCCAATCTTATGCAGGACATTATTCTCGTAAGTTTTGTAATACTTTTGTTCACTATCAGATAATAAGGATCGTTTGATTTTAAATTGGACTATTTATTGTCTTGTAATGCAATTTGATAATTAAGTTATTTTACACTCGGCTGAAAGATTGATCGATAGTATCTTTTTATCGAGACTAATCGACTTACAATCGTACGATTGACTTCAAGTTGCTTTGATCATGATTGATATATAATTGCAATTATGTTGTAATTATTTTTTTCACTCAAATATTGACAAATTAACTTTTTGTTTCAACATTTGAAAGTTATCATTTTTTTTTTTTTACAAAAATTCGTTAAATTTATTGGGTTAATTTTTTATGGGTAATTTCTTGTTACTAAAATTTTTTTCCTTTTGTTTTTCAATTATTGAGAATTATTTTTATAAAAAATTATGCTTGGAAATTTTCTGATCTACTTTCCAAAAATACGACACTAGAACTATTGATATTTTAGGAAATTATGAATCTCTCGAGTTAAATTTTCTCTGATTATCGAGTCGCGGTTCGTTGGATAAAAAATAAATTTTTTGGCCGCGATCTTTTGAAAGTAAGAATGTTTCAATTTTAAATTATTTTTTGCCGGAAAGTACTGAAGAAAAAAATGATATTACAAAATATAAATGATTTGATGGTCAGTAATTGAACCATTTACTTAAAAAAAAAAATATCTCTAGCAATTTATATTATTGAGCAATAAAAAAGTATAATAAATTATTATCTTATTAGAAAAGAGCTGTTTCAAAATTAGATAACCGATTTATAATATAAATATTTACTGATAATTTAAAAAATATTCAGAGCATATATAACTCATGTCATAAAATTTGAATTAAACAACTAAAAAAAATTGATTGCAATAAATTGTAATAGTTTTTGTATTATAAAATAATAAAAGTACAGTAAGAGATAATAAAATATTACGCTGGAGTCGAATACCAAACGGTTAGACCGTGAACGCTTTCCAAGTTGATTCGTGATACGAAATTAAATGTGAACTGGCATAAATTGCAAAAGCTACCGACAAGAATTTAAAAATTATTTTCAATGGCAAATAGTTTTGAGTTAAATCTAAATTTTACGTGACCTAAACGATTACATATTTTTTATTTATATTGCAACCAGAATATTATGTTTTATTGAGAAAAGTACTTCAGGTACTCGATAAATAAATATGTGATATAATCCAAGGTTAAATAAACCGGATAAATTGGTCCTTTTTTTCTTGCGTGTATTTAAATTTATTTAGTAAGACAAAAGTTGTTCTTTTACGTAAGCAATAACCCTCGGTTCCTAAAAAGAAATAAAAATCAAGTTATTTCGTAGAGAAAGTCACGAGGTATTTTTTGCTTTCCATCGATTCGACTCGCCATTATTACGTCATTATTTATGTATATAGTTATCTGGAACAGATGCTGATACATTCGTTTATTAATTTTAACTTTACGATTCAGTCACTTCAATTTTTTTTTATGCGCTTACTGAAATTTTTATTGCATTTTAATTTTTAAATTATTTATCAAAATTTTATTAAATAAATTAATATGTCACTAGTTGAATTTTTATTTCAATAAATTCGAGATATCAAATGAGTCATGAAAAAAATCACTGGATAATTTTGAATCTATTGACCACTATAGAAATTTTTTTCAAATTTATTAACAAAATTAATTATTTCTGAAATTTATTTGCTGAAAGTATCCCCGTATCAAAATATATATGAAAAATTTATGTGACATTGTTTTTTCATGCGAACATATATTTATATATATTTTCCATATGTGACATGTAATATTCACAAAAAAAGGGTTTCTTGAAGCAGTAAAAATTTTTTGCGACAAGAAATCCGTTTTTTCTGTACACATTTATATTTTTTTTTTTACGCGGGATTATTGAAATATTTTGAAATTATTAATTTTTCATTATTTTTTTTTTGTTACAGAGACTCGCAGCAACAAGTGAACGTATCGTCAACTTCAAAGCACGATTAATTACATCAATTATCTGAAATAGCATAATTAACTTAACTAAATCAAGAATTTCGTAAAAAAAAAAAAAATGACAATTAAAGAATCAATGAATCGTAGGTACGACGCTTAGTAACATTTAAATAAAAATCGTTGCTCTTTGTTCCTGTGATTCGACTAAAAAATTAAATGGATTTGTAGTGTCACAATTTATTATTTAATTGTAATTGTAATAGTACACATACTCAGTTAAAACATTCAAATCCTTTTACTCAACAATTCCATTTATTTATTATTGTACTTTACACAATTTCGATTTCTCAAAATATTTATCCGAGCGTGGAGTTGGATCTCGATTGAAGCTGGTGAAAATTATCGATTGCAACAAAAGATAACTTAATAATAATAATAATAACAATATGAGTAAATAAATGGAATTAAGTGAGTACATAAGTAATTGCTGTAAAACTTGTAAATATTTTGTTGAAAAAGAAAAAAAAAGTTTAAGTTTATTTTGCTAAACTGTTCACTTTTAGGTACTTATTTGTCTTGACTGTTATTTTTGTTACCATGAACTCCATACTATTATTTATTTTTTTTTTTTTATAAATAATCTGGAGCGCTCGTGTGATTCCATTGCCTTCATACAATTCTTCTTTGTCTCTTTAAAATTATTATTATTGTTTTATTTTTTAGTTTTTAACAAAAGAGGCAGAAGTTGGATTGTGATAATGATAATAAATAATAATAATAATGTTAATGTTAATAATAAGAGTATAATGTTCAAAGAGAAATTTTTTTGAATAAATAAAAAAAATATTTGGTAAAATTTGTATGAATTTTTCCCGATTAGTTTTTAATGTAAATAAATAAATTAAAATTTTTTAAAAATATTAAGTTTAAAATTTATTTAAAAATCGACATAATTTTAAAAAAAAATTTTTTTTTTCAAATAATTTAAATGGATGAGAAATCATTAAAATTTTTTATGTGTAGATAAAATATGTAGTAATAAAAATAGATGACATTGAGTAACATTTTTTGCACGTTTAGAAAAAAAAAATTCAACAAACAAAAGATTTAAAAAAATTCCATTATAGCGAGCGAAAAAAATAGTTGGATATTTTCCGGCGCATTTGTCAAGAACTTAAAGTTTATCAGTAAGTCGTTAATTTAAGTATTTTTACGGTAGCGTACAACCAATAAAATAAATACACGACTAATGTTAGTCATATTCAAGATAATAAAAAAATTTTCAAAAACATGATAAAATATTACATAGATAAATGTATGTATATAAATATTATCCAAACATATCTTAGTAAACATTTGATTTTTATTTGTCTGAGACGCTAATACTGATTATTAAAATAAATAAAACAATTATGAACTACTATTTCAATCTGCATAAAATTAAAATTATTATTTTTATAATAATTAATGTAATAGATATTTTGTCAGCGACGCCGAAATTGGTTCAATATAAAAATGATGATCCACGTCAATGGAGCCAAGGTATTTTGAAAATTAATTAACTATAGGTATTAAAGTCTTGTCATTAAAAAAAAAAAAATCAGAATATATTCTAAGATAATTACGATAATTAATAAAATAAAGGATGTCAATTAAATAAAATCATAAATTAATTTTCCAAGGTTCATTCACTGAGTTCAATAATTTATTCGCAATTTCAATTGACGATAAGTATTTAAGCAATGATACATATCCTCATAAATGTAATGCAAGTAATGCAGTAATTAAAAATGTGGCATCTGATCCGAATTACTGGAATGCATGTCCTGGAACAATTCGCAGCTGCTGGATAAATGTAATATTGATAAAATACATGTTCGAATAGTTTAAAATAATAAAAAAAATTTTTTTTTTTATATTTTATTAGGAAGAATCTTCTGATGTGGACTTCCCCGTTTTTAAAAAGTGTTTTTGTTTATGTGAACATAATAAAGACTTTACAGGTGCTGTAAATACTTCTCGTGAAGAAGGAGTTGCCTACGTTTTCAATCTTCCTCGGCCTAAATTACTTGACTCCATTTGCTTTGATCCAATTGTATTAGAAGATAATTTGTGAGTATCATATAAATTTATTGTGAGTATACTCAGAGTAATTTTAAATTAAAAAAATTTTTTTTTCTATCTATTAGTAGCTCATTTTACCCCAGGGTTTAATTTTGTTTCAATTATCTCTAATTTACAAAAACAACGCAAAAAATCTGTACTTTGAAAGAAAAAATTTTTATTTTGCTAAAAATTTTAATAGACCAACTTTCCCTATCCATCTCTGGATGCCATAAATAAAAAAAAATTTCTTTAGTATTTTTTTAAGTACTCGCTTTGTCAGTCTGCTTCCATAAATTGATAAATACTCAAAATATTATTTTTAGTGTCGTAACTGGTGTTAGATTCCGGCAATATGATAACAGATTACACCTTGAAGTTCAAAAAGGAGTACTTGCAAATGGAGTAATTGACTCAGTCACCGTCGATTGGAACATTGTGGAGACATGCAATGATTCAAGAAAAATACTTTATGATTTCAACGGTGCTTCTTTCAAAAGCATTAAAATTTTACTAGAAGACATTCCTCTACCCAAAGAGTTTGTTGTCACAGGTTATTTTTTAAACTATCTATTAAAATAAAAATGACTTTGCCTTTCACTTACAAACTTCGAAAGATCTACGATAATTCGTAAACTAATAGACTGATAAATTTTATCTATAACAGGTGTAACATTTGGTGAATTATTGCTTGGTCGATCCTTTAATGAGGACGGTTATTTCGACAGTGAATCATTAAACATGGATCAAAAGAGTCATTGTACTCGCAGGTATAATTTATTGAATATAAAATTATTTAAGCGCGACGGAGCAGGTCTGGATGCTTTTCAGCACCGACCCAGTATATTTTTATCTATTTTAAATGAATCTGTTATCTCACTACGATTATTTTAACTTTAATAAATTTTTTGAGCGCGATAAAATACCGTGGTAAGTTAACTCATTAATCAATTAAATGTTTGGTTTCAGTACTACAAACGTATTGGAAAATTACAAGAGTCTACGGCCATCTACATCTGCATCGGGAAATAATCAAGAACTGAGTCAGTCATGCAAACATCACATTGAATTCCGGACAACTTCTTTTGATGTTAACTATGAGCAACATGTTGTCCCGTATGTTGATTTACGAGAAATAATTACAGATCCACCAACGCCTATCAATGGAATCGGGTGGTATTATCGTGGATATCCAGGGTGTGGAGGATATTTGGCTTTGAAAATTCTAAGATATACTTCATCTTATATAAATTGATAAATATAATAAAGTCACAACAACTATAGTTCAAAAAAAAAAAATATTTCATTGTTTATTTCAGGAAAGTCTTGATTTTCTATAGATTTTCTACAGACTTTCAAGAGATTTTCTGTAGATCTTCTTGATTTTATTTTATTTCGATATTCATTCAAGGGAATTTCAATATTATTAAGAGTTTAGTCAATTAAAATAAATTTTATTAAAAGAAAAAAAAAAAAGGAAAAGTTATGGAGTTAAATATTAAATCATCTGAGAAAATAATCAAAAAAAATTTTGACATCAATATATTGCTAGAAGATTTTCTTTGGATTTAATAAGATTTGTTAATATTTAACAAGTAGTTTATTAATGAACAGGCTCAAATAAATATTTATTAACAGTCAACAAATTATTTATTAGAGAGTATTTCCTTGCACCAAAAAAATATTTATTGATATTTAATAAATCATTTATTTGACGCAATTTGACGTATTTGAAAATATAACCTCATTCTCTCAAAATATAAATAATAAAAATATTTTAAAAAATTTATTTCAAGTGGGAAGATGAAGAATATATGATAGTAAAAAAATTATTTTTATTACATAATTAACAAAAAATTATTTAAAATAATTTTTATATTTCATATAAAATATGGCCGTGTAACAACGCTTACTACTGTCCAGTTAGTCTCTTGCTAATATATGCAACTACATATGATTATATGCAGCCATCTATCGATAATATTCGCCAAAGAATTATTTGTTAACTATTAATAAATATTTATTTGTCTCAAAGAAGCTTCTCATAAGAGTTTTAATAAATCTACTTAATTATTCTCAAATAAATCCTTCTATCAGTGTATGACTGATTTTATTGATCAAGGCAAAATATTTAGAACTATTGGTCGTTGCCTCAATTACAACTGATCGAACTTCCGCTTACAGAAATGGATCTTTGAGTGGTAAATTTCAATTTCTTAGAATCGATAAAAAATATGTCTGGATCATAAATTCTTGAAATTAATTTGTTTCACGATAACTAGATCGCTATCATTAGCATATGCGTCATTAGCAGAATATTTTTTTTTAGAGTAGGAGAGCCTTAAAAAAATTTACATAATGGCTATTTTTATACTCACGAAATAGTAGTTATTGCACCATAGTAGCGAATATTACAATTTTTTTTTCTCAAGTACGACTTTAATGTAATAAAAAAAAATTTTTTTTTATGGAAAACTTGAATTGAAAAAAAGAGCAATTGTGACTAATTAATAACCAATTTTAAATAAAAAAAAATTATTTAAAAATTTTAAGTGTACACTTCTTTAACCAGTTGTTGATTTAATCTGGTTCTCTTTTAATCTAGAGTACTAATGAATTTAATTGCTATAAAATATTAAATTATTAATGAAGAAATAATTATTCCATATAATGATTTTAATAAGTAATTGAATTAACGGCGTCACGTACATTAAAATTAACGATGAATAATTATCAAGGTAGAGAATAACGTCTTTAGCGCTTCGCCCTTGAGGTGAGAAATTCATATAGATAATCAAAAAACATGTTGGTATTGTGTGCCAATCATTATATATTATGTTTCTTAATTACGCTAATGTAAATATTTCTACAAGTGATATTAAATATTTTCGTACCAAAACGTTTCTTTTTTTTAATTATTTAAGTAACGACGAGTTACTTTACCAAGTTAACAGTTGAATTAGATGTATATATATCCTTCGATTAATACAGTTAGTTGAATACATCAAACAATTATAAAATTGATAATTATGATTTGTTATATACTGGTGTCAATTATGAAAATAACACATAAGATAAATATGTACCCGGGTTATTTTTACATTTCCATGTTATCATACGACACGGAGTAATGTGTGAGGATATTCAAATTATAAAACCCATTTAATTTAAAAATAACTAAGTTTAAATTTAACTTTTTCTACTAAATAATTGCTCTATTCAAAGAAAAAAAAATTCTTATTGACTTTTATAATTAAATTGACAATGACTCATCACTTTAATTCGGAGGGAATCTCAATTGGGATTTTTCTACTAATTATTAAAATTAGTATATTATTAGTGTCATCGGAATTAGTTGTAATTCAGAAAGGAGATCCAAAAGACTTGAGCAAAGGTACTGCACATTATTCTTTAAATCAACTAGTGTTATTATTTTTTTTTTAAACATAAAGTAAAGTTACCGTTTTTAGCCACTTTAGGGCCAGTTTTCGACACTGAATATTTAAATAAAATAATTTGTAAAAAACAAAATGACGTAATTAATTTTGGAAATGTGTAAAAAGATACTTTTATCACATTGTCACAATGGAAATTTTGTTTTATACTTTTTCATAAATTGTAATAAAGTATCAAAGGTCCAAAAATGGAGAAGTGGCCACAAATGGTACTTCTACTCTAATTAGTGAAAAAAAATCGAACGTGACTTTAGACTTTATCAGATTGCTAAAAAAGATGTACTATTTATTTATTTACTTATTTTTTTTTTTTTAACAAATTTGAAGGATCATTCACGTATTTTAATAGAATTTACGCATTTGCTACAATGGAAAACTCATTGCATTTCGATGGATATTGTCATGGTGACTGTAGTAGCTTCGATAATCATTTCAAGTATGGTGATACCGATTTATGCCGTGGAATTGTTCATAAATGCTGGGTCCATTTAGTAAGTTATCAAAAATTGAATAAATTACCATAATTAAATGATAAAAATATATTTAAGCGATAATCTCTTGTACTAAAATGTAACTAAGTAATCTAGGAATCTACTGAACGAAGGAAAGCAGTGGAAGAATTCGTTGATACTATCAATGATAGGGGAAAATGGAAAGGATATTCAAACAGAAGTGAAATAATTGCAGACCTTGAATATAAATTGGATCATACTGGAAATGTTTGCGCATGTTTATGTGAACGAAATTCCTCAGTTAGTTATAATTTTCGCGGCAAATTACTTGACTCTATTTGTTATGATCCGATTTCTGTGGATCTCGGATAGTAAGTCAAAATTATATTTTTTTTTTATTAATTCGACTCAGATATATACTAAAATCAGCTCTTTAAGGAGCGATAATTCAAAAAGCCCGCGCATTAGTAATTATTGGCGGAAATGGCCAATTAAAATTATGATAGAATTTGACTAATTTTTGAAAAAAAAGAATTACATAAAAAAATCGTGCTTGAAATTTTTTATCTATAAATAAATTTTGAAATTTATTTGGGATAGAGAGAAAAAACTGCTTTTAAATATAATTTTTTATAGTGTGGCGACAGGAGTCAGATTCAAAAGATATGGGAACAGAATTCATCTTGAACTCCGACAAGGAATACTAGCAAATGGACGAATTAATCCAGGCACCGTGAGATGGAAAAAATCGAGTAAATGTAATAATGCGAAACCAGTAGTTCATAATTTCAGAGGTATTGTTTACAAAGGTTTAAAATTTGTATTACAAGATATGATTTTACCAAACAAAGCAGTTGTTACAGGTGAGTTATTGATAATTTTATAGTTGTAATTATAAATACAAATGATGATCATAGAAAATTTTTGAATATTTTGTTATGTAGGCGTAACTATTGGAAAATCAATACGCGGACGATTTGTTACTAAAAATGGAGATATAAAAGGTTCTCGATTTCGAATAAATAAACCAAGTCAGTGTCGTGGGAGGTAAATTTAATTGTTTAAAATAAATAATTATTGAAAGACTTCGATAATGGAAGAAAGAGTATTTTATTAATTGGGTCATTATATTTAATTACAGTGGCCAGAACGTGGTGCCGAAATACCCGCGTCTGCTGCCTCCTGTAGCTCATCTTGGAAATAATGTTGAATGCAGTAAATCATGCAAACATCATTTTTCATTTGGTGGAACATCATATGATTCTGATTTCATACAACATATTGTTCCATATATTGATTTACAAGAAATAGTTACTGATCCACCAGAAGCAATTCGCGGAATCGGTTGGTACTACAGAGGCTGTCCTGAATCTGGAGGATTTTTGGCTTTGAGAATTTGGAAATAAGAATAATTAATTAATGAACAATTTACATTGAACGAAAAATGTTGATGTAAAACGAATATAAGTACCTGCTAAGGTTTCGAAGTCGATAAAATATTATTAGATATTATAGTTAGAATAATTTTTTATGACTTCAAAACGTAGACATCTACGAACTCGATTTCTAAAAGTTGTACTGATATTATTAGCAAGACATCTTTTAAAAAGCATAAGTTTTTTACTGTTGGAAGTTACTAAGCAAATATAATATAAATTAATCAAAAACAACAATCATGTTGTTGTAAATTGTGTTTTATAGAAAAAGCAAAGCTATTCATTTTCGGAGCAATAGAAAATTTTGTAAACATAAAATATAAAATTAAATGAAAAATTAATTCGATTTTTTTTCCACTTTATTTTTTATAAAAAAATTTGCAGATAAAAAGTTATGCATGTGTGTTTCTGTATTGTAATCCTAGAAATTTTTTATTTTTTTCATAACCGTGATTTATTTTTATGTCAAAGGTATTGAACGCCATAGATAATAAAAACTCTACAAGGTTAAAATAATAATATTTATCTAAAATTGACAAACGCAATCATTTCCACGTGTACAAAAATTTTCCGCTAAATTTTTAAACTTGAAATAAAATAAAAAAAAATTGTTAACTACAAAAAACTATATTTAACTATGATAATTCAACATAATTTTACTTAAAATTTTTTAATTCAATTATTTAACATCCAAGAATTAATGATTGATGATTTTGCAGCAAAATATGTGGACGTGAGCTATGATTCGATTTGTTTTTTTGCATTTAGTAAAACAGTATAGCATAAAGATAATACCGTGCAAGTGATAAAGAAAAGTATATAAATGGAATAACAGTTTAAACTCATCATTTTTAACTGGACAATTTCTCTAACTACTAGAAAAAATATTATTTACAATTGTTCGAACAATGACGATTCGTTATTTCAGTTTTAATGTAAATAAATTCTGGGTTTTTCTATTAATTATTCAAATTAATATATCGGCGATAACATCAAAATTAGCTCGAATTCAGAAAAATGATCCGAAAGAATGGTATGAACATGGAGCGGATGGTAGGTTTTTAAAAAAATACTGTATTTATTTAATCATTCAATTAGGAGAAAATTGTGATACTTAACATTATTTTTTCCTAATTTTTAATTTCCGTAGATATTGGCAGTAATTAATTACTGTCAATTTTAAATATTTATCTATAGTCATTATTGATATTTTATTTTTTTGTCTTTGAATACTGAAACGAACCGTATTTATTTTTACTGTAGTATTATTAAATTATGGAGAAGCTAAAGTAGATATTAAAATTACAATTTATGAACAGTTTAATAGTCGTTTCAATTCTCAAGTTGATGGTTTTCTATCATTTTTATTTAAATGTAATTTGCGTAATTTCAACTTGAATTAAGAAATATTCCAATATTTTTGATTGTTATTAATTACGTTCAGAAGACTTCGATGAATAAAAAACCGTTTTCATTTTACGAGCATAGATTAGTTCATTTTTGAACCAATATCTAACAGAAATGTTTATGTTAATTTTTTTAGCCAACTTTGCTCAATTCAATAGCTGGTACGCAATAAGTATCAACGAAGAAAATTTAAACGAAGAAGGCAAATGTTCTGGCAAATGTGATTCAGTTGATTCAACAGGTATGAAGAGTGCACAAAATTTATCTTATCCAAACCAATGTGTTGGATCACTTCGTCATTGCTGGTTTGAAAGAGTAAGTTAAAACATTTATTTACAATTTTATGTACATCAGTAATAAATTATTATAATCACACTATGCACAAATAAATAAGGAAACTGAAAATCGAAAAAAAGCAGAAGCGAAATTGAATAGCACTTTTTTTGGTCGTGGAGGAATGATGGTAAAAGTTTATCGCTATATACTAGAACATACTGGTAACATTTGCAAGTGCTTATGTGAACGAGATGATTATTCAAATTCCAAAAACAAGCGTGGTGAATTACTTGATTCCATTTGTTTTGATCCCGTTTCAGTTGATGATGGATAGTGAGTTTTATTATTTAGTTATTAGTTAAAAAAAAAAATTCACTTTTACAATATAAATCTTGGTTTATAGTGTTGCAACTGGCGCGAGATTTAAAAGACATGGTAACGTAATATACCTTCAACTTCAACAAGGAATATTATCACTAGGAAGAATTGATGCAACAACTCTCAAATGGACGACTTCAAATAATTGTAACTTAAAAAAGAAAGTTATTGGTAAATTCCGAAACGATGGTAGTTACGATGGTTTAGAAATCACACTAGACGATCTTACTGTAGCAGAGAATGCAGTTGTCACAGGTAAGCTTTCAATTCTAGTTTTCATGAAAAATATTTATTATATTAACATTTTCAAATAATTAGATTGTTTATGTATTAAACAGGTGTAACGTTAGGTGATTCATTACGCGGACGATACGTCGATGACGATGGTAATATTAATAAAAACGAGACCGAAATTATACAAAAAAGTCAATGCCATGGAAGGTAATTATATTATTATTCGAATGTTGAACCTTTGAAATGATAAAATTTTCTAAAAAATATATATATTTATGTATATTAGTGCAATTGTGATATTATAATTATTTCTTTTGTTAAAAATTTGTGTCGTAGTAAGTGCTATAATTATTTAATAATGTCGTTTTAGTGCCATCGATTTGGTACATGGTAATCCAGATCTTCTGCCGTCCACATCTTTAACAGGAAATAATTACGAGCGCAGTGAACCATGCAATCATAAGATAATTTTTGGTGTAACTGAAGAGAGTTCTGATAATATACAACATGTAGTTCCATTTGTCGATTTACAGGAGATCGTCACCGATCAAAATTCACCTAAACCAATTCACGGAATCGGTTGGTATTATCGCGGTCATCCTGGTTATGGAGGATATCTGGCTCTTAAGATTTTCATCAAAGAATAGTTGTTTTTTATTAACATTTATTTCAACGGTAACGATGTTAATCTAACCAATATTGTTTGATGTACAAAATATTGTATTATTTGGGAAATTAAAATTCGTAGTTTTCCCAATTTACCGAAAATTATAATAAAAATATTTTCAAATTACATTATTCAATTCATTTTCTTGACCTCACTTTTCTTCTCGATTATGCAGTTTTCACCCGTCAATCGAGAAAGTTGCTAAGTATAAACGGAAAGATTAGAACCCGACTGGTTACTGTTCTGCACCGCACTAAGTCAGGTTCCAATCTTTCCGTGTAATATAGATCAATTAAAAGACACAACAATCAAATTGATATTTATTATGTATTGTAAAAAAAAAGAAGTCAAAGCTATTCATATTTGAGACAATGGAAAATTTTGTAAAAATAAAATATAAGATTAAATAAAAAAAATAAATCCTTGTATATGTGTGTTTCCGTATTGTTATTCTGTAAATTTTTTTTATTTTAATTATTTATTTTTATTTTGAGTGGATAAAACGTTATAGATAATAAAAACTCGACAAAGTTAAAGTAATAATATTTATCTCGGACCCATAAATTTTATCGTTTTTACGTATGCTAAAAATTTCCACTAAATTTTTAAACTTTGAGAGTAATAAAAAAAATTTAATAACTACATTTAAGTATCATGATATAACTTTATTTTCTGTAATATCATGTATTGACGTTAACTATGAATCATTTCTTTTTTCGCTTTTAGCGTCATTTAAAGTCATCATTTCTAACTGAAATACATCACCAACTATTAGAAAAAATAGTTTACTATTGTTCGAAAAATAATGATCCATCACTTCAGTTTTAATGAAATTCGAATCTGGATTTCCCTATTAATTATTGAAATTAATGTATCATCAATATTATCAGTGTCATCGGAATTAGTTTCAATTCAAAATCGAGACCCAAATGAATGGGATAAAGGTATTGCATATTATTTTCTAAATCGATTCTATATTTGTTATCAACTACAATTAGTGATAAAGAAAAAAAAATTTTTTTTTGGAAAGACCAAAAGTGCACGCCTCAAATGCTCATATTATTATATAAAAGCTAACCTTTAAAACAAAATGAATTTAAAAAAAAAAAAATAATATATAAACTGACAGCTGGTTCAGTTTTTTTTTAGGGGGTGCTTGCAGTACCTACATAAGTAAAATAGATATAGTATACGTACTGAAAACAAAGCGAATTGTACACGATTATGAATATGGAAAAAAAGACCGAGAATCATGTGGACGATAAATTTTAAGAAAAAATCTCAGTAAATACATCGAATTATACTGATATCTTTTAAATGGGAAAGAGTTGGTTCACCTCAGGGATGAATGACTTCTACAACGAGAATTAGGCTGATTCATTGTTCGTAACGGCTTAAATCCGACTCGCAGACATACATCCTAAAGGACGTCACTTTAATAAAATTTTAACTGAATTTTTCTTTAATTATAAACAATTACATTGAATAAAAAAATCAACCATCGCCTTTAAAGTTTCCAAAATTATTAATAAGTACAGAGTACACAATCAACTAATCCTTTGTTGGTCATTGAAATTACTTTATGCGAGCATTTTGCAACAGTGGCTATTCGACAGTAAAGTCCACCTAAATGCTTCGCATTTGAGGCGTGCAAAAAAAACTAGCTTACTAAATATCAGTTTTGTAAATAATTCTTTTTCCATTTTTAATTTTTAATCTCATTTGAAGATTCTTACACGTATTTCAATAGTCTTTACGCATTCCGAACCAACGAAGAAAGTTTAAATAGGGATTTCAATTGTTCTGGTCGTTGTGATTTGCTCGATGATAAGTTTATTCATAATTATGGTAGTAAATGTGATGGAATTGTTCATAAGTGCTGGCTTATACAAGTAAGATAATTAAAATTAAACAAAGTAATATAACTGAACGATAAAAAGATAATTTAACCATAGGTTGTCATATTAAAATATAATTTATTGATTTAGCATACTAAAGAACGATTAGATGCAGTAAAAAATTACAAAGAGGTACGTAGAAGCAATATTGGTGTATTAAAAGATACGATAGGTGGAGATAGTTTTTATGTCGATGCAGCACGTAAAAATATAGAGGAAGCAAGATGGTTAGTGGATCATACTGGGAGCGAATGTGGATGTTTATGTGAACGTAAAGCTAATTCATATCATAATCTTCATGGTCCATTACTCGACTCAATTTGTTTTGATCGTGTCGAAGTGGATGAGGGATAGTAAGTCAATACTATATAATTATGATCAAATAACTCATATATAAATTACCTAAAAGTGGATAAAGAAGGCTGATAAATATACATAAATTTAATAAGACCCTTTATTGAAATCAATCCAACTTTTTTTAATTATTTCTTAACAAAAAAAAATTGTAAAAGATGCTATGATATCACTCACTAATTTCCACCTGAATCAATGACTAACGATTTTTTTTTTTTTTTAATTAAAATTATAATTCAAGTTGACGATTAGATGGTCCACATCTATGAAACAAAAAGCTTGATTACAGATGTAATATACGTACTATCAAAACGATGCATAAATACACTGAGAGAACAATTTATTTGAGCCAAATAAGATTTGTTTCAGGCAAATAAATCCCGTTTTTGAATGGACCCAATTCGTATTTATTTGAGACAAATATATGGTTCATTTGAATGAAATAGTGATTTGTTTATAGTTAAAAAATCTTCATTTGAATTTTTTTTTCAACCAAGATTTGTTAACTATAAAGAAATATATATTTGAATCTATTTATTTGGACAAACAAATTGTTCTCTCAGTGTACGTCATCAGAAACTAATTATCGATCATTTAAGACGAAAATATAAAAATGTCAGATGGAATATTTCAATCGAAACCCATCCGCAGTAACGTTTGTGAATCGATTTTAACGCCAGATTTTTAAAATTTCGTAATAAGTTTCAGCGTTTCAAACCGATCGTTAAGCTTTTAAAAAAGAAACTATTTTAAGGTTTGTACATCGGTTGCCGTAATTTGAAATTGTCAATCATAATAGAACAGAATTCTGGTGAAAATCGATCGCCAATTTTTTCGCTTCTATATTCATTAAAAATTGATACATAAAATACTATTTTTATAGTGTGGTAACAGGGGTCAGATTTAAAAGAAATGAGAACAGAATACATCTTGAACTTCGACAAGGAAAACTAGTAAACGGACGAATTGATGCTGGTACCGTAACATGGAAAAATACGAGTAAATGTAATAATGCGAAACCAGTAGTTCATCATTTCAGAGGTACTTCTTACAAAGGTTTAAAATTTGTATTAGAAGATATGATTCTTCCACAAAAGCAAGTCGTTATTGGTGAGTTATAAAAAATGCAATAACTGTAAAAATTATATAGATATTTACTAGTAGCTATTGTCGGAAAGTAATTTGTTAAAATGTTTTGGTGTAGGCGTAAGAGTTGGGAGAATATTACTAGGACAATTCGTAACTGATGATGGTAATTTAGATACTGTCAAAACAACTGTACGAACTCAATGTTATCAAATGTAATTAAATTTATTTAATATTGAATAAAGCCAAAAAAACTATTGATAACCAAAATTACTAAGGACATTATTTCAAAATTAGTAGTTTTGTAGATTAAAATCTTTTATGGTATAAATAATGTTAACTATGTTGTTACTACATTTAATTCCAGAACTCATGATTTGGTGCATGGTTACTCCCGACTTCTGCCACCTACAAATTTTCTAGGAATGCATTTTCAAAATAGTACATCATGCGAAGATCATTTGGCATTTGGTGGAACATCATATGATTCTGATTTCATTAAACATATTGTTCCGTTTATTGATTTACAAGAAATAGTTACTGATCCGCCTGAACCAATTCGCGGAATCGGTTGGTACTACAGAGGATATCCTGAATCTGGAGGATTTTTGGCTTTAAGAATTTGGAAATGAGAAAAAAGCATTAACTTTTTACAGCTAGAAGTTACTAAGCAAATATAATATAAATTAGTTAAAAGACACAACAATTATGTTGTTGTAAATTGTGTTTATAGAAAAAATCAAAGCTTTTCATTTTCGGGGCGATGGAAAATTTTTTAAAAATAAAATATAAAATTAAATGAAAAATTAATTCGATTTTTTTTCACTCTATTTTTTAGAAAAAAATTTGCCGATGAAGACTTGTGTATGTGTGCTTCTGATAGAATAAAAAATTAAATTTATACATTATAAATGTTTTTTTAAGTGTTGCAACTGGCGCGAGATTTAAAAGACATGGTAACGTAATATACCTTCAACTTCAACAAGGAAAATTATCACTAGGAAGAATTGATGCAACAACTCTCAAGTGGACGACTTCAAATAATGTTCATGCAATTCCAAGATAGTATTCGATGGAACTGAAGAGGCTTCTGACAATATACAACACGTTGTTCCATATGTTGATTTACAGGAGGTCATCACCGATCAAAATTCACCTAAACCTATTCACGGAATCGGTTAGTATTATCGTGGTTACCCAAACTTCGGAGGATTTCTGGCTCTCAAGCTTCTGGTAAAAGAACAATAATTTCTTTCATTACTACTTGTTTCAACGGTAACGATGTACCGCTATTCAATATGATTTGATGTATAAAAAATAGCATTATTTGCAAAATTAAAATTGGTAATTTACCCAATTTCCTGAAAATTATAATAAAAATATTTTCAAATCGCATTATTTTGTTCATTTTTTGACCTGACTTTTCTTCCCGATTAGACAGTTTACAGTCGTCTATTTGAAAATTAACATTTTGAATCAAATGTTAGTATTCGATTACACGAGAATAATTTATGGGTTATAATTATTACTGTGTATATCAATTCACAAGAAATAATTATTGGCTTGCCTGAACCAATCTACGGTATCGGATGATATTTTCGAGGTAATCAAAATTATGAAGAATTTCTGGCTTCTAGAAAATGGTAATGAGAATAATCATTTAATGTTCAATAGAACGAATAATATATTGATGGAGAATAAAATATAATCACATATAAAAATTTCATTAACTATTAACTATATTACGATTCTACCCTGTGAGTCCCAAAGCTCTGGTTACAAATGTGTTGACTGGACGTCATCTTTCTCAGAGACATTAACATAAATAGGGTCTCCAATTTTGACATTGCCATTTGGTCCTTTTAATCCCAGATGAATGCCCATCACTGGACTATCTCCAGTGAAACGACGTAAAGCGGGATCTTGAACGTTTCTGAACCTAAAAATAAACTTGCTAATGTATTTCACACGAAAATCTTACAGTTTTAATAAATAGATCACGTACTTTCGTAAAGTAACCACTGGTTCCATTTTAGGATGCTTGACACCTTCGTTTGGATCAATAGATGTAAGCACACATCTAGTGCAAGGTCTTATATTACGAAAAATCACATCTCCAACTTTAACCCATTCCCAACTGTCTTCTTCAAAAGATTTAGCCCCTTCTACAAGAAAATTGAGCCGAAAATTCAAAGCAGTAACCGGATCTTCTAGTCGATCGTTCAAATCATCTACCGATGCTTTGTTCATTAGCGAAAAAGATGTTTCATCTGGAAACGCGCCCTATAAATAAATAATTACATCTCTAAAAAATATTAGAAACATTATTTCCAAATCATACATTATCAATAGAACTAGTTTTTAATAATTAACTTTAAACTGTACTAATTAACATACGATGTGTGAATTTTCAACCAGCGGGAATCCCTTATTGTGTTTTCTCCCATCACGAGACGGTTTTTTAAGTGGATAGTATACTAGTCTAAAGCCAGTGTCTTCTTGAACCAAAAATTGAGATATCCAACGAGCGACTTCATCTCCGCAATCAGAAGCTAGAGTAGACTGACCCCAGATTATTACTTTGAGCATTTCGTTTTCTACGTCAGCTAGATCAATGCTTATATTAGTCATTCCAGGTGCACTCAAAGTCAAAACTGACCTTTCTATACTAGGAATCACTAGGACCATTCGCGGATATTTTCGTGCAGTAATAAATCTACCGTCTGATTGTGTCACCATCAGTGTGCGATCACGTAACCAGCCTTTTTTGCATCCCAATTGAGTGCACTCAACTTCTGTCTCCTTAATGTAACCGAATGATTTCACGGGGAAAATATAAATGTCACTCAATTCACCGACTTTACGCCACTTTTTCGGCAATTTTGCATTTCTGCGCCATCGCCACCATGTAAATGTTAAAGCCGTTACTCCTATCGCCAATGCTGTCACATAACTCGGCCGTATTCGATCTATTTGAAAAAACATTTTTTTTTCCTCCATTATTAATTGATGGCAAAACAGTTTCAGTGGATGGTTTCATGTCAATTGATACTAATCTTAATAATGCAAAGCAATTTTTTTTAGATTTTATAAAAATTGAATTATTGATACATAAAATATCTAATCAACCGATTGATAAGATTATATATAGAATACTATACATATATATTTATTTCAAAAACTAAAACTTTCCATAATAAGTTTACACTATTGCTAAGAAAATAGAAATATTCCTGTAATTATTTATTAAAAAATAATACTTACCCATGATGATGACTGTTAATTTGCTCACATAAATACAAATATAGAAAAATTTATTATATATTTAATTTAAATATATTGTTATCACTATAAAATATCGCGCACAAGAAATTATATTACATCGTTCTTTGACTGCAGTCAAACTACTGAGTGTAATAACACTGATACGCATTATAGAATACATTAATATTTATAATATGAAATAAACTCGCCAATCTACGCAACAGTTACTATATCACCTTGATTGTTAATTTTCAAGGTCATTTATAAATTCTCCGTTGAGTTCAAACGTTTAGTATATAACTTAGTATAAGTAAATTGTAGATAAAATGTATATGTTTATACAAATTATAGGAGACAGGGAAAATTGAACCCGCGATAATGTTTTTTTTTTTTCAAAACAAAACGCTCAAAAGAAAAAAAAAAAATTTAAGCTTTGTTTGGAGAGGGGCCGTCGTGCCCCAGAAAAAAAAATTTTTTTTTTTTTAGTTTTAGTAAAATTTTAATGGATTTGCTTAAGAAAGGACCAAATTAGGTTGACCTATAGATTAAAAGCCATAAAAAATAATTACCGGCTTAAGGGGGCCGTCGTGCCCCGGTCTCCCCTATTAAAATCTCAACTTTTTGAGGAGCAATAATTCAAATAGCCCGCGCGTTAGTCACTATTGTCGGAAATGGCCAATCAAAATTATGATAGAATTTGACTAATGTTTGAAAAAAAAATTACATGAAAAAAAATCGTGCTCGAAATTTTTTATCTATAAATAAATTTTGAAATTTATTTGGGATAGAGAGAAAAAGCTGCTTGTAAATATAATTTTTTATAGTGTGGCGACAGGAGTCAGATTCAAAAGATATGAGGACAGAATTCATCTTGAACTCCGACAAGGAATACTAGCAAATGGACGAATTAATCCAGGCACTGTGAGATGGAAAAAATCGAGTAAATGTAATAATGCGAAACCAGTAGTTCATAATTTCAGAGGTATTGTTTACAAAGGTTTAAAATTTGTATTACAAGATATGATTTTACCAAACAAAGCAGTTGTTACAGGTGAGTTATTGATAATTTTATAGTTGTAATTATGAATACAAATGATGATCATAGAAAATTAAGTGATTTTTGAATATGTTGTTATGTAAGCGTAACTATTGGAAAATCAATACGCGGACGATTTGTTACTAAAAATGGAGATATAAAAGGTTCTCGATTTCGAATAAATAAACCAAGTCAGTGTCGTGGGAGGTAAATTTAATTGTTTAAATAAATAATTATTGAAAGACTTCGATAATGGAAGAAAGAGCATTTTATTAATTGTGACATTATATTTAATTACAGTGGCCAGAACGTGGTGCCGAAATACCCGCGTCTGCTGCCTCCCGTTTTGAATCAAATGTTAGTATTCGATTACACGAGAATAATTTATGGGTTATAATTATTACTGTGTATATCAATTTACAAGAAATAATTATTGGCTTGCCTGAACCAATCTACGGTATCGGATGATATTTTCAAGGTAATCAAAATTATGAAGAATTTCTGGCTTCGAGAAAATGGAAATGAGAATAATCGTTTAATGTTCAATAGAACGAATAATATATTGATGTAGAATAAAATATAATTACATGTAAAAATTTCATTAACTATTAACTCTATTACGATTCTACCCTATGAGTCCCAAAGTTTTGGTTACAAATGTGTTGACTGGACATCATCTTTCTCAGAGACATTAACATAAATAGGGTCTCCAATTTTGACATTGCCATTTGATCCTTCCAATCCCAGATGAATGCCCATCACTGGATTCTCTTCAGTAAAACGGCGTAAAGAGGGAACTTGAATGTTTCTGTATCTAAAAATAAACTTTTTAATGTATTTCACCGGAAATTCTACAGTTTTAATGAATAGATCACGTACTTTCGTAAAGTAACCACTGGTTCCATTTTAGGATGCTTGACACCCTCGTTTGGATCAATAGTTGTAAGAAAACATGTAGTGCAAGGTCTTATATTACGAAAAATAACATCTCCAATTTTAACCCATTCCCAACTGTCTTCTTCAAGAGGTTTAGCCCCTTCTACAAGAAAATTGAGCCGAAAATTTAATTCAGTAACCGGATCTTCTAGTCGGTTGTTCAAGTCATCTATCGATGCTTTGTTCATTAGTGAAAAAGATGTTTCATCTGGAAACGCGCCCTATAAATAAATAATTGCATCTCTAAAAAATATTAGAAACATCATTTCCAAATTATTGATTATCAATGGTTAAGTAGTTCTTAGTAATTAACTTTAAACTGTACTAATTAACATACGATGTGTGAATTTTCAACCAGTGGGAATCCCTTGTTGTGTTTTCTCCCATCACGAGACGGTTTTTTAAGTGGATAGTACACTAGTCTAAAGCCAGTGACTTCTTGAACCAGAAATTGAGATATCCAACGAGCGACTTCATCTCCGCAATCAGAAGCTAGAGTAGACTGACCCCAGATTACAACTTTGAGCATTTCGTTTTCTACGTCAGCTAGATCAATGCTTATATTAGTCATTCCAGGTGCACTCAAAGTCAAAACTGACCTTTCTATACTAGGAATCACTAGGACCATTCGCGGATATTTTCGTGCAGTAATAAATCTACCGTCTGATTGTGTCACCATCAATGTGCGATCACGTAACCAGCCTTTTTTGCATCCCAATTGAGTGCACTCAACTTCTGTCTCCTTAATGTAACCGAATGATTTCACGGGGAAAATATAAATGTCACTCAATTCACCGACTTTACGCCACTTTTTCGGCAATTTTGCATTTCTTCGCCATCGCCACCATGTAAATGTTAAAGCCGTTACTCCTATCGCCAATGCTGTCACATAACTCGGCCGTATTCGATCTATTTGAAAAAACATTTTTTTTCTTCCATTATTAATTGATGGTAAAACAGTTTCAGTGGATGTTTTCATATCAAATGATACTAATCTTAATTCTAATTAATACTAATAATTCAAAGCAATTTTTTTTTAGATTTTTTAAAAATTGAATTATTGATACATAAAATATCTAATCAACCGATTTATAAGATTATATATAGAATACTATACATATATATTTATTTCAAAAACTAAAACTTTCCATAATAAGTTTACACTATTGCTAAGAAAATAGAAATATTCCTGTAATTATTTATTAAAAAATAATACTTACCCATTATGATAACTTTTAATTTGCTCACATGAATACAAATATGTAAAAATTTATTATATATTTAATTTAAATATATTGTTATCACTGTAATATATCGCGCACAAGGAAATTATGTTACATCGTTCTTTGACTGCAGTCAAACTACTAAGTGTAATAACACTGATACACATTATAAAATATATTAATATTCATAATATGAAATAAATTCGTCAATCTACGCAACATTTACTATATCACCTTGATTGTTAATTTTCAAGGTCATTTATAAATTCTCCGTCGAGTTCAAACGTTTAGTATATAACTTAGTATAAGTAAATTGTAGATAAAATGTATATGTTTATACAAATTACTACAGGAGACAGGGCAAATTGAACCCGCGATAATGTTTTTTTTTAATTACTTCAAGAGACAAAACACGGAGTGTCTTTGATCTGGTAAAATTTTTGTAGGAAATCTTTCAAAAAATTTTGAATTAGCATTAAAAAATAAAATTGTTATTTTTTTGGATTGGTCCATTTTTACAGTAAAATATTTTTAATGATGAATTTTATTAATGAAAAATAATCATCGCCTTAAAAAAATGTAAGTAGTGGAAAAAAAAAACTCATTATCAGCAACAATATAATTTTTGAAAAAAAAAAAATAAATAAATATGAGTTGTGTGAACACGAGTTACTGATAATTTATATAAAAAAATATAAATATATTTGATAAATAAATAAAAACACTCGACATTAAATGCGAAGAGAAATATTAACATTTAAATGCGAATATTTAAATAGCACTTTAAATTATTTGATATTTTAAAAAAAAAACATTTATTATGTTTTTTTTATTACAAAGTTTGTACTTGTAAACTTTATAAAAATATATAAATATTTTTTTAAACCACATAAAAAATTACATATTCACTCGTTTTGTATTACAGTTAATTAAAGTAATTATTGTTATTATTAAAAATAAAATTATACTTATAGTAATAATTTACAATTAACTGCCAGATTTGTGAGGTGAATGTGGCAAATTGGGACAAATGCACTCGCATGAGTCCCAACGTCTTAGCTATGGAGGTGACACTGGAGGATTATCTTCTTCAGCGATTCCTACATAAACTGGGTCTCCAATTCTTACGACACCATTTGGTCCTTTTAGTCCCATATGAACACCCATGACAGGAACATCTCCCGTTAAAGTGCGTAAAAAAGGATCTTCCATTTGTCTGTATCTGTTAATTATTATTTGTCATTAGCATTATTTAAATAATTATTATAATAAATGACATACTTTCTTAATGTTTTAAGTGGTTCCATTTTAGCATGTTTAACACCTAAATCTGGATCAACAGTTGTAAATATACATCTGGTACAAGGTTTTACATTACGAAATAAAACCCCGCCAATTTTAATCCAATCCCAAGAATCTTCCTCTAGAGGCTCGGCGCCTTTTACTACAAAATTTGGCCTAAATTGTAATGGAGTTACTGGATCTTCTATACGAGTATTCAAATCATTTATCGAGGCTTCATTCATTAATGTATAAGCTGTTGCATCTGGATACGCACCCTGTTGATAAAAATAAATAAATAAAATGAAAATTAAATAAAATGAAAAGAAAAAAAAAATTAACATACGACATCGGCATTTTCCATGAGAGGAAATCCTCGATTTTGCTTTCTAACATCGCGATACGGTCCATCAAGTGGATAGTAGACCAGCCTGAGGCCAGTGTCCTCTTGAAGAAGAAAGCGGGACAGCCAGCGGGCAACTTCTTCACCGCAATCGCAAGCAGGAACTGGCTGATTCCATACCGCTGCTTTAAAGCTTTTGCTTCCAATCTGAGCTAGATCTGTGCTAATGGTCATCATTCCTGGTGCACGGAGAGTCAAGACTGAACCCGCTACGCTTGGGGTCACTTGGACCATCCGCGGTATTTGCCGGCCCGTTACAAATTTACCGGACAAATCTATTACCATAAGTGTGCGATCACGCAGCCATCCAGATTTACATCCCAATTGGGTGCATTCGATTGCTGTCTCACGTATGCAGCCTAATGATTTAACTGGGAACACAAAGATGTTGCTCAGCTCGCCGACTTTACGCCACTTGCTGGGTAATTTGTAATTTTTTCTCTGTCGCCACCACCACCAGGCAAACATCACTAATGTTGTTGTTCCTATTGCTAAGGCTGTTATATAGCTCAGTCGTGTTCTATCTGTTTTAATTAAATTACTCATTAATAAAATATTTATAAGAAAAATTTAACTTTTTTTACTACATATTAATTTTTAAAAAAAATTATTTTTCAAGTGAAAAGTTTCTGTCCATAAGTTTTAAATTTGAAATATTATCTCACAAATAATTTAAATATTTAATTGAAAATATAATTTATAAATTACTCCAATAATTAAAACATAATTAATTGGACACGATTATAAAAATATTATTAATAATAAAAATTTACTACTTACCCATAATATAATTAATAATTTAATCACTTAAAAGTAAATTACTTAAAATTTGTACACGATAATTTGAATTTTGTTTTTTTTTTTTTTTTATTAACTGATAACACAAATAATAAATATGGCAGATTTGATATTATGAATCGTGATAATGATCGTTTGGCTGCCGGCACACGACTGGGACGATATATATGGTGTTAAAATTTAGTCTATGATATACTCGATGTACTGCTCTATACTATTATATTTATACCATATATATATGTATATTTTAGCGAGTACATGTAGTACTACAGCATAGAAAGGAATCACGCATGGCGCATCTTAAACACGAAAGATACCGTTATCGATCCATGCAACATTTACTATCGCGTTTGATTGTTGGTATACAAATATATGTGATCCATAAATAATATGTGCATATTAACTGTAAATGTATGAGAGATTTATTGAAATGAAAATGATAATTATTGAATTAGAGATAATTAATTGATAAATTAATTTGTAGTTTAATTATTACCCTTCAAACTATTATTAAAAAAAAAGTAAATTAAACTATCAATTTATTAATACATAAATTTTAATTACTCTATTAAAAAAATTGAATTATTCATTGATAAATTATCAAGATTTTATTTTTTTATTTTAATTAACGTTTTTTTTTATAGATTCAATTTTAATTGTTAAAATTGTTAATAACTTAATATTTGTTAATTAGTTATTTATTTAATTACTGATTTTTTGAATAACTTTTACTAGAAAAATAAAAATTTTATTTTCATTGAGGCGGAAAAAATTAACATGAATAATTTATAATTATTATGGATAATAATAAATAATTAATCGTTACTGGGTTCATTAATTACTATTATTATAAATTAATTAATTAAATCAGCTCGAATTAATTATTTTCGATACTTCAAGCGAAAAAAATTTAATTTCTAAACCGAGAAAATAATTTTTAGCTTTCAGTAAATAAATTTATATATAAAGTAATTTTTAATTAATTAACATATCAATTTTACAATTAATTTCGATTCGTTAATTAGATCTGCTAAATTTGAATAAATAAATTTATTTAAAAATAATTTTATTTTTTTAATCTAAAAAATATGTTGGTAATAAATTTAATAAAATGAATTTTCAAACCTGACACAAAATTTAAATTTTCCCGCCAAAGTAAAATACTACACATTCCAACCGCGATAGCGTTTTATATAAAATAAAATAAAAGATTGAAATAAAAAAAAAATCAGCTGATAATTTTCAGTGTTTTGACGTTTGTCGATTCTTAAATGTCAGTCACCGTATATCTAAATTATCAGCACGTATTAATTATCTAATTAAACTAAATCTCTGCCTAACTCTTCTCTTAAATTTCTTATCTACTCACTTGTATCATAGAAATAATTCAAATCAAACCAGTAGAAAAAAAAAATAAACAAAGCAGACAAATAGTTAATTATTAAATTAAACAGTATTGTAATTATTGTACGTCGTAAATCGGTGAGTCACTTGAAACACATTGTCATTATTCTTTATCATTGTTTTCTGTTACTAATTCATTTGATGACAAGTTGACATCTATGATATTTTTTTTTAAATCTAAACAATAAATTATTTGAATTTTTATTTATATCCGTGTGTCAATATTTTGATTATTAGGTTACATAAATAGTAACAATTGTTTCTATTAACTGATATTTGTTTTCAGGAGTAATCATGCCTATTTTATACAGTGTTATTTCACGTGGACCAACAATATTAGCTAAATATGCAACTTGTACTGGTAATTTTGAAGAAGTTATCGATAAAATATTACCCAAAATACCACCACATAATGACAAACTAACATATTCACAAGGACCATATTTATTTCATTACATTTGTGAGGATAGAATTATTTATATGTGTATTACAGATGACGTAAGTATTTTTATTTTATTATTTTTCTAATAAAAATTATAGTAATTTATTTTATTTAAATAAAATGTATGATTATTTATTAGTTTTATTTGAATTAATTGAAGAGTCGCGATTTTTATCTGAGGACAAAATAACCGATTGACAAAAAATGTCATAAATATTAATTATCAGCGACATGTAAACAATAATTTTTTTGAAATTTTTCAATAATTATAACATGATTTCAAAAGTACGAATTTAAAAATTTTGATTTTAATTATATTTTATAATAACACTCGTCTATTGGCTAAAAAATTGGAAAATAGAAATTAATATTTATTAATTTATTATTATTATTATTATTATTATTATTATTATTATTATTATTATTATTATTATTATTATTATTATTAAATTGATAGTTACAGGCACTCGTTAATTTTTATCCGGATTATTTTATCCTCAGATCAAATATTCAAAACCTAAATAATTATTTATTGATAAATAATAATTATTTTTATAGGATTTTCAAAGATCGAGAGCATTTTTATTTCTAAATGAAATAAAACGAAGATTTCTAGCAGCATATGGTCCTGGTGTACATAGTGCTATTGCTTATTCGATGAATCCTGAATTTTCACGTGTACTGACTAATGAAATGGTAAATTATTTTTTTTATATTATTATTAGTTACTATTAATAATGATAATTAATTAAATGCATTTAAAAAAATTCTATGCTTTAGTACTCGAGTCTTAAAAATAGTATATTACACATCTAGGGAAGTAAAGTAAGAAATGTCTCAGATCACATGTAATTGTTGGCCGAGGCAAAGCCGAAGTCAACAAACATGTGATCTGAGGCTTTCTTACTTACTTACGAGGTGTGTAATATACTATATTTAATATTTTTTTTTTTGTTTTGAATAAAATTCAACAAATATGATGATTCAATTTGAATTTCAGTACGTAATTCGCTTCGCAATATACTTTAAGAATAAAAGACAAAATCTTTTATCAAAATTTTTTGATTTACTACTTAGCCCGACCTTTTTTTTTATAAATATAAAATACTTTGAGTTAAATATTCAACATTTGATTTTTTACCAATTAAAATATCTATATATTTTTAGAAACATTATAGTGAATCGAAGGATATTGACACACTATCAAAAGTTCATGGGGAATTAGACGAACTGAAAGATATAATGGTTAGAAATATTGATAATGTGGCTATGAGAGGCGAACGCTTGGAATTACTCGTTAATAAGACTGAAAATTTAACTAACAATGTAAGTATTCACTATTAATACTTTTATATTTTCTCTTTCAAATTTAAAAAATTAAATTGTTGACGTCCATATTTTCAAATCCATTCGTAAAAAAATTTTAACTGGTAATTTAAAGTCTAAATGTAAATGAGCCAAAGACTGACTAAATCTGATAAAAAAACTCGATATTTTCAAAGTAATAAATAACTAAATATTTATATTATATTTTTTAGTCTGTGACATTTAGAAAGACAAGCAGAAATTTAGCACGTTCACTATTTTGGAAAAATGTAAAAATTTATGTGATAATTGCCGCTATTTTGATTGTCGTTATTTATTTCATCGTTTCAATGTTCTGCGGGGGTCTGGCCTGGCAAAAATGCGTTGGGAACTAAAAAAATTATTCATCGCCGTTTTAAAAAAAAAAAGTAAAATTAAAAAAAAATATATATATACATAAATATATTTCTGTATTATTGTTAAGGTAAAAAGAGTAATAAAGTAAAAATTATGAACAAATAGAAATATAATATATGTATATAAATGTAATCATAAAGCACATTATTCAGGTAACATATATATATATTTATATATATATAACCACCTTAATTTTTTACTGTACGATATTATTATAAACTTATTATTTTGATTGTTATATTATTATAGTTGACACTAAATATTAAATATGAATTGTATTTTAAATAACATATATTAATAATAATAAATAATTAATAAAAAAAATTAACTACTCGATTTAATTGTCAAAAAAATAAAAAAGCATCCAACAAATAAATAATTAAAATAACGCCGAAAATTAAAAGATAATTAATAAATTACAGGAATGAAAATAAAAGCTCGGGTCCATTATTCATTATCACATCCCTGTATAAAATATATAAAGCCCTTAAATTTCCCACCCCAAGATAGGATACGAAATACCCGAGCACTAGGAACTAGTTTGTGTGTAAACGTAGCAGAGCGCTGGCATCGCGCCGGGATCCCGGGTCATTCCAGCTTCGCAGCAGCTCACGTCGGGATGTCGATGAATCGCGTGGCGCGCCCTTCTAGGGTGCGAAATTTTCGTATCTCGCAGTACAATTGATCGGACCGGTTGGCTGCTGGTTTAACTCGGGCGTGGAGAATTTTACTGGAGCATCCACACACTCTCCACTATCACTCCCTTCCTCTCTACTTCCTCTTAACTTTTTTATCATCTTCTCTCCACTACTACTCTCCTACTACTACTCCTACGCCTACTACTACTTAAATTACATTCCTATTACTATCATTTCCAGCCTTTAATCCCAACATGTACAGAAAAAAGTAAATACGTAAAAAATTTCTACTATTGTTTACGCTGCCGTTAATTCAACAAGTAACCCGGTCGTATTGTTATTGAATTTACCGGGTAATAAAAGTTAAAAAAAAAAATAGTAAACAAATAAAAGCAATACAAGGGAAGGAAAGTATAAAGCGAAAGTATTTTGGGGGTGTCGAGCTGCTGGAGAGTGGAGATGCTGGATGGTCACGGTAGATGTACATCATACATGTATACATTCTTAGTCACTGTCACGCTCTAGTGTCACGTATTCCAGACACGTTTAACGTAGTGTATGTATACTTTGTCTAGTGATACTGGATGTGATAGTAAGAATAGTGGGTGCTGGTTGTAGTGGTATCAGTCGTTGTAGTTGTGTACTACGCTACTTTTACTACCGTTGAATCACTGGGGGTGCACATGAGGGGTGGCTAGTTCGTTCTACGTCCTGCATCCGACTGTGCATCTACCGCGTGTGTACATTTTTTTTAAAAACGTCTCACAACACTCTAAGTTGTCTTAGGATAAACATGTACTTTTATAAATCTAATGATATATACAAATATATTTTTTTTAAATTCAAATATTGTGATCACTAAATAATTGCTTATAGTTTTTATACATTTATGTGCATTTGAATACTCGTAAGTATTTGATATTTATATTTTTTTATGGAATACGGGTGTTTGTTTTTGTTGGAAATTTTTTTAACTTTGTGTCATTTGTTTGATTATTTAATTTTGAGCTGGACAAGTGACGAGTGAGTTTTATTTTTTATTTTTATTTATATAAATATATAGGCAGTGATTGGTATTTTTTTTAATTATTGTGACAAAGGATGGAATAGTTGCCTGATATTTTAGGGCGCGTTCATCTATTTTTTTTTTTTTTTTTTTTTAATTTGACAAAAATACTTTTCTCGACTTAAGAATTTGAAATATTGTTCAATTGAAAATAAAAAAATTTTCAAAAAAATAATTTACCAAAAAAATGACAAAAATTTTTTTAGCTAATGAGTAATAAATTTTTTTGACTTAAAATTAAAAAAAAAAATTTTTTCTTTGTTTGATAAATGAGATGGAAGTTTATAAATTTATTTTGTTGTATCGCTGAAAGATATTTATATGTATATATATATTTTTTTTTGTATACATGAAACAGAAGGCGGGGGTGGTTTTATGGAGACTGACTGGCCTATTCTGGAGCTTGTACAAGTAGTGAAATATTGGTGGCGCGGAGACCATTTCGGAGGGTCAGAGATCCCCATGAGGATGCAGACAATCTTAGGGTCTTTCCCGCTTAATATTGTCATAGAATGTTGCTTTGGTATTACGCAAAACCTTAAATTAATGGCAATGAAACTGCGACAAATGCAATTTGAAATTTCATGAGTACAAGTCACTTATACGAAGCTTCAATTAATCTTTAAATTTAATTTTATATGTCAACTGACTGACATATTCTATGTCACTAAAAGTTTACAGACTTTACATAAAACTTTTAGCTGAAAAAATAACAAAAGGGAAAAAATAGAACCCATGTGTCTTGAATAATCCATCATTCAAAACCAATTTTTTATCTTTTCACGTACCTGCTTGCAAGTGAAGACTCGCTGGGGATATGTGCTCTTTAGAATTCCGCGAACGCCTCATGACAGACCGGTGAGGGAGAATATATATATATATATAAAAAAAGTAGGGAGCGAATAAAAATAAAGACAAAGAAAAGAAGAAAGACAAAGGACTTAATAACTCGAGGGTTGAAAGAGATAAGAAAAATCATGGGAGAAAGTTCACCTGATCTAAGTCTTCGACTTCGTCGAGGAAGTTCCGATTCACGAGACTCATTTTATATGGACTTTGCACAGGTAATTTTTTTAAAAATTCAAATTTACAAAGTTAACCGCCAAATATATTTTTCAAATTATGAATTTATCGATTGATTATTTATTTTTATTTAAAAAGGGCATAGACTCAGATATTGAAGAAGTAACGAGACCGAGAGAAGATCAATTGGATGAAAATCGATTAGATGAAAACGATGAAATGCCGGAAAATTTTCCGCCATTGGACGATATTTGCACGACGATACCTGAGGAAGCATCTGAAGAATTACGAGAAGAAGAAGAAGAAGAAGCAGCGGCAGCAGCAGCCGCCCTAGAGGCCGCGAGGGAAACTTCCGACTCGTCAGTAATTTCCGGTGATGTTACTGGGAAAATTAAAAAAAAACAAAAAAATAAAAACGAGTGAGTTATCTTTAATTAGCCTTTGCACCAATCTTCTTTTAAATTATTTTTAATTAACCCACCGAGTTTGCTGTAGTTTTAATTATTAACATTTATGTTATACGGTACACATTTACTTTTATTTACTAATAAATTCATTTAGTTCGTATGAGTTTATGTTTTTATTAGTGTAGGGTAAAATTAATATTTGAAAGTAGTACAGGTGACAAATATTTTTAATTAACAGAGTTCGTATTGATGTTTTTATATTTGCGGTTAAAATAGATTATGGAACTAAAGCTGTCAAAGTAAATATGTAACTAAAGTAAATGCGTCTCATACAGGAGATTGTATAGGAAATATTTCATCCCCTTATACGTAGACGGAAATGTCACCGATGGTGCCGATAGTAATTGTCTCACTCCCTCAAACGAACCGCAGGGAAAACCCATCGCCCGTTGTAATCATCCGCAAAATTACATTTGCGGATATTTAATATTTCCTATAATACTTTACCAACAAAATATATGAATATGTATTTTTTTTTTTTTTATAAATATTTATTATAAAAATTAAAAGTTATGAATTTCTGTGCTTTGAAAGTTTATTTTAGTTTTAAATAATAAAATATCATGTTCAGACGCTTGTCACGACTAAACTATTGACTTTATGAGAAAAAATTTAAATAATACTTTGTAGGAAATTTTATCCTCTGTAAAAGTAGTACTGAGATAAATTCCGGTAAAAGTATATTTGTTTAAAAGCTACCGTTTAAAGTTTTGTTTTATAAATATTAGTTTTTTTTCTTTGCTAATTAATACTTTGAACTTTGAATTTTTTAAATGAATTTGCAGAGGATTTTATTCAGGCACAGAAATTAAATTTTGAAGTTAAAAAATACATTAAATAAATTAATTAAGTATGACGTTTACTGTAAATTATAATTTTTTTTTTTTAATGACATATTTGACCCGCGGTTTTGTAAAAAAATACAAAATAGTAATAGGAGTTTAAGTATAAAAAAAAAATCGACTCCAAGATTTTTTTCTCGCGTGTTTGTCAATCTCTTGTGTCACATGATTGAAAATAATTATTTTGTACAGCGAAATAGGCAGAGCTTTCTCTATATAATTACGTTATTCGGTCGTTACGTCATCGTTTATCAAATTACTTTGTAACCAACAATTTAGTGGCGACAGGTGTTCAAGCGCTTTAATATAAAATACACTTAGACAACTCGGCTCATAACTTTCGAGTGATCGACCTGAGCTCGTTAACTCCTAAAACTTTTTTTTTCACGAATTCAATTTTTTTAAAAAATACTTTATAGTAAAAAAAAAATTTAATCCACAAAAAGCAGTTTTAATTTTAAAAAAATTGTAGGATTAATTTTTTCATATAAAAAAAAAAAATCTTAATTTCCTGATATATTATTATATATATAAAGCTTTGAAATAAAACAATTGATGACAGCGAGACAATCGAGCACCCTTGTGATTAGTCTAGAATAAAGAGAGAGTGAGTGACAGTTAGTTGGTCAGTCTGTGATGTGGGGTCCGAGCGTGACCGAGTGCCGCGTGGCTCTAGCCTCTTCGTGTCGTTCCTCAGTTTAAAAACTTTTTTGAAAAATAAAACAAAACAAAAAACTAAAACAAAAACAGTAATTACAGTAACGGTGCCAGGGAAAAAAATCACGATGCTTATAAAAGAAACTTCTCTTAGGTGAGATATTTTTTTTTAAAATTAAACTCCGACGCAAAAATAAAAATAAATATCCTTTGATATTTAAGAGAAAAAAATGTATCGAAAGGTAAAGGACAAAGTTGAGTGTTAATTACATAATAATGTCAACCCTCGGTACAATTAATGAGGTTTTATCGGTTGGTTTACTCGGTTATATAGTAAACGATATAGATGAGGATAATACAAGTATAGTTGTAAGAGGATAATTCAGTAGGCGTTGTATAGTAGCAATTGAATCGAAGGAAAAGGCAGTAGTTGTTGTAGAGAATGGCTAGGTGAAGCACAAGAGCTAAGTTCGCATATCTAACGAAGGAATGATGAAATACGAGGAGCTAAGGGATGCAAAGCTTCTCTTCTCGGACGCACCCTCGTTGAACAATGAGTGAATGCCACTCAGCCGTTGAATCAACCCCTCATCTGAACCTTCTCCTTCTTCATCTTTACCTCCACCCCCATCTCCATCTATACTCCTCTATCTCCTCTACTCTGGCTCTTACATTCTCATCGTCAACTACCTAGGGGCTTGGCCGCTTTTGCAAAACTACGTGATTATTTTAAAAAGCTCATGTCTGAGATGAACCCGCTCGTTTCTTTCCTCTTATCCTACACTCTTGATATTCTTTATTTACTTTTTTTTTTGACCTCTTATGCGACATGATGAATGAATAAAAAATACTTGTAAACATAATACGAAAATATTTTACATCAATTTAGCATCTTATTGTTTTTCATTTTTTTTTTTTAATTTTGTCCTCTGTTTAATAAATTAATGACGATTTATTTTTTTAAAAACTAATTTTTTGAAAAAAAAAAAATATATTACAATTTTTATTTTACTTTATTTTATTTCCGGCAATCGTTTTAACGAAATTACTTTTCGCTCGGATTTTTTTCGGTTTACCCATTTCAATTTTACCTCATTTCTTTTCCAATAGACTCGAGATTAGAAAAAGTGATTTCGGGTAAATAGAAAAGTACTTCTTGCCAAATTCAATAAGAGAAATTTTTTTATTGGTAATAATATTGTTATTTTATTTTCGAAATAGATTTTTAGAGTTAGAACAGAGAAAAACAGACAAATATTACGTCTGACTTTTTTTTACTATTTCTACTTATTTTTAATGCATACGTGATATTTTATCATAAAAAACAATTAAAATGGAAATCCACTTTTGGATACGACTAAAAATTTACTGTAATTTTTTTTTTCATAAATTTTGAAACTAAGAAAAATATTTTTTTTTTTTTACTTAAAAAAAAAAATTAATTTTTGTATCAATATATAAACGACTGAAGTTAAATTTAAAAAAAAGTCAAAGTAATTAAAGCTATTTAAATCCTTGTGCTCTAGTTATTTTTTTTATTATCCCTATCCAGCATTAACTTCCCCTAATAATTATTAATTAAAAAAATTGCTAATTGTTTACTGAAATATATGTATAAAAATTTTGAATTCAACATTTACTCGAAAGTCATTTTTCAAATTACTCGAAAAAAAAAAAAATATATATAAGTCACTGAATTTAAATTGCAACAATTAATCACCTCACTAAATTAATATTTCTTTGATTGTGATTAATAGTAGTTTATAAAATAAATAAATAATTTTTTATTATTGCAAATTAGTTGGCCGGGACTTCCGGCAGCATTACCATCGCCGGCATCACCCTCAGCAGTAATAGTATCACCGGAAACACTATCAAGAAATAGCAGTAGTTCACCGTCCCGTACGCATCATGCAGTTGGAGGATTTGCATTGGCATTACCCTGCCCACCGCGACCAATTCCAGCTGTCTGCTATCCAGCCCCGACCTTCATCGAGGTCACCGATGATGCAAACAATAAGCACCTGGGAGCGTGAGTCTAAGTCATTTTTCGGCAATTGTACTTGTACTCATTTACGTTTTTCATTATAATAACAAACAAACAAGCAAACAAACAAATTAATCATTCATATTCTATGGCCTTTTGTTCCCTTCAATTTTTTTGTTCAGTTTTTTTTTTTTAGTTTAATTTTTCACTAAATCAACCAACAAAAAAAATCTAAGAGAAATAATTAAATAAATTGATAAAAATTAAAGGTATCACGTTGACTTCACGTGATTTCACTTGCCTTCAATGGATCCCTGTCACAATTACAGGCACTTTAGATTATAAAACGCTATACACCGGATTGTGTGGGTCTATATGAGATTGCGTGCAATTGAGCTAATATTTTTTTTTTATTTTTTATTGGCACTTACTATCTAACACTTTACGTAAAATTTATTGCAACTTACTCTTGACGTTTTTTAATTTCACTCTGATTAATTTTTAAAGCAACAATCGAAAAAAAAAATTATTTAAAAAAAAATTTCATCATTGAAAATAAGATTTTTTACTACTATAGTATCTACTTATTAATGAAAAAAAATATTTAAGCTCCAAGAAGCTTAACAAAGCTTTTACAGATAATTAATAATCTTTGTTAAGCTTTATCAGGTTCCCGACGCAACCCTATTACAATTAACTTTTAATTTAATACATATTAAAACCTAAAGCAAATTTAATCCTTTGGCAAACTTTCTAAAATTTTTCGATAATGTATTTATTTATTTAAATTATGTTCAAGTCCGATGAATTAATTAAAATTTCAAAATTAATTTTGTTAAAAAAAAAAAAAATAATGATTGTTATAAAATATGAAATTGTTTAACGTCAGAATAACATTTGAAAGCTTCGTTAAACTTCAATAGAGCTTTGAAAATGATTTATTTAGTTGAGTTAAGCTTTATTGAATTTTTACTCGGCAGATTGATCTTTAATTTTATTTTACAAAGCTGCTGTTTTCTATCAACATCATATTGATTTTTTACCTTTATTGGTTTTTTCAAGCTTTGGTAGACTTACATGATACCAATATATACTATAGACATGAAATCAAACTCTATTGTCTTTTAACATTTCATTTTTTAATAAAAATATAATTTGTTAAATTATCGAGACGTCAACAAGACAAAGTTCAATTATTTAATTCATTTTTTCTGACTAAATGACATGAAGTGAATAATATATAGTTTAAATTAATGAAATAATAATATGACATTATGTTTTATATTAACATTAATTAATTAAAAGAGATAAATTAAATTAAATTGATAACTAAATTCAAACAGACTAATACATATTTATAAATTTAATGTCAATTAGAATTTTCTGTGATTTGAAATTTAAAATTCAATTATTCAAATTCAATTAATTTTATTTATCAAGAAAAAATTAATAATTATTTTTCATACCATAATTTAAAATTCAAAAAATTTGCTCATCATTATTTTTAAAAATTTAATGAAATAAAAAAAAAGTTCTATCAGTAATAAAAAATTATCTCGTACTCTATTCTGCTAACGTCCAGTAATCCAAATTTTAAAAATTAGTTAATGGGTATTTGGACAATACGCAACCAGTTAAACTATCCCTGGTCAAAAATAAAACTTGATGTAGACTTGGTCGTCTTACTTAGTCACGATTTAAGACTACCAAGTCTAAATCAAGTTTTATTTTTGACCCGGAATAGTTTAACTGGTTGCTTATTGTCTAAATACCCATTAACTAATTTTTAAAATTATCTCCTACTATTTAGAAAAAATTACCGCAAAATAACTAACCCTTTGCTACCTCAACTACAATCTTCCATTAATGAGTCTATAATTATTTTCAGATATGCATTAGCAACAACACTAAGTGCTCTGTACGGTAAATTGTTAGTAGTAATGGGCATTGCATTCCCAATGTCCGAAGTGATATCATCATATATCCCGCCTTCATTTTACGAGGGTTTCTACCTGTATCTATACTTTGGCAGTATGCTCTTCTTGCTCTGTATGCACTCACTTATGCTGATCGATGGTAAACCAAAGCAAAGTAATTATCAACCAATCACAATAACAATCAAATAATTAACATTTCACTAACAATTAATCAACGCCCTATGCCTTCTCTATCATCTAACATTTAAATAAATTTTTAGAAAATGATACCAAAGAAATAAGTGATTTAGATTCATCTAGATCCTCAAGTGGTGCTGCGGACAGTGATTCGCCAAATAATGGATACACGAATCCAAGTGGATTAAAATTAAATCAACACTACGGAAGTTTTTATTTGCGTATGGGAGCTGTTGCTTTTGGAATCGGCTCAATGATATACTCAGGATTAGAATTCGGACAGTATTTTGAGCTTGAACGTAACACAAAATGTCACAATATCATGCTAGCACTTACTCCAGCGACGCGTATGGCTTTTATATTTATACAAATGTACTTCATTTTCTTAAACAATCAGGTAAATTTATAAATATTTATTGATGTGAGTGTAAGAAAAAATTTATTGATTGTTATTATTAGCTAATAGTTGTTAGTCATCAGTTATCAGTGATAATAAGAATAATTAACAATAAGTAAGAGTGGGTGTATCGATTAGCTATAATGAGAAACTTCAAAGCTCTAGTGGCTTACGTGCCGATAACAATGTTTAATGAAACGTGTGGGTCAATATACTTTTAACTTTGTACAAAGCTTGTCAGTTTGTAGGGTAAATTTAAAAATAATTTACTCTGCAGTCTTTTTCTTTGTTTTTTAAAAAAAAAAAACTCTTTTGTCCTTTTTAGCAAATGAAAGTTTCTTCACATCGACTACTCGCACGCTTCGGACTCATGCACATGATCGGTACTAATTTATCGGTATGGCTTAATGTCCTTGTACAGGAGACTAAGCATGAAATACTTACATTTTATAATCCGGAAAATAATTCATTGAAAATTTCTCATCGGCTTGGTAAGTTTTTTTTTTTTTTATTTTAATTTATTGTTATTGTTAAATTAGAAAAAAATTCAAATCTACTTTTTTTGAGGATATTTAGTCGCGACTCCTAATAATGAAAGAATCAAATTTTCAAAATTTACTTAGAAAAATATTTTTTTCTTTTGTAATTTTAAAAATTCAATTTCGGAGTAATTTATTACAGTTTCCACAAATTTCTAACTTCACTCGGGCTTCTCTAGACTAAAAATAATTTTAAACTTCCCGCGAAGAAAATTTCAAATTTCAAATTTTAAATTTTAGGAGCAAAAGGAATCCATCTTGGCGGACATACGCACACACATCACGGCGAGCTTGCTCGAGTAACACGAGGATTAAAAGGCCCGCATCACATGTTCGAATGCCGTCGAACAAATATAATGGGTTCACTTGTCCAAGATGCAAGTCCATTTTTATTTCCCTGCACTATCGAGTATAGTTTAATTTGCGCAGCTATTTTATACGTTATGTGGAAAAATATTGCTAAAACAAGACCAACTAATAATTTAACAACCGGAATCCCCGGTGCGAATCATCATGCTCACGCCTACAGGTATTTCGACCAAATACTTTTCTACTGTCAACAAAAAAATAATAAAATAATAACGATTGTTGAACTTTTTCCCAGAAGATCACCGCATTACTACAGCGTGGACTGTGCTCGTGCTCACAAAGGACTCTTCGTAGGAATTTTGATCCTCGTCCTAACAATAATCTCCCTAATTCTATTTTTCGTTCTAATCTCGCGCTCAGAACTCGTTAGTTTTGCCGTTACCGAAGTTAACGTCTGTGAATTAACTCTCTATGGAATGTCAACAGTTGCAACTTTAATTGGTATGATACAAATGCGTAGATTGCGCTACGACGGTAACCGTAATCTAGAACTAGACAATATCCTACTGATAGCTGCCCAAACTGGAATGTTTATCTACTCAACATTCACAATAATCAGCGGTTACTTTACCCTCGAGCGCAATACTATTCTAGTTTTAGTAACGGCATTGGCCAGCGTTATACAGACAACATTTCAAACGATTTTTATTCTCGACGCGTCAAGACGTTCGGTATCAACACCTGAACAAATAAGACGTAAACCTGGACGTGAAATAGTTACATTTTTACTTGTAACAAATTTAGCAATGTGGGCAATAAACACATTAGAAAAATCACGAGCAGAATCACATCCAGTACAATTGCACTTTTACGGTCTATGGGCATGGACAATTATCACACATGTGTCAATGCCATTAGCGATATTTTATCGGTTTCATAGCACCGTTTGTTTGTGTGAAGTATGGAAGAGAGCTTATAAAGTAAAACCTACATATATGTGACGTAAAAAGACAACCAAGGGGACCATGACCAGCGTTGTTACACAAGAGTGTTTTGATTCTTGTCAATTACACGGTAATATTACGCGTCTTGATTCTATTAATGAAAATGACCCGACTTATTTTATGTGATTGTGATTTTACTCGTAATTTATTTATTAACGAGTCCTTTGTTTATTTATTTGACACTCAGGAAGCAATAAATTATTTATTATTATTATTATTATTATTATTATTAATATTATTCATAGTTTTGTTTGGCTGTAAATTAATGAGGTTAAAAAACGAGTCTATTTAAATTTTTAAACCAAGACATTTTCAAAAATGTCAAATGCTTTATTGTATGCAGATGACTAGATATATGCGGTAGGTTTTTATTAAGTCAGCACTTTGCTCATCAAGCTCTATTTACTGGGGAGATATATAAATATATTTAAACTGATAGAGACCAGTTGACACGTGTAGACATTTTTTCCCTTGTACTGACGATCGTGGATTTTGCTGTGTATGGATGGATGTGAATATTTAAGGAGTAATATTATAAAATGTAGTCTGAATACTTTCCCGTGTTAATATATATATTTGTATTAATGGATAATACAGGGATTGATCAAGTTAACTGTTTAGATGTAGATTTTCATATCATGTAAAAGATAAAAGACCAACATTGGGAACAATTTTTTTATTCGTTTACTTTTTTTTTTATTTAAGTGAAGACTGAATTTCTAACCCGATGTTTTGCGGATTTTGTTGTATAAATATGAGTTAGAAAAAGTGGATATTTAAAATTTTTTATAAATTATTAATGTTTAAGTGTCGGAAATATTTTTTTGCATTGAAAATTTATTTTTAGAATTTGATATTTTTGTTAAATTATTTGTCATTTATTTTTGATCAGGTGAAAAAATTTGACTTGGAAAGTACGGTCTTTTTCGGAATTATTTCAAGTTCATTGTGTTGATTTTAGTCAGTTTGAATATCAAATAATTAAGGTGTTAGAAAATTTTTAAGTAGAGATGGAACACCCATAGAAAAAAAATTTTTGATAAACAAAATTTAAATATTTAAATTATTTTTTGAAATAAAATATTTTCAGAAGAAATTGAAAATAAAAGTAACGAAGCGTACTTTACATTCCATTGATTTTTCATCAATATCTCGTAGAAAGAACATTTATTTCAAATATCAAACGTTGAAAGAGAAAAATAATAGACAACGTCGCTCTTAAATGACTTGAATAAAAAAAATCCTTTTTATCGATTCCACTAAATAAAAAAAAAAAAAATACAAGGCCGAGGTCTGCACCCTCCAAGCATTAATTGAATTCTATTTTGTCGTTTTATAAAAAATGACAAAAAAATACAATTTTATTGAATCTATTATTTTTATATCAACATCAAATTTATAACTTTCTCACAAAAAAAAAAATGTTACATAAATTTTTTATAAAAATTTATCTACGAATAAAAGTACACAGTATTAGATACGTAAAAAAAAGTAATAAACTTTTAAAATTTATATTTTATAAATTTTAATCAAATTTATATCACCAATTTACACTGGTAATAATTAATACACCAGTAAAAAAAATAAATAAAAATATTCTCTTAACCATTTTTAAACACATCAATACGTAAAATAAATTTTTTAAACGCTTCATAAACATTTATACCTAGAAGTTAATTAAAAATATTTTTATTATTAATCCTCACGTTGAGAATCGAATCATACGAAAATTTAAAAATATTAAAAAAAAAAAATACTGAAATGTCATCAGTCCTAATTTAAAAAAAAAATTCGATAAAAAATTGATTTCAAAATCAAAATAAAGCTTGTGCGTAGTAATTAAAAATTATAATTATAATTATGATTATTTAAAAAAATGTAAAATATTTGTGAATTAATTTTAGAATGAATTGTAAATACGAAATTTTTTTTTTTGTGTTAGTCATAAAAAGTTCTTCCTCTTATAGGTATCATTAATTATTTATTAAATAATTAATAAATTAATTAATAGCATAAATAAAAAAAAATGCTATTATTAATAGATTATATATTATATACACATTTATATACGAGATATATATATTTATTATTGCGTTATACATTTATAATATTTATTGCATATTTGTAACGGATAAGCACAAAAAATAAATACGTTGATATTGTTGACAAGACTCACATTTGAATCGTTATATTTATATTAATATATATATTTAATATTTATAACAAGTCATCAATTTTAATAATTATTATTATTAATTATTATTATTAAATTATATATCAAAGTTTTTTAAATTTGTTGTTGCTTAAAATATTAATTATAAATTTAAAATATTAGTAATAATACTCAATAGAAATCGAAATTTGATTTAAATGTGAGTCTTGTTCACCTTTACGTCTTTTCTCTTTTTTAAATAAATTTTACCAAAATAACAAAAAATAAATTACCAGAGAAAAAAATATTAATTTATTATTAATTATATTAATAAATGCTGTAACTTTATATATGTCCGCATTATTATAGTTCCTAACGCGATATTTGTAATCTTATACCCTTTGTACTATTTGTACCTTACGAAATTTAATACAGTCCGCAATAATCTACTAAATAAATATCTTTTAATTTATCCTTCATTATACAAAACCCAAAGGACGTTAATTAAATTACTTTATTTGTAATTTTTCCTTCAATTTAAATTTATAAAAAATTGTATTTAATTAATTAATTAATTAAATAAATTTTTTAATAAACAACAAATTCAATTTATTTATTCAAGTTTTTAAATAAATTTTTATTTAAATAAAATTAATTAATTAATCTCCGATGTATCATAAAAATGCAATTTTTATAATTAATAATTACATTTAAAAAAATGAAATATTAATACCGTCGCACCTTATAAATTTAATCAAATAAGTGAATAATTAGCGAAGAAAGAAAAAATATGTATTTGATAATAAAAATAAAAATGACCTTTAATGAGTATTATAAAAAGGCAGATTAATTTCCTAAGCGATACAGTACAGTAGCATTGTTATATCAGGAACGTCAACGGCAACGTCAACAGAGAAATAGATCTAGTTGTACCTGCGTAACATCTGGGAGTTTGTAGAGAAGCGTGAGGTCCACCAACTAACAAGGGTGCGATTCTGGAACGAGGGGAAAAGTTTATACCGTAGGGTATTGATCGCGTTTTCCATCATGGGGGTGGCTGTTCTATAAAGCATCAACCCCATGAATGTAGTTGTATTATACCCATAGATTGGATTCATAAGTGTAAGTATAAAGGCAAGCGAACAGGCAGCCAACCAAGCAAGCAGCCTCGGCTGGTAAAAGTAAAAACGAGGATACATTGAAGATCGAGAGGGAGGGAATCAGGGTGATACTAACTTTATATATGTATGTATATGTATATAAAAATATATATATATATTGATATAGAAGGTAGCGAACCCTGTGACACGGGGTTGGACTTTTGACCGAGCTATTCCGAGCTCAGGGATATATATAAGTTGAGATATTGGATGCGCATGCCCGTAAAATCTTGTTTACATCAGCGGCTCCTTCACTGGGGCCACGCACGCCGTACGAGTATAGTGTGGTCCGTTCTCCAGTTAAGTAATTTTAACCAGAATACAATACAACAAAAACTAACGTCAAGTTGCTAAAGAAGAGGAAGAAATAGAAGAAGAACAAGAAGAAGAGGAATAATAACGACTGAGATAAACTGAAGTTGAAGCTGAAGAGCAGTGGAGAGAATAGAGATTGAGAAGAGGTTCCACACGCATTTTGAACAAGACAAAGAGTGCGGAAGTGGGTGAACGCAGGAGCACGCGCATTGTTTTAGAGGAACCACGCAAATAGGACTGTGTACTGTAGCCCGATTGAGGAGTGAAGCCAACCGTGAGAACACGAGGTTCAACAAGAGCCGATGGCGGACACCAAACCCACAATCGTTCGCTGTCATATCGGCTCGATTAATAAAGTCTAGCGACTGGGTGAGTTTAATAATTAATTTATTAATTAATAATCAAGTAAATTAAGATTTTTTTTTTAGCGTTAAATCATTTTTTTTGTATACTTGAAATAATTTTTTAGACAAAAATTAATTTTGTATATAAGAAAAAAAATTTCAAAAATAATTAAGCAAATTTTTAATTTTTTTTTATGAAGATAATTTTTTTCAAGAGTTTTATTTGAGACAAAAACTGGTACTCAACACTAACTCGTACTATTAAATACGTATAATTATCTCGATAAAACAAAAGCTTATGTATGTATACAATCAAGCGAGAAACAAAAAAAAATATATATAATGAAAAAGGGGTTATGTACCAGGACGCGCTGCCAATTTTAAAAAGAATCCTGGCTTGGCTCGCGGTCACCCTCGGCAATTCTCTAGCGACGCGTGCAACCCCACGCGTCTACACTCCCTACGACCCCTCTTCCCTAACAACCTCCCCCTCCAGCCCCTCGCAAGCCCTTAACTTCAAGTACACATACAGAGCTGCAGAAAGCTTGTACGCGAATTTACCACGCGGCCGATCGATTTACAGCCTAACTCGTCTCTTTGTTCCCTTATCTATTTATAAAACCGATTAAAAAATTATCTCATATTCAATCGATTATCGATTATCTACCCTATTTTCTTCTTATATCTCTTTTCAAAATTCCTATAAATATATAACTATCAATAATGATTTTTGATTTTTAATATTTTATACAACAAACCAGACAAAGGCATAGAAAGCTTTCAGTCTTGATTAACATCCGTCTGGGTTGTGGAGTAAAATATTCTTGAATGCACATAAAAATGCCTCTCGATATCTTTGTACTTTTATATATATATATATATATACAACAATAGTTTAAGAGTTTTGTGTGGTTCATACATACATGTATATATTAAGAGAGCTCTGACGACGACGTCGACGTAACTACAAAGGATTAAACCACAACAGTGTATGACTTTGTCAGTAAAAAATAAAAATAATAAATGTAAAAAAAAATTTTGGGCAACCTTGCCAAAGCCCATGGCATTGAATCCATCAGACGTGCAATCGAGAGGGGACTCCTTGTATTGCTCTCTCTGTACCTTTATAGAGGGTGGATTTTGACCAGAGGGGATGAAAACCGACGCTAACTGGTGACTGAAAAAGAGGGGATATCTGACAGTCTATAGCCATTCTCAGAAGGTAGTTCGGCGTCACTCGTTGGCTTTTCGCGTAAAAATTATTACTCAAAAAAACGCGCTGTGCTTTTATAGTTAACGATTCATCTCTTTGCACTATTATTTACATTATCGGTATTTGCAATTGCAATAAGTAAACATCTATTCAGTGGTCGGTGGTTAGCGCGAAATGTAATGGATACGGTTGACGACCGGTTATCACTGAGATCATTTTCCGAGGCAATGCTTTTAAATATTTAAATGTTTATATAAAGTCTGTGTTGGTAATGTTTATGGCGGGAGTTAAATAAGAATGTGTAATAATATAAAAGGGAAATAGTATAGTACGAGAATCAGATAAAGATAGACAAGATATATATATCTAGTCACGCGATCTTGTCTCGATCGCACAAAGCGTCGATTATGTTTTGAGCTTGCAGACGCGCTACACTTATACGCGGTTAATTTTTACAATTCACGCGATTAATCCGCTATCTTTAAATTATTGTTACTAATTTAAACATCAAGAGTAAATTTTAATAACCATGGTAAGTTTTTTATTAAACAACAAAATTTTAATTTAATAATTCCAAATAATAAAATATTAATTATCTATAATCAATAATTAATAGAATATTTAAGTCATTCAAAATCAAACGAATTTTTTTTATAATGAATTCTAAATTAGTATACACTCAGAAAATTAAATAATAGGAGTTACTATCTAGTTATGGTGAAAAATCAGATAGTAGTAAATATTATCTAGATGATTGAATAAATCATCTAGGTTGTAATATTCACCATATTTATGATAATTGTTACAATCTTGTATGTTAACTAGAATGAATTATTATTAATCATTCTCGATGATCGGAATTAAAAATTTAGCATAATAAACCCAATTACTTAATTTTCTGAGTGTAAAGTATGAAATTTTAATTATTAATATTTACTGAAAAAAAAAATTTATTTTTTTTGTAGATAAAATAAAAAAAAACATGAATAAACATCTCAAAATAAACCATAAAATGCCGGTAATATTTAAAAGTCACAGGTGGTCGCCACGCAGTCTGGCGAGTATTTATTTTGTCGGCTGTAGAGTTTTCGAGGTCTCCGACCGAGCTAACTCATCGATTTAATTTTATATACAGGGATGAAAGACCTAATACTACATAACATTAAAACATAGACATATACATGCATACATACATACACATATATCATACATGTACAAGAATAGCAGAGAGTAGAGAGTAGAAACTACCCTGTATGCCGGGTAGTAAATGCAGAAGAGGAAAAGCGCCGCCACATTTCCGGTTCCGTTTGTTGTGACGCCGTGTGGCGCTACACTCGCAAGCTCTGTTTTCATACGCGTCCTGTAGCTTTTACACATGTAATATAAGAAACTATGTACACGATTCATCTACATACCTTTTCATCACCTTAACATATTATACCTATTGAATCTAAATACAAATACAAATACAAATATAAATACAAATACAAATACATGTAAATGTGTATGTGTATGTGTAAAAATAAAAATCTAAGCGTATGAACGTGTTGCTTACCGACACCCGACCCGGAATAACCACCACCAGAGGAACGACCTAACCCAACCTCGACCCTTACCGGTGTTGTCAAGGAATTATTCAGTCTTTAAATAAACGTACGACAATACCTTTTAGTAATTTTTTTTTCTATTCATTAACTTAAAACTATGGGTGTGACGAGTTGATGTGTCGTTTTTGTACAGAAGACTTTTAATTATTATTCAAATTATCGATTAATTGCTGACATGATATATCATTTTTTGTTTTCTGTTTTTAATTAAGACGAGTGAAACCGAGAAAGAGTGAGTGTATTAGACGTCAGGTATTATAAATTCTTTTGTTTCGAGTACATGCTAAATATCAGAGTTGAGTTTTTAAGTCAAGAATCATCAGTATTACTTTTTTTTTTCTTTTTTTTATTTTTTTTCCAAGGATCCACTCAAGCGGCAGCCGCTTTACATCGATCACTTGTCCTAGTTCTTTTGCTCAACCTGAATTGAGATTTTTAGTAAATTTTAAATGAGGATTCATCTCTGGAAATGAATAAATTATTTTTTCTCTCAGATTTCGTTAATTAATTTATTTAGTGTTTTTTTTTTTTTTTAATAATTAAGAGCTTTTGCAGGATTTTAATTTGTAATCAAAGTAATAAATTTAATTTTTGTTTTATTAATGGGTTTGTTGTTATTTTATATTTATGTAGATATATATATTTTAGATTTATGTATCATATTTTATTCGAAAGTTCTGAAAGTGCACTTTCTTCTGATTATTAATTTATCAGAAACGAATGCTAAATTTGACTCAACTAATAATTACGTTATTGTATTGCTTTATTTACAGTTCAATCTTTATTTCAAATTGCAGTTATAAATGGAATTATTGTTCATTGTATGAAATTTAATTATGATTGACTAAATCGATATTACATAAAATCAAGTCAATTCAAATTTTTGTATATGAATTAAAGTACTAAAATACTTGCTGTCGAAATTTATCTCGATTGTCAAATTGAAAAATTTGACTATGAACCAGACCGAGTCAATCAGAAAATTTGATATATTTTTAAAAAAGGAGGAGTAAAGTGAAGTAAACCTTTTTTTTTAATTGCTTCAAAAATAATTGAATACTTGTAGCAATTTTCGAGTAAATTTAAATGTTAATTAAAAAATGGGTAGAGTTGAAAAAAGTTGACAGTACGAAAAACAAAAATAAAATTAACCAAAAATTATTTGATTTAATAGAATTTTTCAACGTGAAATACCGACTAAATTTAATACGAGTTCGATCTATTTATAGCCAATATGCAATTGTAAGTACACAATAAACTAATAATAAATTTCTCAATTCAATTCAAAATTTTATAAACGTTTTGTTAAGAATTTTTTTAATTCAAAAATTCAAAATTAAAATCCTATCAAGTTAATCATCTAATTATTACAAAAAAAATTTAATTAATAATTACTGCCTAGAAAAAATTCAAATCTCAGCGGAAAGGTTTGAAATCAACCGGCATCCTATCAAAGAATTATTATTATTATTATGTTTATTATCATTATTATTATTCACTGAATTATTAGGTTGTTAATTCTATAAACTGTCAGAATGATTGATATCAATTTATTTACTACATTATTATACTTAACGCGTGACATAAATTCACATAAATATGTTCATGTCGCGTTTACTAGAGTACATGTGTGATACATGTGTAAAATGGGTTAAGGCTTGAATGGCATGGATGAGCTAAATATAATGCGACAGGCAACAGTAACTAGAAGCAAAGGCGGTTAGAATAGAAGGGATGCTCCGAGGTGTCGACGTCGTCGTGTCCAGTTAATATCGCGACGCCGGTCAAATATCTCTACCTAATGTATTAATTTAGTTCATTATTTGCATATTAATACCTTACTCCATATTATATATTACTATATATATACACATACCACAGCTTTTGATACATATATATGTCAAGTGGATTAGACATCGTATTAATATATATGTATTAAGTGGATAAAAGTTTAGGTGTAGGTTTAATGTGTATATATCTATGTATTTATATACATCTTGACATATTGAGTGTCTAGTGTCATAAATTGATCTAAAGTTATCTTGAGACGGGCTCAAGTTGATTTAAGAACGTGGGTAATCTTTATTGAATACAAACATATAACATCTTACGTCGCTTTATATATATATATATATAAAATAATACCATCAATTTAATATGATGTTAAAAAAAAAAAATTTACTTTTTATAAAAATTAAAGAACAATAAATTTGTTATTTTTTTTTTTTTTTTTTTTTTTTTTTTTTTTTTTTTGTGATTATTAATTATTTAAAAAAATTATAAATTGCAGATAAACGGAGACCTATTGATCCAAAGGAGATGCAACGGTGTCCTTACCTGCACGAGATGAAGGAGCGTCTGCTCTCGCAGCCGACCCCAACCGATAGCCTGGACATGGAACGACTGGACGGTGGTACTCCGGTAAAGGAGGCTAATCTCCATACAGAGTACCCGGCACAAACGAACCCTGGAGTGATCCCCGACCCCCCCGAAATGCCACCCGACACCTTGATTGGCACCGTCGTCAAGGTAAATGATCCCGAGGTAATGATCGCACCGTTCCTTCCTGCTGCACAATTACTTACTACTTACTAATTATAATTATTTTATTATTAAACCATCAATCATTGGCTTACTAATTCATAAATTTTTTTTTATTGCTACCTAGTGATTTTTTAACTATGCTAATTTATTATTTTAATTATTACAGCTTAATTCAGATGGATATGGATCACATACGTCTCCGGCCCATGCGAGACAACCTCTTGTACCTCAAGGTTCGATGAATCCTCCGCTATGTCTTACCCCTTCACATTCTGGTTATGGCAGGAGAAATTTACCAAAGAATGCTAAGTAAGTTAATTATTCGAAAAATAAGCAAACTTATTTTTTTAATGATACAAAAAAGTACTAAACTCAAAAAAAAAATAATTTTTAAGTATAAAGAGAAAATATTTAATTTTCAAAAGCTCATAACTTGAGAGCCGTTAATTTTTATGTAAATTTCAAATGGACCTTTTTTGAAGTAAATTAAATTTCCTACAAAAAATATTCCGACACTCAAGTGCGTAAAGTTAATAGTTAAGGCGCTGCGGGCCTTAAAAAAGAACCCTAGACAATTCTACTCATCCAATTACGTACGACTACTCAAGTGTAAAAAGTACCTCATAAAAAATTTTTATCGTACGCGTAATTACGGCAATTAAACGCAAAAAAAAAAAAAATTATGAATCTCATTCATAAATTAAAAAAAATCCCAAGATAATTTTTAGTTCTCTGGCTACAGAATCGCGGCAGCACCCGCGTTAATTCGCGCTCTCTCTTCTCGACTTTACTCTCTGTACCAAAATCAATACCCGTGCGTAAGATACAATTCGCATTAATATAATTATCAATTTAATAACCAACTGATGCCTCAATGCAGATTTCCATGAAATGAAAACCGAACGAAAATAACAAAATTATAAAGACAATAAAAGATCTAAATGTTAATTAAAAATTAACATCTAAATATTTGAGCGTACATTTAAACGGAAACGCCCGTGAGATTTAGTTAGAATCAAGTGGAAAAAGAGGGTAGCTTGATAAAATTTAGTACTCTCGCGTAAGGTCAATGACCTCTAGTGTGGTATCGAGCGGGTCAGTGGGTCGAGTCCTCACTCTCTTACTCTCTCTCTCTTTTGGATTCTGGTCCTCTGTTCAATCTCCCGCCATCGCTGTACAATTCTATCCCCCAGGAATTCCCACTTGTAATAATTCAAATGTCCCAATGACCTGCCCCCTTAGCACTGAAACTACAAATCCTCACCTCTAATCCAAATTCCCTGTAGTAAATCTTTGATTCATCCAAAGATAAATTTTCGAATCATGGAGCATAAAAATAAAATCTAAAAAGCCGGGAAAAAAAAATGATACTCGCGCTTGCTCAACATTTGTACTTGATGATGAAAAGGGGATGAAATGGTGCGCGGGCGCAAGAAGCTGCTGCCCGGGAAGAGGCTACCCAGGCGAAGCCTCAGTCTCCGGGATGCTGAGGGCGGTGGATCGTGATTCCACCTCTAGATCAGCTTATCCCACTTAAAATTGTGTCTCAAATGTCATTATTTTATTTTATTTATTTATCAAACGTTTAAATTTGTTAAATTACATTTTTTCGTGTTTTTTAACTTCCCGTCCATTTTACCCCCCTTTTGAATTCACTCCAATTTTGTCCACCCCTTTGTCTTTTTTACGGTACGAATAACAATAGCCGTGTACGATTGTCTAATTTCGAAAAATAACTACACATAATTCTATTTTTGAAAAAAGTGGCGGGAAATTTAAATATTATTTTTAAATCATTTGAATTTTTTTTCTTTTCTTTTTAATTATCATAACATAAATACAAAGGAATATTAAAATATTTTCCTTCACTTAAGATCCAAGTCTTTTGACCTACTTTAGAGTTCCTTTGTCTGAAGCAACAGTTTGAGTCCAAAGTTTAAATTAAAAATTAACCGAAGAAGAAAAATACTAAAAATAAATACAAGTATATACTATGAAACAAACGAGATTTTTTTTTTTTTATTAATAATTGGGGTGGGTCTGCGCGAAAATTCGGTTCACCAAAATGGCGGATGGAGCTGACGCCCACTGACAATCGTACTCGGCTATTTCCCGCTATTTTTTAATCTCGCGGTCTTTATCTTTTAATTTATTTAAATTAAAAATAATTCAATAATTATTTTTACTAATCGACATACTTTCAAATGAGTAGGGGGACCGTAGGAAATTACTGACGATAAACAAATCATAAATAATAGATAACCGTAATAATATTAATAATAATAAGAAGTAAGAGAGTGTTAGTGTAAAAAAAAATGGTGGGCGGTGGTGATTGCAAAGTGGCGACGGTTGAAGTGGAAGCCGCGGCAGTGAATGACAATACGGCAACTTTGCCATCTAATCGACCGCTAAATCCTCAAGGTGGCGGGGTGGCCGGTCCACCATCAAATGCGACACAAGATAACGCTGAGAAGAACAACGCCGCGAACAAAGAAATGGAACTCAAAAATGTCCGTTCTACACCCGCTAAACAGTAAGCGTTTTTTTGGTTGCTTTTTTCTCCAGAAGTATCATACAATTTTTTTTTTTTCTGAATAATGAGGGAATGAGGGAATATGACGCATGAGTTTACAATGGCCACGGCAAGTGTGGATGCGTGATAACAAAAAAAAAAAAAATTTCCAGACGAGGGTTGTTCACGTATGCGTATATACTGATGGAGATGAAAGCCGTCTCGAGCTTTTGATACAAAAGAGAAATTTTCATTTCAGACATGAATAAAACTACTGCGTTACTTAAAATATTTTTTTATTAAATTTATAATTAATTCGAAAATATTTTTAGTAGGTTAAATTTAAAAAATTTAAAAGTTTATTTCGCTGAGCAGTAAATTTATATTTGAGGACTGCAAAAAAATTAAAAATGTAATTTTATAAATAATTAATATGTGACCCGTTAAATTCATTGCCATCAATCCTGTTTTAAGATCGTCAACCGTAATAGGATAAAAAAAAACAAGTTCTCGAATTTCACTCCCAAGACGCAATAGACATGACACTTGAATGCATCACCATTCGACAGTCAGTCGTCTCGCGTTTCTCTTAACGTCATGTGTCAATCGCGATATCATTATATTCATTAATATAAATACAACTATATATATAAATATATCTATATATTGTTTAACCCCAAACCGCCACGCCATAGAAATAAATTCACTAGCGAGTGCTCACATAAAATAAAAATCTTAAAATTTAAAAATAAAATAAATTTCATAAATTTTGTGTTAATTAGTCTCATTAAAAATTAGTTTACTAAAAATAGCTTCAATTTTTTTTTTTATTTTAAAATTTGTGTTAATTAGTCTCCTAAGGATTTTAAAACAATAAAAAATTTTTGTAAAGAAGTTTTAATTAAAAAAAAAATAATTTTTAGTGTTCACTAATAAATATATAAATAAATAAATAAAATCCAATAAATCGGATAACAATATGAACTACTAGAAAACGACGTATAAGAGAAAGAATGACAGTAGAGGGGAGTAGAGTGAGATTGGAGCGAGAGTTGAAAGTAGGTAGTACTCTGTGTAGAGTAGAGTATTCGCGGTATGATATCGACCAGGAGCTCGAAGGCTTGGACCGTTCGGAGTCTGTGCCATGCACTACTGTTACCACTTAGATTACATACAACATACACCATACTACATACTCATATGAGTATATGAAGCCATCGTACTCTCCATACTACGTAATGTCACGTAGTGTATAATATCACAGACAAGAGGATAAAAAATATATAATTCGAGTAGACTCTAGTCTACTAAAACTAGAGCTAGAACCATAGTAAAAAGTCGCTGACTCATCAACTGACGATCTTTCTCGATTTTCTCAACTACACTGCGACACTACTTAGTTTTTTTTTCTCTGATGTGTATTCTTCTTTTAACAGAGTACTTAAAAGTTGAGCCAAGGAACTTGTGATGACATGAGACATTACACTCTAGTTGTATTGGTTCAGTTAGACAGGAGCAATTAGTACGACCCGTTAACCCCGAGGTTTAATTCACTCTCAAGTGCCGTCTTCTCAATTTGTTGAGAGACTCTAACTGTTTACAAAAGAGCTCACTAACTTTTTATTTCGTTTTATTTATTTTTAATTATACATTGTTTTAGGACTCACTGTCAAGATCGATTTAATTGCAATAAAGACTTTATTAGATTTTTATTTTCACTTTATTGGATTTTTATTTGCGTTTATTTAGCTATTGGATTTATGACTCTAACTCTAACTCTGTTTATTGGATTTTTATTGGGTATTTTACTGTTCGGGTTTTATTGAAAACTAGTAAAAAAGTTTTATCGATAATTAATCGAATATTGAATTAAGATTTTTTAATTAATTTATTCAAAGTTTTAATGAGTAAAATTTTACTAAAAAATTTGTTAGTGTAATTTGATAGCTCGTTGATAAAAAAAAATGTAAAAAAATTCGTTTGATATGAATATAAATTTTTATGCAAGCAATACGCTCTAATTAATTATTGCGCATAATAATTACGAATGGGGCTGGAAAAAAAGAGGGATAACAGGTCATCGAGCATCAGTCAACTCAAAAGCTTTAATATTTATATTTATTTCATTAGTTTTATTTATTTTATAATAAATATCATTTTTTATCTGATGAATTTTTTTATAAGACCGCGAGCTTGGAAGGAAAAAATTCATTTATTATCAGTTTAAAAAAAAATTGCTCTAGAGACTGATTTGATATTAAAAATTCAGATGTAGAAAGTTGGAAACGGATGAATATAGAGTCTGATTAATTATTTTATGGGAATAAAATTTAAATGTGACTTTTGATATGTAGGATTTTTTTAATTTGCCGACTTTTCTATAAAAATATCGCGGGAAAAAAAATTTTTTAATTTTAAAAATCGTAAGTCGAAATTACTTATCGATTTCGAATAAATTATAATTATAAATACGCAGAAAAAAGTAATCTGAATATATATTTTTAATTTAAAAACTCAAATACGTAAATTGTAAAAAAAATACAGGGTTGATTTTAATTATTTAAAAGGTAGCGGTCAGTCTATTGATTTTGAATAATATAAATATATAAAATATTTAATTTAAAAAAAAAAAAAAAAAAAAAAAAAAATGAAAATAGGTTTGCTATTGATTAAAACACCCACTTAGAGGTTCGAGAGAAAATGATTCCAAGGTTATAACAACCTCTGCAATCAGCAAGTCAGGAAATATCATGACATAATTATTGAGTATTGAACATGTGTACAAGTATCAGTACAAGTATGAGAGTTTAATAAATACATATAATACACGTGGTTTGTAAGAAAAGTTATGAGAAGAATAATAACATTCAGTCTGGATATAAGCCAGTCTACGAACAGTCGTTGCTTTTCTAAACACTCAAATCGCAAATGCAAAAATAGAATTTATTATTACTTTTTTTATAACTTTTTTTTTCTACATATATATCATAAAATAATATAAACCTGCGTCAGTTAATACTTTGCAACCATGCGATACACGTCTTGTTCAATTGTTGGCTAATAATAAATAATTAATATTTTTATTAAATAAGAAAGTCATTAGATTTAATGGTGTGTGGAGGTTGAAGGACGCTGACCACGCGTTATTTAAATATTTTTAATTAATGATATTATTAATTATCAATATTGTAGTTACATTTGAATCGAATTAAAATAAATAACGAATTGAAAAAAAAATTTAATATGGAAACCGAAATTATGCCATTTGTGGAAAATGATAGTAGTAATGGTACAACTCAAATTTTTCCATTAAGAAATAGTAGAATTCGTACTATGGAGCCTAAACGGTAAGATATTTTTTTTCTATAAAAAAAAAAAAATTATTTTTTCAGTGGAAAAAATTTCAACATCAAAATTAATTATAAAAATTCTATCAATTATTTATAATCAATTAATTATATCTCTTTAATTCAGGAAACGATAAAATTTTAATTAAAAAAAATAATTAACAATTTAATTGGCTTGAATTGTTACTGATTTGTAGCAAAAGAAAAAATTAACTGAACATATTAATAATTTATTTATTAATACGAAATGATTATAGAGAACATTTATTAATAAAAAAAAATTTAATTAATTTTTCAGAACGTCATTGTTTATAATTATGAGCTTTATATACGCAAAGCTACTGGTGGTAGTGTGTGTGGCGTATGTAATAAGTGAAGTTGTAACCCACAAGTTACCATTGTATTACTTTGAGGGTTTCTTCGCTTACATGTACGGCATGAGTATCCTTTTCTTGCTCTACGTCTTTTGCTTTCTGCTACAAGAAAGCGCCTGTTGCTCGAGGGGCGCGGAAACTCCACCTCCACCTCCAAAACCACCGAAACCTCCCAAGGAGCCAAAGGATAAGAAAAATAAAAAAGACAAGAAAGACAACAAGAAAGATAATAAGAAAGACACCAAGAATAAAAAAGATTTTCAGGTAAATTTTAATAAAACTAGTAATAATAATAATAATAATTTATTGTACGCTAAATAGCTCATTTCCAGTAGCCAATATTTTCTCATACTGTGTCATGACTCAGATTTTGTAGAATTTTAAACAAATTATATTGATGATGCAAGCAACTTTTATGGGAGACATGTGCCAGCTTAAAATAAATACTTTGCAAAAGTGGGAGTATTCAATGCTTTTGTTTATTTTACTTTGCCATGATTTGAAAGTGGAACTGGAATTAATCATTGCCAATAATTTATTTTCATTTGTCATAATAAAAAATCAAATAATTTATCAGAAATTTTTTTCTAATTAATAATAAAAATAATAACATGAAAAATTAAAACAATAGGATGCTAGTGATGTAGAAGCTGGAGTATCAACTCGCGTGTCACGTAAACGTAAAACTTCACAAAATGACCACAGTCACGGAAGTTTCTTCCTCAGAATCGGCGCAATTGGTAACTTTTCAAAATCTCTTAAGAAATTTTTCAATTTCTACTTCGATTTCAAATTCCTCATGAAAAACTTGATAAATATTAAATTTTCTAGCATTCGGACTCGGTACCATGGTATACAATGGACTCGAATTCGGAGCTTTCTTCGAAATTCCACCGACTTCACCATGTTTCCAAATCCTCCATGGCGTTAATCCATTGCTACAAATGGTCTTTACATTCATGCAAATGTACTTCATCTTTATGAACTCGCGGGTAAAATATTTCTTTCTTTACACTGTCCTCAAATATCTCAAGCTAGACATTCAATAAAATTTGAAATAATTTTTTATTACAGCTAAACATTCACCGATTCAAAGTAATTGCACGTTTTGGACTGATGCACGTCGTAGCAACGAATCTCTGCGTCTGGGTGAGGACCCTAGTTTTCGAAAGTCTTAAAGAAATCACCCAAATCAATTTGCGTTACAGCAAACCCGATCTTGGAATCATTGGTAAGTCAATCGACTTGAAAAAAAACAACAAAAAAAATAAATAAACCTCAAAATGAAATCACAATAAATTAATAAAATTCCAGAGAGTATTCGTCAACATTCACTTAATCACGCCGGCGTAATACTAGGCAACGAGCCCCGTGATATGGCCCAACTACGCCTCGCACCATCCTCATCAACTTCAAACTTAGCAACAAAATTACTCGGGGCAACGGCAGCAACAACCCGACGATTAATCCGGACAACACCGTCATCAATAAACCGTTACGCGCGTTCAACGGCACGTTCAGTAGCACGTGCAATAACTCACGGCACCACATCGACCTTAGCAACATTTACACCAAGTACTGAAACAACTCCACGTATAACAACATCTACAACAACAACAACCACAACATCAACAACTCCCCCGACAACATCAACAACAACTCCTTCCACTACGACCACAACAATATTCCCATCAACATCAACAACAACTTCAACAGCTCGACCCACCTTATCAACAATAGTAGACGCCTTTACAAGTACTATAAAACCTAATATAACAACTCCAACTCTAACGAGCACTTCATCAACAATAGCGCCACCTGTACCAACATCAGCGCCCTTAACAACATACGCATCAATGATGTTGGATTTCGGTGACCCAGCTTCCTCAATAAACAAAGGAATTCCCCCGTTACTTGACATCGTTAATCAAACCAACGGAACAAGTGTTTGGAGCCCAACGTTCGCATTCTACCAAAGCGCACCCTTGAATGAAAATGCATGCGGCCGCGTAAATATAATGGGAACCATTGTCCAAGATGCTGCCCCATATCTGTTTCCATTTATCATTGAATACAGTTTGATCGGAGCAGCAGTTATTTACGTTATGTGGAAGCACATTGGGCGCCACCCACGTTGGCCACATCAAGCGGAAGCCGATTTAGAGCGTCGACTTGAAGCAATGCTTTCACGCCGTGCCGTTGCCCTGGCACATGCAGGTCACGGTCGCGTTGATTGCGTGGGCGCCAGCAAGGGACTTTTTGTTGGGCTTTTCCTACTGGTTGGTTCCTTGATCTGTTTGATCCTTTTCTTTGTTCTAATTCATCACCCGTCATTCGGATTACTCGCGATCTATCTCGCAGATGTGTCACACTGCGTTCTAATGGCGTTCTCAATCATAGCTATCATAATTGGTTTCATTCGTGTACAGAGTTTGAAATTCAAAGCCGAAGAACAAAGTGACCTAAATGATATTCTGCTGCGTGTTTCGGGTTTCGGTTTGTTCCTTTACGCTGTTTTTAGTGTAATCGCTGGTTCATTGGCGGCATTTACACACGAACCAAATTTATTGGTTATGGTTACTGGTTTATTGGCTATTGTACAAGTTGTATTGCAAATGTTGTTTATTGCAGATGTATCACGTAGGCGTGTACATTTACCAGAACATGATCGTAGCAAACCTGGACGTCAAGTTGTTACATTTTTACTTATTTGTAATGTAACAATGTGGGTTATTTATACATTTGAGACACAAAAAGTCGTTGCTAATCCAGTGCAACTTGATTTCTATGGTTCTCTTGCGTGGATTATTGTACAAAGGGTCACTATGCCACTTTGTATATTCCACAGGTTCCATAGCGCGGTTACGCTTGCTGAAATATGGAAAACCAGCTACAAAGCGCGTTTGGAGTAAGATCTGATAATTGAGATCAATGTTTGAAGTGTCGATTAAATTTTCAGAGCTCCGTTTGATGAGAAGATGAAAAAAAAATCCTCTGGTACCAATAGGACACGGATTTTTTTTTAAGGAGCTCGATTATTAGCTTTTTTTTTTGCCAAACGAACCATTTGTCACTGATGCATTTTTATACTTTTATACCTTCACATCCTGTATTACGCATCGAGATTTATTGTGAAAAAATAAAAAAAAACAACGGCATCACATCCTGCCTATGAAAATGATAATAACGAAAAATCCGATGCAACAATTAGGATAAACGATTTTAATTGTTTGTTTTTTTGTTTGTTATTTTTGTATAATGTAATTCTAATATATGTAAGTACGAGTACTTAATATTGAAAAAAAGAAAAAATAATAATAATAAATAAAAGTGGGATCATAATTTATTAATTTAAAAATGCTTGACGCAAGTAAAAAAAAAAAGTAAAAATAAATAAAAAATAATACGTTTGTTGCGTATTTTGTAAAGTACAAAATTGTTTATAATTCTAAGATTATATTTTACAATTGGCGTGTGTAATTTTTTTCCTTTATTGGAAAATTATTTAAGTTAATTCTAACAAAAGAATAAAAAAAAAAAAAATAAAGGAAAGAACAAAAAAAAAATATCATGAAATAAAGATATTTTAAGTTTCAACGCGAGGTTCAAATGGATTAGATGAAAGAGACGGTAATGAAATCGGTCATACTACGAAATAAACTAAAAAAAGAAAGAAAATAATGATAGATATCATTAGATAATAGATTAAAAATAAAAATGGAGATTAAGTAGATACATTCCTATCTGAAATTAGATGAAAGTTATCTCGTGTCGCTATCAAACATAAATTTAATCATCGAGTCATCGAAAAAGTAATAAAATAAAATAATTAAATGAATGAATAAAAAGTATAGATAAATTAGTTATTGTTCTACGTGTTCGCAAATTCATTAAAGAAAAAAAAAAATTCAAACGACATTAAATATGTACTTAGCTTCGCGTTCTCATTGTAACTCTGTTCAAACGCTCTGTCAACTCGTCACGATATTACTAATATAAATATATATATAAATATAAATATATATTATATAAATAAATAATAATATTCAAAATACATTGACCCAAATTACACAACTGATATTACCATTACCATTAAATTAGTTAATGATATAAATAATAGATTACATAAAAAAAAAATATAACTATTAACATTATAAATAAATTTATAATAAAGCCGCGACTTTTTAAAAATTATTGAGGTATACAAAAAAAAATTGATGATTAAATTTATCAAATGTTCTAAAGTACTTTGTAAATATCTCGAACTGATAAACAAACGCAGAGTGTCTGTGAGAAAAAAAAACAAATTTTAATTAACTAAATTTACTTTAATTATCATCATTACTGTAATAATTATTTAGCTATAATTTAAATTTATTTTTTTATATAAAAAAAAAAAAGAAAATAAAAAATCTGAAGAAAATTTCATCAATATTCTGCACATTAATTATTTGCGCTTACGAGAATTTAAGCGAGTTTGTGAAGTTACAGATTTAGTAGATTATGTTCTTGACATGACCAACACATATGATTACGAAAAAAAAAAATAAACAACTTAAGGGGTTGAGTCCGTCTATTTAATCATATTGTAAAACAAATATTATTATATTATACATTAATTAATGAATTAATTACCAGTAAAATTTATTAAACACTAGAATTATTAAACAAGGCACTGCCAACAGGACCAACTCCTAAAATGATACTGAGTACCGGACAAAATTTGTTTTAAAATATAATTAAATAAACTATTTAAAAGAAAATTAATTATTCATAAAAATTTAAATATCTAATTATATAAATATAACCCTCCATAATAAACCTAGTCCTTAAAAATACTCATTATCTCCCTTGCCATAAATTACCCTCCATCATGTGCGAATGATTAATAATTTAAATGAAATATTGTAAGTGAGATCTAATAATGACTGAGTGATTGAAATTATTTTTAAAAATTTCCCGACTCTCTGGACTTGGGCAAAAAAAATTTTCATTTAATTGAAACGTTTAAATATCTACTAGTTATAAGCCTAAGTGATAAATTTTTTTAAATGAGAAAATCGAGCAATTAATTGTTATTTTTTTTTTTTTTTTTAATTTGAGTAATTTTTAAAATTAATTTTTGAAAAGCTCATTTTTCTCAATAATTGTAATATTTAATAATAATAATTATATTATATAAAATAAAATAACAAAGTTATTTAACCAAGTAGAGAAATAAATAATTAAAAAAAAAAAGTATGATGTAAAACATTTTTTGATGTCTTCAAATGTAATTGAAACAATTTTTAAAACACACGCGCACAATTGACAATTTGAAAAAAAAAATAAATTTACATACATATATATAAAAATATATATATAAACAAAACTCACGAATACATACAAAAAAGATGTAATTTTAATTATTATCATTATTATAAATAATAATAATATTAAATAATAATGATTATCATAATACACAAAAATCCAAGATTTACGAAAATAATGTTAAATGTAAAAGAAACATTAATATATATATCCATGTTGTCGAGTAAAATGCAAGTTATCTAAAAAGTCGAGTAGAAAAATAAATAAGCACCCGTCAATTTCATTTTCATATATTCATCACAATTTATCATTTAATTATAATATAATATAATATAAATAAATAAATAAGAAGGTATTGTGAAAAGAAATAAAGAAAAGGGAAAAAAAAAATGAAAAATGGAAAAGTAAAATAAATAAACGTCGTTATAGCGTTTTATTGTACATCTTTTTTCTTCCTAATTTTACCATCCACGATATTGTCGCTTTAGCGTTAATTTATGTAACGCTAAATGCCATTGATTGGTTAATAAAAGTTGTCTAGATGTATTTACTGACTCTAATTATTTAAATGTTTCATTTAATGATACTGAAGTTAGCAGACATTCAATAATTTTTGAAATTTTTTAAAAACTGTAAACTATAAAAAAAAAAAATATTTAAATAAATGCACTAAGAGCTTTTTTAATTTTCTACAAGCGCATATTTTTTTTTTTTTTTTTTTTTTTTTAATTGATTTGTTGAAAAAAAAACATCCAAAAATTATTGATTTTCTACTAACTTCCGGATCATTTCATTTAGTTATTTAAATTATTTGAACCTGAATTATTTATCGTATAATTATTATTTGTTATCAAAATATACAAATGGAGTATGATTCGATCATGAAATTATTGATTGAACAGATCTAACGGATTGGTATATAATTTCGATGAAAATTATTTCTACATGGTTGCGTGAAGACGAATTAGATTATGGGCAATTTGAAATTCTGGGGCAAAGGCTCAGAATTTAAAAAAAAAAAGAAATTTCTGATGAATTCAAAAAGGTAACTATATATCGTAGAAATCTAGTCCAACAATAAATCATTTTGTTGAAAATTGAACCCACACTTTCCTGAACTCGGGGTAACGAATTAAGGCATAGGCATCTGAAATTCTAGGACAAAGATCCAGCACTTGAGAAAAAAATATTTTTTTTTAAGGATAATATGACCAGGTAACTATTTATTGGACAAATCTAACTATATGATAAGTAATTTTCTTGGAAATCTAATCTACGAGGTCCTGGAATCATGGTGACCAATTAGGCCATAAGTTATTAATTTCAAATACTTGGATTAATTCAACAGACAAATACTTCATGTATTTGTTTTCCAGTCTATTCAAAAACCTAAAAAATTTTTTCTGAGCTCCGAAGTCAAGAAAATTCACTGTAATATTCCCGACTGATCTGATTTCGGGACTAAGAACATCGCGGATATTATATATTATGATTGAGAAAAGAACAAAGAAAAAATTTCGAATAATAATTCAAAATAAAAGTGCAAATTAAAAAAAATATATTTATGTATTCACTGACTCACCAGACCGGAGCATATTCAGGCAGACCTAGAACAAAACAAAAATATAATAAAATACAAATGAAAAAAAATTTTTTTTATGGAATACTGATAATAGACTTAAGCATTATTTTTTTTACCTTGGTGACTTGCGGGCCTGGAGCGTTATCCAGGAACTCGATCATCTCCAATGCAGGTACCACTCACTACACATCACGTCACAACACAACACAACACAACAAATACACTTATACTCAACACCAAATATCACATCACAAACTTTCAACACTTATTATCATAACTGAGAAAAAAAAAAAAAAAAAAAAAACTTTTTTTCAAAACTGATTATTTTTAAACTCATATTTTTAAATTTACGAGATTTAAGACGCGCACTCCCGAATACTTTATTCGAATTATCACCCAACAAACACACAATTATAAGTAACACTCAATATCACCAACTTCAAAAACTTATTAACACAACTAAAATAAAAAAAAAAAAAACTTCGAACTTTTTTTTTTAAATCACGTACTACTTTGTAATCTCGACACCAGTTTTTTTCAAAACCAACACTACCAAAAATTACGACATTTAAGACGCGCACTCCCGAAAATGTCCACGAATTATCACTTCGAGATTTATTTTTAATAAATTTAAACTCAAATATCCATGCAAAAATTTTTTTATCACCGCGAATTAATTTATTTGTCCCGATGCACCCGACTCCGAGAGACCGCTCAAAGTAAACAGAAAACTAAAAATGTTCGTCGGCCATTTTGAATACGTGACTCGATAATTTATGAAAATTATGAATAATAAATCTACAAGGATTATTAAATAAATTAATAAAGCTCGAATAATTAAATAATAAACAATAAAAACGTAATAATTGACCACCGAGCAACAGTCGCGTCTGACGACCGTTGCGTCTCCGAACGAAATAAAAAATGGCGTCGTCATTTCCAGAGCTTGCGCAGTGAGCGGAGCGCGAGAAAATGGCGCGCAGTTGATAGAAGACGCTTACCGTTTGTCTGTTTGCTACTGCACTTCGGTTCGAACTGATTCTACGTCACTTTCAATACAAATAAATTTTTCTCAATGGTAATTATTATTTTTATTTTTATTAAGATGATTAAAATATACGCAGCTGATATTTTAATCATCTGCTAGAATATCAACAACGACTATCTGATCTCACTGACGCCGCGTAGGAATGAATTTATTTGAGTGAATTGTACACTAGCGCCACCACTCAACTATGGCGCTAGTGTAGGATTCATTCAAATAATTCATTCCCGCTTGGCGTCGGCCATTACCGCTTCCATTGTCGCGTCCGTAACAAGTCCGGATAAACTATCTGATAATTTCTCTATTAAACACTCGATAAATATTTTAATTTAGTGATCTAAATAATCAAAATTACGTAATTAGTTATCGGTAATAATAATTTTGACTCTAAAGTGATCAGTGTTTCATAAATTCTTATTTTAAAAAACTATTTAACCTTTTGCTTTTGCTCCTTATTCTTACTTTTAATTTCACTCCCCCCACCTTTACATTCGAGTTTAAATTTTTGTGCGTCGTGATGAGCGTGAATGTAGCAGGTATGAGACAATTTTTTAATTTTAAATAAAATAATTTAATTAATTAATTAATTAATTAAAATAATTACATTGAAAAATATGCGGGTACTGATTTTTTTATGATACTGAAATTAGCCGATGTTTAATTTTTGGATTTTTTTTTTAAATAATAAATTATAAAAAAAAAATTATTTGAAAAAATTGCACCTGTAGTTTTTTAAATTTTCTACATGTGCATATTTTTTTTTTTTTTTTTTTTTATAATTGATTTGTTGAAAAAAAAATTTGAAAATTATTGATTGTCTGTCAATTTCAGGATCATATTTTTCTAATATTTAAACTTCGCATTTTTTAAATTTTTATTCCAATTACATTTTATTTATTTATTCAAAAATTTAAAAAAATTGCCAATTGTCAGCTACATTCACTCTCATAAAAGTGTTCTACGTAATTAAGTGTATCAAGTGTTCTAAATAATTGAATGTGTCAAGTGTTTTAAGTAATTAAGTGTATCAATGATACTGAATTTGGCCGACGTCTACTAATTTTTGAATTCTTAAAAAACGATAATTTATACGAAAAAAAATATTTTAAATAATTCCACTTATAGAATTTTTGGTTTTCTACATGTGCATATTTTTAGATTTTTTTTTTTTGCAATTAATGAGTAGAAAAAAAAATTCAAAAATTGTCAATTGTCTGCCAACTTCAGGACCATGTGTATCAAGTGTTTTTTAAATAATTAAATGAAATTAAAATGAGTAAGAATGTAGCAGACATATCAGACATTTTAAAAATTATCATTAAATAGAGTAAATAATTAAAAAAATATAATTTATAAAAAATGCAATTATTAATTTTTAAATTTTCTAAATGCCCATTTTTTTTAAATTTTATTTTATTAATTATTTACTCTATTTATTAATAATTTAAAATTTGTCTGATATCAGCTACATTCACTCTCATAAAAGTGTTCTAAATAATTAAGTGTATCAAGTCTTTAAAAAATTAAGTGAAATGAAAGCCAACTGCAGCACATCATAATAAAGGTAGAATTTTTTTAATAAATTTTATTATTTTTATTGTCTAAGCCCATAAAATTTAAATTTTATACAGAAAAAACTAAAAATTATCGAAATATAATATATAATTTATTTACCACTATAAACTTACATATAAATACTGGTAAATCTTAATTAAATTTACTTATAAAATAACAATATTAATAATAGAAATAATAATAATCTACACGATTGACTGCGTTCATTCTTTTCGGGCAAGTTATCGTGGGATATGTTATCTTGGATAAAAATATTAAACATAATAATTAATGTATTGATTGCACACGATCAATAAGTTGATTAATTAATAAATATATCGTCGTACCGATACTTCAATTAACTATTAATTTTAATAAAAATATTTAATTTATAATAACTATAAATTTATGGATACAAATCTAATAATTAAATTGCCTCAAGAATTGAGCTATTGATTGATTAATCTATCACAAGTAGATTAATAGAATTAATAATAATAACAACTAAGTACAAGCACCAGCCAATTTTTGTTTACTACTTAAACAACAAATACTGTCAGTTATTTCGCATTCCATATTTATACAATAAATCAATTAATAATTTGTCTTAATAACAAATAAAATATGGCTCGTGGTAAAAAAAAGTTTAAGACTTGAGAGTCTTAAGACTTTTAATAAATAATTATGGCATCGAGACCTCAATTATCAGGTCTGGCCTTAATTTATCTAATAAAATATAATAATAATTAATAATATCAATAATATTTATATATATACAATTGATTAATAACAAATAATCCAAATATTGGCGACAGTGTGATATCACAAATAAATATTATGATAACTGTGCTCAAATTAATAAAACAAAATATATAAATAATAATAATATTTACATCAAACTAAGAGACTGACTCAAATTCGGTTGCTAAAATTTCGTATTATTCTGAGTATAAAATCGAGTAGTCGATAAATTTAAATTAAACATAAACTTCGCCGCGATTATCATCAGGCAAATTCTGTCTCGTGACATTATTAGCAGCTAAAATATTTGAATTGGTACTAGCAGGAGAGCTGATGCGTCGATGAGGCTCGTGGATCCGAGTCCTCGTGAGATCTCTTCCAACACTTCCTGTCCTCTGTCTCCCGTCTAAATTAAGCGAATTTAATCCACCTATAACTGGATTTACGTGTTTGTTGATGGCCGGTACACCGGGCGAGTGAGGTAACGAGTTGCTGCGATCATCTCGTAGCATATTAGCTGGAGGACAGGGTAGTGAAGTTGATCTTCTTCCTCGAGCGTCTAAATTGCTCTGCTTTTTTTGAATTTCCGACACGGGACTCATGATATAGCCACTCAGTTTATCTGGACTCATCACAATGGCCGATCGCTCATTGTAAGAATCGAATGTCGGGGTGCTTCCATGGCTACCACCGATTGGACTCTGACGCTCGCCGATCATCGGAGTCGAGCGGTCACTTTCCTCAGCTTGTTCAACTTCTTCATTTTGTTGCTCGACAGTAGTCGCAGTGCTCTCTGAATTAATGCTACTTCCGGCAATAGAACCTTCTTCCTCACTGCTGTTAACTTCTGTCAGTGTCGCCTCGTTGGAATTTGTCTGGACGTTATTTATCCGCGGCATTGGTGACGATGCAGTTGTCACGATACCCAATTGAGTTAATTGACTCATCGTGACAGGTGTCAGTGTCACTGGAGTCACTATTCCAGCTGAAGTCAGTGTCGGTGATAAGACAGCTTGAGCTAGCGCAGCAGTCCCACCTTTTCCTGAAGCTTGGTTGTTGGCTTCCGCTTCAGCAATTGGTGATAAAACAACGTGGACAACTGTCGGAACATCAGATGAAAGAGTTCCATTCGCTGGGATAACTCCCACAACTCCAGCTCCGATGTTTGCTGTATTACTGGCAGCTAGTGCCAGTCTTTGTTCACGATCTACTACTTCCTTTGTTACGTCTGGTGTTGGGATTCTCGGTCGATTTTTCAAAGATACTGGGACTGTATTTAACTTTGTCATGGTACCTAAAATTAAAAAATTAAAAAATTACAATCAGCAGGAGATTAATTATCAATAAAAAATAATGAAAATTACCTTGACGACTCATACGTTGGCTACGAATGCTCTTCCTTCCTACCATACGATCATAAAATGATGGTTTGTTGTTAGAATTTGAATTATTCTGAGGTAAAACTCCATTTTCTGGACTACTGTACACACTATTGTGTCGGTTTCGCGTAAAGAAACCTCCATTGCTGCTGTAAGTTGTTGAAGAACTTCTTACAGAGCCCATTCGAATGATCTGACGTTGGAGCCAATTTTTTCTGCGTTCAACCAGAGGCGTATCTACACTCTCCTACATATGAATATGTATTATTAATAATACGTAATGTTTATTATTCATTGCCGGTTATCATAAATGCCCGAGACTTACATAATCGGCATACACGTCATCCTGATGAACTTTTCTGTGTTGATTGACGCTGTGCATCTGTGATCCCAGCATAACATTTGCGTACAAGGCATCGCTTTCTTTAATTTTGTAGTGCTCTGCCGAGCCTTTGGGTTCTTCACGACGATATTGTTCACTTGCAACAGTATATGGCAAATCTTTCGGCACCACTTCGTCCCAGTATTGGTCTTTCAGGAGCTCTGGATGCTCTTCATGCATTTCGTCGACAATCATATAGCTAGCCTGTAAAAAAAAATATAAATTATTATGTGACCGGTCTAAATAAATATTGAGGACATTCTTAGACAGTACCCCTCACTTTTTAAAAACGTTCGATGGCTTTCAATTTTCATAACCGTATTAAAATTTTAATAATTAATTAAGAAAAAATTAAAACCTTAATTGAAAAAAGGAGAACGTAGTCGTAATTTCACCGAGATATATAATTTTTAAAAAATTACTTGCAATTGATATCAATCAGGAATTAAATGAAATTTGTTGAATAAATTTTAGCCTATAAAATTTGAAAATTCGAATTATAAAATTGACATGAAGATTTTACTTAAATTTATTTAACAAATTTGTTTCAGCTTCCAATTGACATCAACTGCAAGTAATTTTTTTTTAAATCTGTATTTTAGCGAAATTACGACTACGTTCTCCTTTTTTCAATTAAGGTTTTAATTTTTTTTTAATTAATTAATATAATTTTAATATGGTTGAGTTGAAAGCCATTGAAATTTTTAAAAAAGTGAGCATGGCCTTAATAATAAAAATAAAATACCTTAATATGACGGTCAATGAGCCAGTTAAGTTCAATATCATCGTCATCTTCACCAAACGGATTTATCAATACCTCAGCAACCTTAAGCCAGCCGACGTAGAAGCAAAACTACGGACATGAATAAAAGATAAATAAGTAAAATTCCTTTTGATAATTAATTCAATTCAATAAATATACACATGAGCATTGAATCGTTGAACTATTTCATAAACTCTCGATTCAATTATGCAATTATCTCAGTCATTCATTTATTATTTTTTTTTATTTCATTGTATCAAACAATCAACGTGACCTTTTAAGCTTGACATTTAAATTTCTTGCACATGAATCTGAATTATTATTTTCATATTTTTTTTAAATTATATTTTACCTGAAGTGTCGTAAATACTGGAAAATACATGTCTGGCTCTTCATATTTTCCTGCTCCCGCAGAATGAACGACAAACTGGCGACCCAGTAGCGCTGAGAAAAAATACGCGTACAAGGACAATGTTACCACCTGTAAAATAAACAAACATATAAATATATATTTGTTGTTTACATATTTAATGTTAGCTCAAGGATTAAGGATACAAGTTTCGATTTCATTAACTTCCGGGATCGATATTTTAAATGGAAACTCGATTCCTCGGGTATTTACCGAACAATAGAAAGATATCACAACCGGTCACGATTCCCCCGAGTCCACCCACGTGTATAATATTTTTTTTATTATTATTATTATTATCATATTATTTATTTAAACATAAACTTTCTCCTCAGGTTAGTTAACTCGTTTATCTTAAAAAATATTTACACACATCCACAATAAAAAAATATTCGTATGAGTAATGGTAAATTATTTAGGTAAGATTATTTTAAATACGTCAATGGTAGATGTTTGTGTCAACAGACAAATGTTTTTTATATATATTTATACAGAGACAATGCACTGTACACTTTGTTTCTTTTATTTACCGCGTGATATCGTTAATGTTCAATAAACTGTCAATTTAATATTCTCGACTCTAAAAAAAGTACCGTCAAAATATGAGCAATAAATAAACGAGGATCTTAAAATAAATAAAAAATTAAATGATTAAGATGGCCTTCTGCTGGTGAATTATTTTATTATCATTATTATTATTATTTTAAATATTGGATAAAATAAAGTTACTGTATAAATAACTAAATAACAACCAACAATGACAACAGAAACCGTGTAACGTTAAAAGATACACGTGTTTATTTGGTCACGTACCAGCAGCACTCGAATTATATGCCGTCTCTTCGGCGCCTCTGAAAATAATACCACGACCCGGCTATTACATTAGGTTGGTTAGCTGATGAACAATTTGCGTTGCACAATACACGCGCACTCCACCTCCCCTTTTGCTCTTTCTTCGTCTTTAGCTTTAGCTTTAGCTTAAGGTTTTCATATTCTTATTCGTGTAGTATAATTGTACACAAGATTTGTTACTTTTCCGGGAGAATCAAAAGAAAATAATAATTATGATGACGATGATAATGATAAATATATATATTTAGCTATCCAACAATCGAGCAATTTTTATTTATTAACTGCAAATAGCTGCGGTAAAATGTACGGAAAAACCTTGAGAAAGATGATAATAAATAAGTTTATTATATGTTAATAATTATCAAAATATATGTACACGTCTGAAGTTGATGAACGGAAGTACGTGTCACCATGCAGGTAAAAGAGTATAAAGTTGAGACAAGTGATCAACTCTTTTTGTAATACCTTCTTATTACAATACGCAATATATTACAATGCAATGGTGTTATATTAGTAAATACGTACATATCATTACGTAGATCATGAACTATCTGAACAATGAGCAGTAGATGCTTAGAAACAATTGAGTTTATTTTGTTAATATTCAAATAATATTGATAATGCGGAATAGAAACTGCGTATTTTTAAATTTACGATATATTCAAAGGGAAAAATATCATGTGGAAAAAAACAAAATTATGTGCAATTATTTATGCACGAAAAATAGTTGTAATCAACCGATAAAGATGGTCTAATCTGAGTTGCAGTGAAGAAACACCAATTATTTATGAATCACGTAACTAAATGACTCTTTACCAATGCGAGGAATTGTGGAAAAAAAAATTTTAAAATGCATTTATGTTTGTGCAAGAAGTAAATATGTGAAGACACGCGGAGCCTTGATTTATGGATGAGATAAGATGAGATTCTGTTAGCGAGTTATAAGTTACAAGTGCATAGGTAACTCACCTGAGTGTAAACTAAAGGTACGCAGACAGTGTCGTAACCAATGAGAGCACCAAGACGTTTCCTGATGTCACTCAGCTCTACCAAGAGTGTCTGGACAACGTGATCACTCGTTATTAAATCCTCTTTCCTCGCACGATTTATTATGTTGGTTGCCCAGACCAAGGGCATCCAGTACTTGGACATTACTGCTTTTTTATTCATCATCTCAAATATTTTTTTCTCCGACTCCATCATCAGACCTGGAACACAATTGAATTTTTTTATTTGCTGTAAATAATAACTCACTTATCATTTTTATTTGTTCATGAGTGATAAAAATTTATTTAAAAAAAAAAAAACAACAACAAAAGTTAATGATTTCCGTAAACGATACTGATCATTGATGCGTTCATGGATCCGTTATTCCTGGATTTACTTAACGACAGGTCAACGCTTCCTCTATACTCAATTCTCATTCTTTCGTTCAATATCTATATATACATGTGTGTTATCGCTTACATCTCTTCCTGTTTTACATTTTGAACAGTAACCGCAGACGCTAATTTTCATGTGCTCATTTTCCCGTTTACCAGGGTACCAGCATCATCTTTGCACACTTAATTATTATTATTATCATGATGCCTGTCGTTTAATTAAACCGTTGACGGTATTTTTGACTGCAGCCCAATATTCAATGTGGGTTGCCTGTAAGAAAGTACAGAGCTGAGTGTATGTAGCGAAGGAGGATAAGAAGAGTTCAAAGAACCCGGTGGTCCTTGTCGAGTGTGCAAGGTCGTCGTGAAAGTAAAAAATAAGTTTCAGCTCAAAGCTGATTCTTTCTTTGTATCTTTCTTTCGGTACAAAATTTATCCCGACTCCCTTTCTTTGATATTTTTTTAATTTATTTAATTTTAAAATTCTTTTATTTGTCGTCTGAAGACGAAAAATAAAAAATATAAATAAGAATGGAAACCAGTCTCCTCGATGGTGCACCGCACGAATTCTTAACTGTTCAAATGTATGCTAATTTTATTGTGCATGTATAAAATTTACCTTTAATCAGTCAGAAAATTAAATAGATATTTTTATTTATTATTAATTATTATTATTCTTGAGATGATGTCGTTAAATTAAATGAAATAATTATGCTACGGTTTAAATAAAAATCTTTGAGGAACGAATTGTTTGTAATAAAAAGTAAAAACACTTAAGGAATTGGCGCCAGTGAAAACTCGCGATGACTTTGATTAGGAAATATCACCGCGTAATTAGAAGTCTGTAAAACAATTGAATTGAATCAATTCGATTCGCGCATTCCCGATGTGTTTTGTTTCTCAATTGACTGTTTTATTTATTTTTTTCTTTTCCAAGTACTGCCAAGGAGAAAATTAAAAACTTATCACGAGGGAAATTGAAAGCTATTGTCAAACAATAATAAAATGACAAAATAACAATTATTGGATAACAAATACTACTTGTTCGAGTAATTCTATTTGTTTTACATCCACGTGTTACAATAGATCAATTGCAGCCTAATAGATCTGCGGGATCAGGCCAATGAACTTATCATCGCACTGTCACGGATTAAATTCGCGTTTCATTAAATAAAATCCTCATATCAAGTCAAAGCACACAATCACAGACTGATATTATTCACAAACATGCAAACATATATAACATCAGAAATCACAACTTAAGTCTGCAACTCGTTGGTTCTTGGTCTGCTCCGTCGATCGTCTTCGCGTTTAGCATTTTAAATGAGTTTTCGCTTTTGCGAAACGTCCAAGGGCTTTTTCAAGGCCGGCTGGAGTTGACGAAAAATTTCCGGTAGCTAAAATTATTTTTGTATTAAAATTTATCAAGTGAAACATAAATTTTAATTATCTAAAAATTTATTTTTGAATTTCGATTGAGAATACCAAGAGATTCTGCAGACAATTTATCAGCTGGCCTTTACATGTTTGAAATAAATGATAAAAATTATACTTTTAAAGTATTCAAAAAATAGATTTATTGAAGAACGATTAAATTACCAAGTTTTTTAATGTCCTCGAGTAATGCCAACGCCTTTATCGACCTTCTTCAAGGCCGTAAGATCATGGCAATTTTACGCTCTCACTTTGCATCATCATCATCATCATCATTATCATCATCATCATCGTCATCATCATTTCTCTCGAGCATTAGTTTAGTTTTTTTCCTCATATCAATTTATTCAAAAATAAAGTAAGAAATGAAAATGACGATGCTAAAGCCACTCCCGATACATCTTTCATATTAACCATAAAACGGACGCGATTACTTTCTTGTTCACGCTTGCAATATTCTCAGAGTTTAAATAATCATGGAGAAACTCGCGCCGTCGACAATTTGTGCTAAATATAGAGGTGGGCGCATAAGAAATCTTACTGATGCGCGTGCCGATTTTGATATTTTTTATATATAAACTTGCGATATTACTATAATCCGACCAAGTGCGCAAACAAAATTGGATAGTAAATAGTAAAGACTGTGATCCATCAAAGCATAAAACTATTTCTGATGTGACTGTAAATTTGTTACAGTAAAAATAGTAATAAATTTTTTTCTCGCGAACTGACATCCGCCAGTTAGTCGACTCGCTGGCAATAGTTACCAACAGATAATGATGATTGATCAACATCTCAGTAGCTATTATAAGATCATATAAGACCTGATGACTTCTGGAAAACCTCATAAATTCTCTGAATACTTTTATATCAGCAAACTAACGAAACGTGACGACAGATTATGACTTTTAACCGATTATCCAACACATTTTTTTAACAAAGCGACGTTAAATTAAAGGCAGATTATTTATGTATAATTAAAATGTGTTAAAGAAATGCATAACAAATACAATAATAATTATATTGTAGTTATAATTAATTTAAATAAAAAAAAAAAATGGAAAAGAACGTGTCAAATGGACCGTGAACAGACAGTTTAACAACGGTAATTAGTGTTCCTAGAATAGAACGGAGATTTTACTGTGGTATTAATATATTTCCTTAAGGTAAAAAGGAACTAGAAGAACCGCGCGATAGTCTGGCGCCATAAAGTAAATTATCGATTGCCACTAAGGAGCGTTTAGACTTTAGACTATCAACATATCTACTGTGTAGCGTGTTCTGTGTTATGTTAAATTGCATGGGTGAGCTACGTCGGGAGAGAAGAAATTTAATATATATTATACATATATATATCTATATATTTAATGTACGTAAGAAGGTACGTGTACCTGATGATGGCGTATAATTAACGGCAAACTACACACGACAGGGATATAGAGACAGTACAGAGACTTGTAAGTAGTTTTAATACAAGTCTGTGTACTCTGATGGCCACTGATTTTATTTAGATTTTTTTATCCTTATAATACGTCCAAGTCTTGTAAATAGTCTCAGACTTTACTGCCACTGAGTTACAAAAAAGACGACAGAGATAACTTCAGTAAAAAATAACAGTGTAAGGATAAAACTCATCGTAGTGGTGATGATGATTATGATGATCGGTACACTTATGCTGTATATCTGGCGCCGACGAGAAAATTGTCGATCACCCTTTGAGAATTACGACTTGTTGTATTATATCGCGGTCTTTATCTAGTAAATAAAACCGGGAAAACGGTAAAATTTTATCTACTGTATAATTATCAATGACTTTAATCTTGAGTCTGCGTGATCAGTCGATGAAATTTATAAAAAAACAGAATAACATTCCATCAAAATAGCATTTCAAATAATTTAATGCAAAAAACAATCCTTGAAATATTAAAAATGCTACACAGTAGGCATTTATTTAAAATTTAAGTTACAGAGTAGTAGCAAAACTTGTATAACTTATATATTATATATTTATAAATAGCAGTATATAGATATTCATAGTTAATAATATAGATTTAATTTAATTACAGTATCCATAAATAGATTGTAAAGTGTTATTTTCTCTAAAACGAATAAATAAATGAGGAAAAAATGAAGAAAAGGAAGAGAGCTGTTTCTAAATAGAGAATTACTATCGATTTTGCCGTGAGTTTGACGTCACCATGCGATCAATCGCGATCTCAATCAATACCACTCCTCGATCTATCTATCATGAGCCTATCGGTTTAATTCCTCAAGTTTATTCATGCAAGTTTAAACAAAATATTTTTATTGCTGTACAAGTAAAAGCTATTACTTTAATATGCAAACTAAAAACCTGTCATCACTTTTTAAAAATATAAATACCACTGATACGAGATTATGATTTATTATCTCTCACGTGCTTTTCCTTATTAACGTATTAGTGGCATTAGTAATTATACACATATATAAATATTTAAGTATGAATCAGCCAGGAGACAGCCTCGTTTAATTCCCGTGAATTGTTTATTGTAATTGGACTTGACCCTCTTGATAATTACAACAACTTAAGCGGTTGCATTGTACTTTTTTTTATCAATTTAATTCTTTGAATTATTAATCATAGATTCACGTGGCGTGTCACACTTGTACTGATTCTGTAATATATTAATGACCATTTAAGTCATAAAGACCGCAGCAATTGTTTATTAAAATAAAATCATTGAATATTGAGCCGAGGAATCGGCAAGTATTTTATTTAAGTCGACGGGATTAAATTTAATACGGATTTTCTATGGATTCACTTGCGGTTTGGTATACACTAGAGGAATGCACTCATGGAAGATGCATGTCTCATGTTCCTTGAAAGGTGTGCTCGGTATAGGCTGCAGTCTCTGAGGACTCCCTTGGTAATTTCTTGTCACAGGCATTGAGTCTTATTTTCCATCGTTTATCGTCCGTCCTCTAGTCCGTCGTCTTGCAACATGTTCTACCTCTCCGAATAAATACATATATACCCAGGACACAATACATTCAGAAATTACGGCGTTAACGAGAAGAAAGAAAAGCACATAGTCGATGTATGAAGAGAGTAGAATCGACAGAGTTGACGATCGTTCGTGCCTGGCACGACAATATCTACAACTTCTTTGTCTTCCTCTTCTTCTTTTTCTTCTTCCTCTCTTTCAATCTTTCAAGTATTCGCTATTTTACGTTACTCAGAATCGCTAAGAAAATTCGCTCATATTTTTCTTTTTTTTTTTTTGTAGAAAACTTATTTCCAATTAACAAAAAAATTATCACTAATTTTAAATTGTTTAATTAATTTTTCGAACTTACCGACATCTACAATATGTTGGAGGGTAGGAAAACGTCTCTTTACCCTCAATGAAATTCTTTGGAGTGTAATAACATATGCAAGTACTGCATACCTTACAATGTTACGTCTCATTAATCGTCCTCTCTCGTCCTAAAAATAAAAAATTGCAAAAAATTATTCAATTTATAAATTTAAATTCAAAATAAAAAATATTCACTGTGGAATTATTTCTTAATGATAAGTATTGCCTGCCATTTTGGACATTCCTTTATATAATTTACATATAAAGTAAATCAGGTGTTTAAAAATAAAATAAACAGATTGATTACACCGGGCAGCGTTTTGCAATCGCACATAAAACACATATGCATTCTGAAAGAATTTAAACAAACACGTGCGTCCTTAGAATAATAATTTATCAGGAAATCTAGTACGTTTCCAAATAATTTAAAATACAGTAGTATAAATAACACACAAGTTTAACGATTAATAGCTATTTGCTTTTACTTGCAACTTAAAGTCACACGGCCGTGTTGTTGCTGTACAAAAACAGTTTCACCCGTTTCGTCTTCCATTCCCTTCCCTTCTCTTCCCTTCCCTTCCCTTTCTGCGGCAGTAGCACACACTCCGGACTCTCCTAATCCTATAATTCTCCTTTCCCTTTCGCCATCAGCAGGAAAGTCGAAGCATGTTCACAACTCTACAGTAAAAGACACATACTAGTGTAAAAATACCCGACTGCTAGCCAATAATTCTATTTGAGACCATTCTCTATCATTAATATGGTCGATACGTTCCTGCTTAGTTGTCTTTCTTTCTTTATATATATACATATATATAATATATAGAAATACATTAGCTCTTGACGGGATCCACAGCAACAAGTAGGAGTAGGAGGTAAAAGCTCACATACGTATCGGATCAGCCAAAGATTTAAACCCCGAATCCTTACAAAAGGTTTCAATTTTTTATTTTTTAATCCTCGTCCCTGCGGTTCTTAGAATCCTTGCAGAACATCTCAAGATGTTTTATTATTTTCTTTAATATACAACCGCGATAAAAAAAAAAAAAACAATAATAATCCTCTAATTTATTGGCAATTTTTCAAATTTTTTTTCGTCACAATTCAATTCTTGGGTAAAGGGAGTGGCGTACAATAAAAAAAATTCTGTCTATCACCTACTCGTTAACGTTAACGACATTAAAAGGTGTCATGGTAAAAAGTCATCAGGCTAATGAGAGCTATGCAATAACTCAAACGTCTTCCATTAAAATTTTCCATCTTTTATAATCGTTAAACTTTTATTTAATTTTTTTTTCTTTTAGCAATACTTGTCTAAAATTAATTTATAGCAGACTATATATTATAATAAAATTGAGTTTAACATTATAAATATTAATAACTTACGTTTCCAGGAATGGCTGCACTGATAAAGAGAGCCAGGTTGTCTGGCCAGGGTAGAAGTTTGTATTGGTCCCACCATCGCTTCACTACAAGACTTACGTAGAACCCCAGCACAAAGGACATCGGTATGGATTCGCTCGAGTTGCCGAAATAGTAACGTACCTTTTCGAATATCCTATTAATAATTAAATTATTATTATTATTGATGATGACAAGTCGAAGAAAAATGACCGAGGACTTGTATGTAGTTTTTTTGAGGACACGATTATTGGTAGCATGTGCGCTTTTAAGTAGATCAAGGCAATAGCTGCATACAGAAAATACTTAAGTTTTAAGTACGTTCACGTACTTATGGGTGGGCGATATAATTGATGATTATTTTTATTTATTTCAATTCAATTGTCATCCTCTCTCACGTTTTTTTTTTTTTATTATAATCGCGCATTTGTGAACAAGGTCTTGATTAATTATTAATTACTATGAGTACTGTACCTTTGTTGTTCTTCGTTGAGGACATATCTGTAAGTTAAATTGATCAGGTAGTACAGAAAGAGGTAGACCAGAAGTTCCCGCCATATTAACTTGTAGACAGACCCTCGCCATCTGTAATTTTAAAAAAATTAATTATTAATTTTGCTGGTGAAAAATTGATTTTACAAAACGTTTGCAATAATTTATTGTTTATATAAGTATTTTTTTTTTTTATTATAAATTATGACTTTCACGTGGACCGGAACTGATTTATGGTAATTCGATAAAGAGAATCAGCTTGAGGCATTTTAATAAAAAAAAAAAAAAATGAGTTGAAGAAGCGGCTTTGTCAATATTACTAGTTTACTCAGAGGTCGACCACTTTAATATCACACGCGTATTAATACCCATCTCATCATGGACACGTGGGAAAAAATAATTATCAATATATTTTTTAAATACGCATTAAATAATTTTTAATAATATTTTTATTTAAATATTTAACAAACAAATTCATTTGAAAGTAAGAATTTTTAAAAATCATTCCGTGTTTTCGACATTTAAATAAAAATATATAGCGGAATTAAAACGTCCACCGGATGTCCGGCGTATTATGTATGTTTATCAGTCTCGAAACCCTAACGATTTATTTTATAAAAAATTTCATTCTAATCATCAGTAATTTATAATTAATATCAAAATATATTAAATATATAAAAATATTTTTAAATATTTTTTTTCTCTCTTATGAAATGCAAATTAAACGTCAAATTTTTTATTTACGCTGACGTTTAGTTACGGCAAAATATGATCACAAAAAATTAATATTTAATCAGCGAAAGTAAACCACTTTGCTGTTAATTTTGACTTTTTATTTTTTTTCGCAATTATTCAATTTACAATAATAATAATAATAATTACTATCATTATTATTATGACATGATTTAAAAAAAAAATGACAGCATTAATAAAAAAAAAAAGTATAGACTCAGAGTAAGAACTTAAATATAATCTGCTTTAAATTTAGTGATTACACTTGAATATATATAATATATATTTTCTTGTCAACTAATTTTAACTTATCTGTGACAAAAAGCCTTGAAATAAAATGGCAGTTACATTAGTAAAAACAAAACGTTAATAAAAAAAAAAAAAAAAATGAAAAAAAAGATGAATGTAATCGCGTAATCGCGAGTATATAAAATCCGTTGATTACGTTTTTAAATTTTATGTCAGTGGGTCAGAGTATGAAGGTGTAGAGACATTGTAATATAAAATGATTTTCACGCATCTGCACACAGGATCAATCTGAGTACTCGTTTATACTTATAAGTACTAAACTACACGTGATTGTTATATATATTTGCAAAAAAATATACATGTGTGTATCTGTAAATGCAGACTTGTTACACTATTGGTATTACTAGTGTAGTTCAGATTGCAGCGTTCACTTACGCCACGTAGCCAATATTCACGCGCATTCTATCAGCTCAACGACCTTCGATACAGTTTTACGATACTAGTTTTAATATTGAAATAACTAGTAGCACTTTTACTAACTACCATATAAACATAATAAACCACCCGCATGTAGATGCATTTTTTTTCTAGATAAATTAGATGAGATAATTAATAGACGCGGTTTTATAAAAGTGGAAGGAAAAATGGTTTTTAAATAATAACGGTAATTTCTCAATTATTGTTGACTAAGGATTATTATGTGCGATACAAAGGAGACGGTTACGGAAATTTACGGATGCATGACGATGATAATGAGTCAAGTCAAAACAAGCGTGAAGCTTCACACTATTTTAAATGATATTAAAAATGTAATGAAAACCGCGACATTGTCTTTGAAAAAATACATCATTTTTTTTTTCTGGTCAAGATTTTTTTGCTCAATGACGAAATAGTAAAATTTTTAGTTTCTCGGTAAGAATTTATTGAATTGCATATGAATTTTGATTTAAGATTCAATAAATTATTGCAAATGTCGCAAGATTTATTCGAATTAATTGACACAAAAGTTACAACTTTGTGAAAAAATTAAAAAAAATCTTTCTCTGAAAAGGGTTTACAAATAATTATAATTTAATAAATTATGAAATCAATTGGGTTAATATTCTGAGTTTTAATTAATTAAGAAAAAAATTTATTTCAAAATAATTTGACTGATTGATTTTGAAATCTCATTAAATCGGTTTTAAAATGTTGAAAATTTTAATTTTTACTTAGAAAAAAAACTGATGTTCTTATAAAATATTTAGAAATTACAGCCAAGATTTCGGAAAAAAAACTTTAGAAAAAAAATTGTTCCCATATCAAATATGAAATTTTTCTTAAAACTTTGTAGATTCAAAACTTAAAATACAACGGTCATTAAATTTCAAAACTAATTTTGACTAAAAAAATTTTTTTGAAAATCAATAACTTATTTTGAAATTTAACAATTTTATTATGAAATTTCGACATTATTTTTACTCGTGATTTGATGTTTCAACATTTTTTTTATAGTTTTTGATCTGTAGCCTCAGAAATAATTTATAACATTTTCTGAGAACATCAGTAATTATTAGCTTACGTAAAATTTAACAGATTTTTACGATTCTAAATGTAATCACACGCGATAATTTTGTAATAAAAATTACTTACAACATTCAAACCATTAAATAGTAAACATCTAAATTTTTACTAAAAACATGTGTCAAAATTCAAATGTTGGTTCAATGTCAGAGCATCAATTTGTAGATAATTTTTACTAGAAAAATTTCAATGTTCGTTTCAAATCAATATCTAAAAATTTTAATCATATTTATTTTAAATTCTATTCAAATTAAAATAAAAATCAACCTCTTTCCGAAATTATTATAATTTTTTCATAAAAATTTCCATTTACCGAAACTCTAAATAAAACCCGTGAAATAAAATTACAAATTAAAAGAGGAAGTATAATGAAAGAAACTTGCTAATAATATCGCGTCAGAATGTTAAATATTTCAGAAATATGACTCACTATGTAACAGCAGCGACAGCAGTATCGTTTGTATGCATAAAATAATATTAAAACTGAACTTTCCGGAAAAACTCTTATCTTAGACATTGACGGTAATTAAACATAAATTTATCGCGATTTAAATAATGATCAAATAACTAATTAACCTTGGATCATCTTCAGATAAAATTAACAATAATAAAAAATTCTCACAGTTCTTATGTCCCCAGCAAATTATAAATAATAAATCAGAAATCGAATATTTCATAAGCCAGCGATAAGATCGCGACAAAGTGCCTCATTGAATTGAATAAATTCAAACACGCGTCAAATTAATTATAAAGAATAATCACTGATAAGAAAGTAATAGCGTGACGTAGTTAAAAGCTCGTATGTTAGCTTTACATTATTTGTTTGACAAGTAAAAATAAAGGGAATGAGACCCGACGTCCTTCGACCGACCTGCAGAGAAATGAGGAAATAAGAGCATAGTTTGTATTAAAACTTGCGGTAGGTAACGGACGTATTGCGTGCGCCAATTCATGCACCCTCTTATATATATTTATATATTTTATATAAATAAAAAAGCACATGATGACTGATGATTCTCATCATGTGTAATGCGCAGTATATATAACCCACCATTCACTTATTTACACACTCAGACTTTGGGGGATTCCCAAGAAATAAACTTTCATCGTTTATATATTTACATAATTTATATTTATTTAATGACCTCTCAATAATTCCGTTATCGTTTCACTCGATTATGTCATTCCCCATTGCTAATAATCTCCATTTTATTATACATATATGTATAAGTATATGCATTGATATTCATATAAATGAGACATTTATCGGGACTTGCGGTTATTAAAAGTAATAAAACGCGAATTGAGTAGACGTCATTGAAGGGAAAAGGTGAAGTAAAATAAAAAAAACTGGGCCTGACAAAATGGCGCAGAGTAACGGTCCATCGGTCAAGGCTCGTCAAGGTCTCGTGGGCTTGATCTTCAAGTATGTCTCTCTTTTTTATCCTCAATTCTTTCACTTTTTTATTAACGTCAAGTCTTAGGCGTCATGGCGATCTCCAGCTCGTCTCATCTTTTTATTATCTTCTTAGATCTGTAGCTTCAAGTCGGTCCCTAACAAGAAAATATAGAATAGAGTAGAGGGTAAAAAATTATCAATCAGAAACAGTAACGGATTGTCCGTAAAAAGAAATCCGGTGTTTTGTTACAAAGTCTACTCGAGTCTAGAAATTTCTAAAATAGAATTAATAAAAATTTCCACAAAGTTTTTTTTATAAATTGCATGCGGCACGCGAGAGATTAATAATTTTTATCACCGACAATCTCAAAAAAATATTTAAAAAAAAATAGCAGTAGCCGGTACGTAACGATTAGAATTTTTAGGCGAGTGACAAACATATTGATTAAGATATTTCAATTGACAGTGACACGATTACGAGGTTAACCTTGACGATGTATATTATTGCATATATAAATTTCTTAAACAACTGCGTAACGCATATAATATTATAATTGAGTCTTTCGAGGATCCAGGACATTATTGTGATTCTCGGCAATATCTTTTTATCGAAGGACGTGTGCAAACGTTGAGATAATTGTTTACAATACAATTTACTTAAATAACAAATAAAAACGTCCTCGTTTACTTCGCTGCATACATTAGACTAGACTAGACTAGACTAGACAATCTTCATCTTGATCTCGCTCCTCTAAACGCCGGTGTAACCACCGTACAAAGTATCAGTAATTAATAATAAAATCCATAAAAGGTACCGATGCGATTAATCGTTTCTGTGCCGCCCCCAGCAGGGCCATAAAGCCTCAAGTTGAATTAAACTGACTGACGTCTTCCTTGTGATTTAGACGTATGATTACTATCAGAAGCTTTGAATTAACCGATCCGACATGATTAGATGCCAGTAAACATACATTTACAAGCAAGTAACATGGCTGCATTGCTAAATTACAATCACGGCCGCAATGATTCAAATAAAATTGACTAATTGCCAAAAGCCATGAAATTGTTAATCGATAGATCCCATGACAGGCATTACATTAGATCATCTAATTTCCAGTGGATTTACTGCAGTAGCTAGACTATGAACAAGATAACAGAGCTGATGGCAAGGCCACTCTATACAAAAAGGTTGCATAACGTAAGCAGTGTCAGTCACGCTTCGTGGAGCGATGCCACGCCGTTCGTCCTCACTTTATTCGATTACTATTACCATGCAGATCCTCAACCAAATTTTTTTTATTTCTATTTATTTATTTATTTATACTCTGTACAAGCTATAAACAAATATTTACCATCCGTCCATTGCTACTTAATTCATATATATTTATAAGACAAAACGAGTATAATAATTATTATTTCCATGGACAATTTCAAGTCTTCGAGTCTGAATGAAACGTGAAAATGCATAAGAATGTCATTTTTTTTTTCTTCTTTTTTTTTTTAAAATTCAAATCATGAAATTTTTTCGGCCTGAGAGAGATTTTTAGGACAATGAGTGATCGAAGCATGAGTTTAAAGGAAGTGAATGGATTTTCTGTCGTATTGAATGTGCTCTAATATAAAACTGTGAATCGGTCTGTAGACACGTGCGTATTGACACTGTAAAATAAAATAAAATAAAATCCAAGCAAGACTACGTGCGATTGCAAGTTGAAGACGGATTGTTGTATCAGGTCAGACTCGTATCGAGTTTCTAGGCGATTCGGTAGCGACATAGCGGCACCGTACGTTATTTTATGTGTACCTTCTCTGTACACCGGGAATCCGCGCGTGCACGTCTGTTACTATACTCGGTACCACTTTAGTCCTCAGGCCTCTACTCAGGCAGCCTGGAATCTGTGTCAAGCGTTCACTAATAACTAAAACGACTGATGATGATTAATTCGAGATCCTAGACTATAAACTCTTCGACACTCTCCAGACTTATTCTAATTAATCTTTAAATAATTTAAAACTCCGTTACTTTCATTTGCTAAAATTAGAATACACATTTTTTACCATCATCATCATCATCATCATCATCATCAATAACTTAATAATTATAAGTATATACAATTAATATTTAAATATATAAATTCACATAACGTGTAAAACCGGAAAATAGTAATAACAACTTTCCTCATAATAGTCCTATTCGCGGATAAGATTTTCTATTCTTGGACTAGAAGGCATTTATTTATAGACTCAAAGTATGTGTGATGTGTGTGTGCACCTGACTTACGCTCGTTTTCCTCAACATGTAATGCAGCGAACGACATAAACCCCCACGTAAAAGTCATAGAGTAAAAGAGCATCAAAGAGACACGATACGCAACTTAGCAGGTATACCCGAGTCTTGAATCTTTAATTAATTAATTAATTAAACATGATCCGCGCGTTTATCGATAACTTTCGGTAGGCTTTGATCTCAACTAAAAAAAATAAACTAAAAACTTGAACATTGGACGTCATTTGGCAGTGAAAGAGTAAATGGCATATATATGTACATGTAGATATAAATAAATGTATACTATGGGTCTATAAATCTATCTTCGCTAACTTGATTAATATAAACTTTTATTCTTATTGTTATTCTCGCTATTTTATTTGCATAAAAGTCTACTCGTCGGGGCACTTGACTCACGCGATATGTTTGCACAAGTGATGTTACACGTTAATCCATCTTATTCTCACGACTCATCAGACTTTTATCGTTATTTAACAATTTAAGACCTCAACCTTACGGTTAATCTGTTAATTGTGACAAGCAATTTTATAAACTTTTATTAAATTTAAACAGAGTTTAAATTTTTTTCGGTGAAAGTCCTCAGTTTAGGCCCCAAAGCCTTAAGACATTTATTACATTTTTTTATTCTCGTATCGTAATCTCGACAATTCATTTAATACAACAATAACAGCAACGGCTTGTAATTAACTGTCGACACGGAAAGTGATGAGTAGCAATAATTAATAAAAAAATAAATAAATTTTTTTTAAAAATATACTTTTTCAATGACGCAACTCAGCACCTCTGACTCCAGGTTTAAATATCTTGTTTAAATCAAGGATTCTTTGAATTGTTGATTATTTTAGCTCATTATCAATCGGCGATCACAATTTTCTTGTTATTATTAACATTTCCTTGGCCAGTCAATTTAAATCCACAATATTTAAAAAAAAAAATTATTATTCATTCGTTAATTTATCTTTTAATCATTTTTTTAACGACGAAGCTTAAAAATATATACAATCGTTATCATATTTATAAACATTTAAAGCTGATGAACTTGACAGTTTTACGACGGCTCGTTATTTTATTTTTTTATTTTTTTCAACACTCACACGATTGACAACGTTCTATATAATTTTTATTATGCAACTGTAATAATATCAATTATTACTATTATTTGTCGGATGAAATTCAAAAAAATTCATTTAATAGACGTTTTAATAATAAAAGTTGATAAGGTCATTGCCATTGACACACTCGATTTTATTTAACCAGTGACTTAATGTCGCAACTAAATAAATCTGTAATGTAAGCGCTTTCTAAATAAAATTAAAATTAAGAATTCGAATTTTAAAAAAACTAGTTTAATAAATTTATATATATATCTACATATACATATATATTTACATACATATATAGTTGAACGTAAAAGTAAAATTGAATAGAGCAGTTTAAAATATAAATTAAAAATAAAAAAAAGTGTAATGCAAGTGATTGTTTTGTCAGCTTTACAACACGCGGAAAATAATCTTGTTTGGTAGCCGGTGTTCGCCATCATCAGTAAAGAACGAGTCGAAAGTTTAAAAGTTATTGCACAATCGCGCTCGCAATATCGCAATTTCTCGCCGCCCACACCGCATTGTACCCCTTGGTGTAAAGAGTATATAAAGAGTAGAGTTTGTTTAAATTGAAACAAGAAAATATAAAATATATTAAGGCATAAATTAAATATGAAAGACATAAAAAATATTGTCAATTAATTCAGCAGACATTGTATCGGTGAGGATCGATTATGATCGTGTATGTCGCGAATGTTTTTGCGTCATTGTAACAAAAACCGAGTGAACATCCAAGGCTCATATTAATGCAGTGTCAGCTGATCGATTGATCAACATACATTCACATATGCAACACGCACACTAAACATTTTATAAAAATAATAATTAAATAAAAGAATAATGAATATATTATTTATAAATACTTGTACTGATATTAATAATAATAATTATAAATTTCCACTCACTTGCGGAGTATTCTCCAGAAACAGCCAAAGCTGGATCCGTTTGGTACTTCGCTAGCGTAGGATATAGTCATTTCCCGGTCGAACGGTCCAACGACGCACCCCTTCCTCCTTCCGAGCACTTAAATAACCGATACCTATTTTAAATTATTTTAAAAATATACAATAACTATATTCTGCCCCGTTTTAATATCTGATGACCCTCGAAAATCGGCGACTATATCACTGGGCATAGATGCCACTGATCAGTTTCGAGTGGTATCAGGACTTTAAGACAACAAAGTCCTGGTACTGCTGATGGATGTGGATGGTAAAGTGGTTTATTGTCATTTGGGACAAAAAGTAACCCAGCGCGAGAGACCGAACAAACACGTACGACTACCCGCGAATCACTAACCAGATGACTGAGGTGTGTACTGTCTACTGACTGAGCTCCACTGTCTGCACGATAAACCAGCGAGTGTCGAGTGTGGAGAACGGGCCCCACTGCCACCACCATCCTGCAAGCAGGTACGTAGGAGCAACACCAGAGACCCTGAAAAATATTTATCTCCGTTTACATATTTTTTATACTCGTTTATCTCTTTTTTATCTGCAGAACCTCTATGACTTACCTGTTTAGGGTCTTCTCTTTTTTTTCCTTTTTTTTTTTTTTTTTGGTTAAGTGTTTCTGAGAGGGTGGAATCGGGTAAAATAAACTGGAGATTGTTATGATAATGAATGGTGGTGATGATGATGGATGAAGATCCTGATGGATATTTTTTTAAGTAAAGAAATCTTTGGGATACTCATGTGTTACAACAAAAGAATTATTTTAGTCTGTTAAGAAGACAAGGGTACTCCGCGAAAGTACGCCACCCCGCGGCGAATTTCCGCATCGCCCGCTCACCTTGCCGCGGCCTAGCCTCGGGCAAATTTACGGCCTTATTCCTCCTCGTTAAATACTCGCCCATATAAACCACCGGAATAAAAATTCATTATTTTTTAGTAATTAATAACATTAAATATGATTTGCTGTCAGCTGATTAATTATTCCCAGTTTTTTTTTTTTTTTTTATGATGGATATTGTGTAATTGATAAAATGCTAGATCACTTAGATCGGGCATTCAACTTGCCGATAAACTCCTGCTTACACATAACACTAGCCCTCTTGGTCTTGTCAACATTCTGCGGGATCAGTCTTCAAGGCAAGCCACTCGTCCTTCGACCCGGATGGACGAGAATCATTTTACTTAAGTCACGCAACTATTTTTCATTTTTATTTTATTTATTTATTATCATTATTTATTTTTTTTTATTTTTATCCGAGCCGCCTCTTCGAGCTTTATAACATAATAAATTTAAAATTTAAAATAAACACGAGTTACAATTGTCGCAAGAATTCACGTTATCTTAATGTCCTTTTGGATGTTGTAAATAATATCCGCTGAATTATTAAATAATTTTTTTTCATGCTCAGTTATACGCATTCGTATTACTTGAGTCACACCATTCTCACCTAATGTGCAGGGTAGGGACAAAAACATCTCATGGCAAATGCCATGATGACCCTGGACAGCGTCGACAAAAAATTTTATTTAATAATTATTTTATCGTTGCAATTGCAAAGGTCACTTTGATTTTTCCACTCACTTGGATCATCGTCGATACGGATTTAACTGTCGGGTTGTTTCTTAAAATATCTCTAGTGATATCAGCCGCCGTCAAACCGATCGCCGTGTTCGAGTATCCCTTGAGACATCTCACTGTCGATCCGCTAAATCGAGAAAATTTAAATTTTACTTCCAATTAATTTATTTTACTACCAATTATCTGTTTTCTAAACTATATAGAGACCCACGCTCTGGTGACATCTTTCATCAGCTCGTTCCATCCATCCTGGTCCATATCCAAGCCTATATTTGGCATAACGTCTCGGAATAATACTCCAGCAACATTAACTCCCGACCACAACGGCACTAAAATGCAAAATAAAACCTTGGGTTTAATATCTCGCATTGGTTTTAAATACAAACTGGTGATTAAAAGAACTATATGAAACAACTTTCCATTTAAATTATCCATTTAACTTACCCTGACTATCTCCATGTTCGCCAATAATAAAAGCATTTACTGATTTTGACGCTACTCCAAGTCGTTCGCTGATTAGACATCGCAATCTCGCAGAGTCCAGGTGGCAACCGCTGCCAATTATTCTACTGTATGGTAGACCACTTACTTTCCATGTTACCCAAGACAGAATATCAACTATGTCCAATGATAATTACTTATAATTACAATAATATAATAAGTATCAATGATAAAAAATAAAAAATAAATTACCGGGATTCGTTACTACGAGAAAAACTGCATTAGGACTGTATTCAACCAAAGGAGGCACAATATTTCTAATAATGTCTGCATTTTTTTGAACCAACTCCAGCCGGGTTTCGCCTTTTATTTGCCGGGCACCCGCGGCAATAATGACGACCTTCGAATTACTCGATACACAAAAATCTAAAGAGAAAGCTCCGTAAATTTACGAACTTCCTGTGTTATCATCTGCAGGAAATGTCCGATACCTGTATCGTATTCGATGAACGGGTCGTCCAAAAAAACTGAAGAGTGACAATAGTCCATTCCTTCGCCTTCCAACTTCTTTGGAAAGGCATCGACTATCGCTACATGACTGCTTATCTTCTGATTAATTAAAACAATTAGTCGGCAATTAAATAATTTGTTTTTTTATAATTTAATAACCTGGAATAAAATGGCATTGGCACACGCAACTCCGACCGTTCCCGCACCGACGATAGTCACCTTGTCAAAATTATCTCTCGCGGGGTTTTTAACTTTGCACAAAAGTCCGTCTCGAAGAGAACCAGGTCTATTTATTCAAAAAATCAAGGAATTATTAATTATTTATTAGCTTTGAAATTAAAAATTAAATAATTTCTTACTCAAAACTGACCGCTCTGTGGTTTATTCTCATATTTTTTATAAAAAAACTTTTTCTTTTAAATTTATTCACTTGATTTGTTATCAAATTTTTTCTTTGGATTATTCTTTGGGTTAAATTTGACAAATTGGACAATATAATGCTCATTCTTGATGATTAATCATTAATTTGTAATTAATCTTATCATAATTTTTGAAATTAGGAGGCTAAGGATTTGACAGTCAACTATCGACTGTCTTTTATAAGTCGAATTTAAATATTCACACAAATACTTTATTGATATCACACAATTATAATAAATACAGGTACATTATAATGGACCAAAAAAAAATGTATAAAATATTATAATTATTATTAATTGTAAGTTTGAGGTATTTTTATTATTCGGAACAAAGTAGATGTACCAGTTTTGGACCTGCTCCGTTAATGGACATTTAGTATTCTATTTTTATATGTGGATATAAAAAATATTTATACTGTAAGAAGTGCAATCAAAGTATCTCTTAATTCAATAGAAATATCTGTTACTTATGAATATTTCAAATGTCCAGAACCGGAAGTTCTACTTTGTGTTAAAGTTTGATTTAAAAATATTATTTTTTCTTACTGTTAAATATTAAAACTGAGTAGAAAATATGCAGATCTTTTTTCAAATAGACACAACTTTTAAATAGATCCATAAATATATAAATCATGCAGTTAACAATTATTTTAAATATGTACTCGCTATATATTTTAAAGTTAAATAATTAAATTTAAAATTTCAAGTTAGCTTGGACTTGATGCATTGTTTTGGCTGAAGTGATCAAAAGAGATCTTTCATCTTCAGTCAATTTCTGCTGGACAACCGAAGTAACTCCGTCTAATCCCAAAACACAGGGTACAGATAAAAATACTTCTTCATCAATGTCATGGAAGCCCTGAAATAAAAAATCATAAATGTTTAGTGTTGCGAAATGACCTTCATTTTGAGTTTCGGTCACACGATGATCCACTGACAGTCTTGTGACCGACGATCCTAAATGGCCTGTTCGAATGCGAAATGACCGTGACGAATTTTTCGGTCCGAGTCCGTCACTTGTGACCGTCATTAAATTTTTGATCACAATTTAACGTTTAATCAAAAATTTTGTCAGTCACAACCAGACAGATGATTGGACGCAATCTTTTTTGAAAATTCTGGAGCCGTTAAAAAAAATTTCTGTATGACCGACTTACTTTGACCATCGTAGATACTGCATGGACTTGACCAGAGTTTCTCAGCATTGCCGACGCAAGATTAGCGACACTGAGACCAATAGCCCAAGAAGTGTATCCCTTTAGCTTGATAACTTCATAAGCACTTGAGACAACTTGTTTGTGAATGTCTCCGTAGTTTTCTGGGTCCTCTTTGGTCCCAACTCGGGGGTCAAGATCACGTAGGCGTACTCCAGCAACGTTAACTCCCGACCAAACTGGAACTAAAAAATAAAAATCAGTCAATAAAATTGAAGACAATGAAAAATGTCGTCTTAAATTAAATAATAAAATAAAATACCAACCACTAGTATCACCATGTTCTCCAATAATCCACCCATGGCAAGAAGTTGGAGCAGCACCCAACTTTTGGGACAGCAGAAAACGGAATCGTCCAGAATCTAAATTTGTACCAGAACCAATGACGCGATTTTTCGGGAACCCAGATAATTTCCAAGCAACATAAGTCAAGATATCAACGGGATTTGATACGATGATCAGAATACAATTGGGGCTGTGCTTAACGAGCTGAGGAATTATTCCCTTGAAAATATCAGTATTGCGCTGAACTAAATCCAAACGAGTTTCTCCTTCGCGTTGTCTAGCTCCCGCAGTGACGATACAAATACTTGAGCCTGCGCTCGCTGCGTAATCAGTACTTGCATTAACACGTGAATTTTTCAAAAAAGCACTTCCGTGCTGTAGATCCATCATCTCCCCTTTCAACTTGTCTGCCATCACGTCAATCAAAACAACGTCACTAGAAACGTACTGAGAAACAAAAACATCAATAGTTATTTTTTTTAAAATATATAAATAAATATTTATTTATATGTTATTTCAAAACTTACTTTTGTTAAAATACTGAATGCACAGGCCATGCCGACTTGACCAACACCCACGACAGTTATTTTATTTTTTCCATTACCAGTCGGCTCCTTTACTACGCTCAGTAATTTTTCCTTAAGTGTTGCCATTTTTCTATAAATAAAATTACATGTAAAGGATTAAATATAAATATAAACAAAGATATAAAAGGTCTCTATGGTTAAAGAAACAAAAGATTACGGTAATTTTCGATAAGTCAAATAAGAATGAGCGAAATTGCTGCAATTGACGTCAATTGATAAATTGAGGAAAAAAAATTTAATGGCGAGGTCGCAGACCCATGAAATTAAAATGAATATAAAAAAAAGTTATAATTCTTAATTTAGAAATGACTAGACGATTTAAGATAAAATATTTTTAAACTCAAGTTAATGAGCACGCGGAGTTTTTAGTACCGGATGTCACCGGAAGATGACATGGAGAGCACGAAAAATTGAAAAATTTAATTTGCACGTGGAAATGATAAAAATTAATGAATAAAATCATTTTGCTCTTTGAATAAATATTAAAATTATCAATTAAAAATTATTAATGACAAGATAAAGTTTCACGGTCAGTTGATAAATTTGAAATAAATTAGTCTTGAATTGATACAATAAATCTGTTCAAATAAAGAATTAAAATTAAGTTTACTGTCACAATTAATTCAAATAGCAAACTAGAAAAGTTCACTGAACTTTTGGCATAAAAACACTGGGAATTATTGAATTTATTAAAAATAAAATATATTATTCTTACCTATTAAAAGATCGATGCTCTGAGATCTTGATGAGATAAAAGTTTGAAGATAAATTTAACAAACTAATAAATTATCAATTATATTTGAATTTATATATATATATTAAATATAGACTCGGCAAAATCCAACCGGCTTTCCTGACAGTTAGCAACTTTCTGGTTTGGAAGGTGACCTTATCCCCTCCTTTATATAGGCTCCCGTACGCTCCATGCGCCGAACGTGTACGTGAGCGAATACGTGCTGTCAAATCAATTGAAGTTAACTTTTAAAATAAATTCACCAATCAAAGTCCTCCATCTTCAAAGAATTATCGAAATTAGAACAAATAAAATCGCTGTCTAAACAACTCCCAAACAAAAAAAAAATTTTTTCACATGCTCGAAATATTGCATCAGTAATTTCATCATATGACGCAGTAGATTAGACGGGCCATTCGCGCATGGTGTTGAGTCACGGCAAATATTTCTGACGAAAAGTTAGAACAATAATGGAAAAGCGTTTCTGACGCAACTCCGTCAAATGTGTACGTGCGTTTTGTCACTCACCCTTCGCTTTCCGGGCTATAGATCTACAGAACTCGGCCTCTATATTAATACCCGGTATCCTTTCAAGTTCTTGGACACGTTACAAGGGTAAAGTGAGAGAGAAAATCGCCGGGAGCAGCACGTGCTTGAAAGAAATAATGCCAGGAAAAATATTAATAGTTTTATTTTTATTGCAATCATACAACTCCCGGGTGTATCGCATTTGCATCTGATGTATGTAGTAATAACAAACGTTGATGTTTAAGCGGACGAGGACGAGGACGGTGGAATTAGCATAACCGTTGATATACAATCCCTGGAGAGTAGTTAGTAGTTAGAGCTTAGCTAATACACGCGTGGGTACATCGCGACATCCAGCATCCCAGTCCTGGAGATTGGAAATGTCTTAAAAGTTTACGTGTCCATGTGCAAATGTGTACTTGGGTATGCACACGCATGATTTAATGTTAATGCGGGTATGTCACGTAAATCATAGGCTTCTCTGTCTGATCAAAGATATCACAACAATTGTTATGTATATATATATTTTTATTTTTTTAATAATATTCTTTACGCACGCGTAAGATTTCTAATCGATAAGCTATCTCGGCGACGTGGCTTTATCACCTTATTATAAACCGATATAAATTTTTTTTATAAATATATATTTTTTATTTACAAGAAGTGTAAAATACAGACGGGTGATTTATAATAAATCGCGATAACACTAACGAGAAATTTTGATTTCGGGGTCGGGGATAAAAAGTATGTTTTAAGTACAGCGTGGATAATCATGGGGAAAATAATCGCCCGCTAAAATATACGCATACAAATATACCTATATTTATATGTATATGTATATGTATATATATGAGGATGATAATAAAAGTCCTGAAGGTACTGTTGGAACGTGATCGGCGGCTTGACTGTTGTAATTTCCATAAACAATGTTTGCAACCGGGAGCTTCACACAAATTGCCATCGGGGCTGAAAAGGAACGAGCAGAAACAGGCAAAAGAGCTGGATCATTGCCGCTTTAAACTCGACGGCCACGGCCACGACAGCTGCCGAGTAATAGAGCAATTTTATAAATTATTGAGAGGAAAGATTGTGTTGTAGGTGATTAGGCGTTTTGGCATCTTTCGATGTGCCTTTGATATGCTAATTTTTGTATTTACCTTTTTTTGCCGCAATAAAAATATATACTCATATACACATATATACATACACATATTTATGTGCAAGAAAAAAAAAATACTTTTTTTTCCATCAACTGGATACTTACCACTTCGTCTTTCAAGAGAGAGTACCGTGAGTAGTGAAGAAGGCTGAGTTCTGTGTCCAGCGACAGGCAGCACAGGAATCTGCACTTACCGCGATTATTTAAAATTTCCATTCCTTCTTTTTATCTCCACGCATTGAAATTACCAAGGACAAAATAATAATTTGGACAATTCAGCCTGAGGTTAAATAAATCCTGTTGATAAATTACATCGGAGGTATTCCACTACTGATATAACAGTAAGATATGCAAACAGAAAAAATATATATAACCCCCTCTGAGCAGTGAGTGTATGCAAGAGTGGGTTTCGTTGATCCTGAGGGCGGTTATTTGCCCGTCGATTCGATATCACGCCAGCTGTTCGCCGTCTCTCCATGCGCGTCCCCGATAAATCATTCTCACAACGCCACCAACATATATATTTATACTTATATATATGTATGGGGGAGGTAATACACCGAAGAGAGTACAAAAGCGAACGCCCACCCTCGAGCCATGTTTCAAGGTCCCACGTACTCGATTCGAATCCATTCTTTCCGACTGTCGCGGAAATTTAAACAAGTTAATAAAGTTATTCGTTGCATATACACCAACCAGTTTACATGTACAATACACTTAATATTTCTTATGCATTCACGAAGTCTGAGATAAAATAATAAGCAAAAAGAAGACTGTAATTGAATTGTTTCGAGTTTCTTGGCTATAAAGGAGGAAAAAGAGTACGAGAAATAAAAGAAGGAGGAGGAGGAGGAGGTGGAAAGTATAATTAATAAAATTGAGCAATTGACTTTATAAGCCGGCACATATAGAATGAGTCAACAAAAAACCAAGTGAGATGTGGCGTGAGTATCCGCACTTACTCTTTCCTCGACAATTAACCGCGAGGGATATATATATATACTCAGCCCATTCCTTGGCCTTTCTCTCGAGCAAGCAATCGCCGGCTATTAATTACAATCAGCACTATCGCACACACATACTCTTAGCCTCCCAAGTTAATTTTTACCCCTACAACTATACTACCACTATCACAATATCCTTCTTCATTTAATCTCCAGTGTCTTCGTCCCGAAATTTTATGCCCCAAAGTACTTCGGAGAATATCAAGGTCGAAGAACTTGACACAGCCAAAGAGCAGTAGACTCACCATAAAATAGTTTTGTTACCAGCAGAATAAAAAAAAAAAAAAATTATTACTGCTCTTATAAATCAGGGTAATTTTTTTTTTTTAGATATAATTTTTTTTTTGGCTAAATATTTAGCACAAACGGTTACTGAGGACTCATGTGTCAGCATGACATGAGCAAATAAACTGTACGGGAAAATATATTTTTAACAGCTCGTAATAATCCGTACAAGTGACAAAGAAAAACACACAAGCGATATATTATATCAAATTACTAAAACAAAAATTTTTATTTTTACTAGTCTATTCCTAGTGTGCTGTAGATACTCAGGCAGGGTATTATTATATTATTATAGTGGATGATCCGGGTGTCGAGTGTGGGATGATAAAATAGACGTTAGAGAGTTTAGATCTGAAAGAAGGTGACAGAATTATGTGGGCAGCCCGCATTCGCAGATTTCTCTTGTACTTAAACCATTCATATTATTATATGTGATGATAATAATAGTAATATATACATAGACATATATTTTTGTTCATTGAATCGTCGCTGATTCCACTTTAACCAGCTTTATTAACTGGAATTGTATATATATAAAACTCTGATTTTATAACAATACAAAAAAAAATATTTCACCTTCTGGACTTGTATTGAGACCTGATATACGTTCTCTAATCATGGGTCCAAGTTGCCGAAGCTGGCGCCGTTTGGTGTATCGACAAACGCGTCGGGGCTCGAAAAGGACCCGGGAGGCTGAGATCGGGGAGGAGAGTGAGAAGTCACTAAAAGAGACGCTGGCTGGGAGGTGAATGAGGGAGCATGTTGATTAGCGGATATCTTAATTACTGATTGGCTACGCGGACTAATTAAATCGTAACTCAATCAAGAGCCCCTGAGGAATCTCTTGGTGGAGAAATGAAAATAAAGTAAATAAAAAAAAAAAAAAAAATATTCCAAAGAAAAAAAAAATAAAACCACTTAAAAGTAAGCTACGTTGCATCGTCGTCGTCTCTCTTCTGCGAGTTAAAAGGCTATCTCATCCCTCTTCAGTTTCACGTACACTCCCTCGATTATTTTTTTATTCCACGAACCCACGCCGTGGCTCTCAGTGCTGCCAGCGAATAAAAAGTATAATTAGCGGCACCTACCGCGGTCTTTAGGCGCTTCTGAATTTTTTTATATTTTTCTCTTCGTCTTGCACACCTCGTCCCCCTTCTTCATCTTTATGATAAATGTGACCTCGGAGAATTGTTTTTTAAAAAGTTACCAAAATAATTTTAAAATATATACAGATATATAAATAAATTATTTAGTTGTCCGTGATATTCTTCGCGGTTTAGCGGTAAAGTGCCAAGACTGTTTATAAGCTACCAGCTACCAGCAGTAAAAGTATAAAAAGTATAAAGCGAATGAGAATTTGGTCGGTATAAGCCGAGAAAGTCCACCAAGGAATTATATCATTACCCTGAGCAGTATCAAAGGTACCAGGGTGCGGGTTTATAAATTATGGTCTCAAGACGCGTCATCGAGATAATACAGAAAAATGGGCTTGAATTATTCTTCTTAAGGGCCTCAAAACCCGCCAACACTATTGCCCAATGTCACTGCAGTCTTCCGCATACGCAGACTCTGCTCTCTGGTATGTACTTATACTCTGGTATCGGAGAGAGTCCTCAAAAATATAATGCCGCTGGAGCAGCTTTGAGCCGAAAGTTACCGGGGAACCAAAATGAAGCCGTACACCGCGCGGCGGGAGCCTTAGGCTCATTCGTTAGCACGAATAATGAATCACCGGGCAGAAACGTGACGCTTCTGTCGCAGACATGATGCTGGACTGGCTGTTACTGGGACCGAAACCGGTGTGTGAAACGACTCCTCGTAGGACACCTATACTCACCTGACCGCAAACTTAATCATTTCAATATAAATAAAAATTATCAAGACGCTGATTAATCAACTGAAAAAAAAATCACGGAACATAAAATATTTTTACTTGAATTATAATTGATCAATCAGACGACGCACTTGTTACACACTCAGGCCAATGTTTATAAATTCTCAATACTGCATGTCTTTATTAGAGGGAGAGAGTGTCCACTTAGTGATTATCCAGTCCTTGAGAAACAAGTCCAAGTCCGAGATGCTGATGATGATGATTATCATTATGATTATAATGGGTATCCTGATGCGAGGAGCCAATATATTGCGATGTAGAAAAATTCGCCCACCTGTCCCGCCTCGTTCATCAGGATTACTCTCAATATACTCTGTGATTTTTTAAAACTTACGTCTCACTATAGGTATTTATAGCACGAGGCAATTTACATGCGTGTCCACGCGATCGCCCTGGTTTAAACTACGTCCGAGCTGTTTATATTATGTTGTCGATACTATATCAACACATACTAATAAAACACCACTCCAGTGTATTATATGTGCATAAATACATACATATTTATTTAAATAATAATAACCGTCATCAACATCATCAACATCATCATCATCATCGTGATAATTACTATCAATAATTTATTCCAATTTATCTATAATCGTCTTTTGTAATTCGTATATCGACTTGCAAGATTTTGTCGTCAATTCTTGTTCTTCTTCGGTATACTGATAGCGAATTAAGGATTGCACGCCATTTCTCCCGATGATGCAGGGCAGAGACATATAAATATCTTTCTCGAGTCCATGTTTGCAGCCCTCGTGAAAAAAAAAAACAGTTGGGTCATTTATGCGGCATAATATATGTTAATATATTCAAAAACAGTGTTAGTATTTTTTATAATAATAACAGCACTAATAATGGTAATAATAATAATAATAGTATACCTTGAGGAAAGTAGAAACTGTGAGGCACACGCAGGTGTTCCTAATGATCGCGTCAACAATTTCACCAACACAGAGCCCGATTCCCCAACTACAGTAACCTTTTTTCCTTATTAAATCGTCAGTACTGCTAACGACTTTATTATGAAGTTCATTCCAGCCCTCAGGGTCGAACTTTGTGCCTATCTCTTTGTTTATGTCCTTCAATTTCATTCCCATGACAGACACTGCTGACCAAACTGGCACTGACAAATAACAACAATAACTTATACTATTAAAATCATTCAATATCTTGTCAAATATTAATTTAAAATATAATTATTTACTACCAGATGTGGTTCCATTTTCTCCGATAATCATCGCCTGGACAGAACTTGGAGCAATACCAAGTTTTTGACTGATTAAATACCGAAATCTACAGCTATCCAAGAAAGTTCCGAGACCAATTACGCGATTAGGCGGGAACCCGGAGAGTTTCATTGCTACGTAAGATAAAATATCGACTGAAAGAAGAAAATATATCTGTGAGACTGCAGTTTTTATTTAGTAAATAATTAATAATGAAAATAACCTGGACTGGAGACAATTACGAGGACGCTGTTGGGCGCGAACTTGCAGACGTTAGGAACAAGGGTTTTAAATATGTCGAGATTCTTCCGGAGCATATCTTCTCGGGTCTGCTCGGGCAGTTGCTTGGCACCTGCGGCAATGACGCAGACCGCGGCATCCCTGGCCTCGCTGTAATCTGGCAGGTATATTACCGGTTATAACTTAATCTATAGAAGAGAGTGTAGTGTAGGTTTGACCCCCAAGACCTCAGTTTCTATACCCACTCAACTGGCTCTCACCTTTGGTCCCGTAGATACTCGGGTTGCCCAGGAAAGCGCCCGCGTGGCTGATATCTTGAGCCTCTGCCCTCGCGAGACTTTCGTTCGCGTCTATCAGCACCAGCTCCGAGGCAATGCGCTGTGTTAGAGAAAACATGACAAGTGATAAACGAGATAATGAAATCTGCTAAAGCAATTTAGCTTAACTGTTTAAATAATAATAAATAAGACACATATATAGACGAATATATTATTGAGTTTTCTAATATCCTTCTCAACTCTCAACTCTCATCTCTCAGCTCCCAGCTCTCAGTCATCAATTAAAAATCAGCATCAGCATCATACGTGACAACATTTATTATTATTTTTCATGTCTTGACTGGTAATATTTTAAAATCTTTTTATATCCTAAAATAATGACAGAGTAATAAAAGATTGGGATAAAGAGAATAAATAAATTCGGTCCACGTACACGACATTAACGAGTCGTTTAATGATGGCGGTCGATTGATCGACGTCCAGGCGGTAATTTAATGCGATGGATCATTAAAGTCTCTTGATTATTTTTCTCCTGGCGATGTAACCACACGGTGGAAATTTTGTGCCTCCGAAAGTGTCCAAAATGAACAAGAACTTTAAAAGAACACGCTGATGCTGACGACGACGAGGACAAGGATGAGCGCAGAACGGTAAGACGCGGCAGGTTGTCCTCCAGCATATATTATACTCAGTCGAGAATAAGGTATACGAGTACGAGTCTGTGGACGTTTTCGTGGCGGTGCTACGCCACACGATAACTCATTCCTGAGTAATTACACGTCCGTGCTCTCAGCTCTCTCCTTTCTTCCAGCTTTAAGATTTGGCTGCTCGGGTATAGTCCCAAATAAGTACAAGTACAAGCACGGGCACAAGTACAACTACGGGTATAAGTACAAGTATAAGTAGTAGTACACAGCAACAACAACCACCGAGACAAGATACACACAAGAGTAGCCTGGGTGTTTAGCCGATCTCGGCTCGAGAGCTACAACATCACGCTGAAGCACACCCGCTGGCTCCAGTAGACCCCACCGCGATCGTTACGTGTGTTTTCAACGGGCGACCCGTCGTCCATTCATTACAGAATCCCAAACGAGCGTGCTGAGGATATTCGGTAGCGGTTCTTGTAACGCGTCGTGCATCTTTACTCCATTTTTTATACATTTTTTTTATTTTTTTATTAAACATCCTCTTGGCTCTCTGCGTTCTCTCTTCATTCGCGTTCAATTCTAAAAGCTCGTAACTCGGGATATAAATTCCCGTTGATTTTAAAATATGCCAACTTGTGTGTGATACTCAACTCGTTAAACATCTTCTTTAATATCAGTTGTGTGTGTACATGTGTGTCGGTTTTAAAACCGACATGAGAATTTTTAAACGTTGATATATACATATATGTATATAAATACATGTGTATTTACTTACTGGGAATTTTAACAAACATATCTTTGTGGGCAGATTGTTGATGTACCAGCGTAGTCAGTACAATAATTTACCGGGACTTTGACAAACCTACTTGTGAATTCCCTTTCGAGCTGAGGTGAAGAGAATGGCGGCTCGTATGATGAGGCATTTAGACCTGACATACGCAGTGTCGGTGACAAAACACGTTTATTGTGTTTTAGTGGCTGATGTCGTTGTCTAGTTGGACAGGTAATGTCGCACCTGAGAGACGGCACTCGGTCCTCACAGCGAAACAACCTCGACTGTCGTGGATATCCGGCCTTGCTACACCGACAAAAAGTTAATATCGGTGTTGTTGGTAGCGTTGGCGGTCGCGGTGGCGGCGGAGGGCATCTAGGAACACCACCTGGCGATGAGGATGTGGGTCGATAAGTTGGGGGTAATTCAGACTCGTAGCAATTGTTGTAGAGCATCAGCCGGCCCTTTAATGACGGGCAGATATTTTTTGTCGACAGATAGCGTTGTAAATTAGGTCCTGGACACGGTGGTATATTTGTTGCTGCTGTTGCTGGTGAATAATACTTGTGAGTTGGAATAAACTCGTAAGATGGTGATGAAGTTGGACGATAAGACTTTGACTTTTTGCAAGGAATGTATTGATGACAAACGGGAAGTGATCTTGGTTCACAAAAGGATTTTGGTGCTGATACTGGTCTTGAGTTGCATGGAATTAAAGGACATTTTCGTGAATATGAAGGCAAAGGTCCTGGACATTTCTCTGATGGAGTGCATCTGCACTGATACTCGTACTTGTTGACTATACTGTTGATACGCTCGGCGAGACTGGGACGTGACTTGGATGTGCAGCAGTTCATCTTGGTCGCACTTTAAATTTTCATACGACTACGCGAGTGATGACGAAAAGTCATCTTCCTTATTAATTTTTTTTTATCACGTAAAATTTAAATTATAGCCATACGGCTGATTTTTAACCTAGATTGTGACGATAACTCACTTGACATGTTGATTCTTTTATTTTATTATGTCAATCAACTTCACTCGGTCAATTATTTTTATTATTATTATTATTATTTTAATAACATATACATAATATTAAATATATATTAATGTCATGTGCATACATGGATGTGTGTTTTGCGGCGCTGATGTACGAATGAACCTCACTGGTTAGCGAAAATACAAACGAGAATGCACATATGACATGTCTCCACCCCTGCATCCGCTTGCTTTCACTGTGTATATTCTCTCTATAATATTCTCGACATTTGTGCGATATAATAATGATACCAGAGCGGAAGCAAACCTCAAAATTATCCGCTTGCGACGGATTGCCTTTTCATACGCGGCGACATTGCCGGAACCGCACGTCACGACCACGTGGATATTTTATACGAGGAAATTTACTCTGAACATTAATTCTACGAATATATTATCATTTATTTAATATACTTGATTTTTTTTTAATTAATATAATTTGATAAATTTATTTTTATTTGAAAAATTAAAAATACACAATTAAGTAATAAATTATAATTTTTGTATCTCGGTAAAAAATACTCGAATGAAAAAGAAAAAAAAATTTTAGCTCTATTTTTAAAATCTGTATTTTTGATTTTAACTCCCGTTTTTGGTCTTCTTTTTGATTCGTAATTAAAATAAAAAAAATTTCGATACTGAAATAAGTGAAATTATCTGAAAGAAGAGACTTGAAGCTTTAAAACTGAATTTTTTAAAATTTCAACACGACAATTTAAACCAAAGTTAAAACCTTTTCAAATTAAATTATAAAAAACGAGGTTTCAATTTTCCTGATAATTAAATTTTAAATTTAAATTAAAAACTTTTCTTTGAAATAAATAATATAAAAAAGAAAGCTGTGATTTAGAATAAAGATAAAAAATAGTATCTAAAATTACCCGAGATAATTCAAGAATATATATTTCAATAATAATAAAAAAAAACTAAATAAAGAGTTGATTAAAAAAAAAAAGTAATTGGAATAATTTATAATGCATAAAGAAACGACAACTGACACCGTAACTTGGAGTAGGGAACGAGTTAAATTTCGGTTGAGAAGCCCGAGAGGAGATAAGAGATGGGTATAGCATGGATTTCAGCTTCTCGTCGTCGAAAAACATAAATCAGTGGAAGAAAGAAGAGGCAAAGAGAAAAAGAGGAAGCAAGTGCGGGGGCGCTTGGACGACGTGTAAATGCTCGCCTTACCATCCGATAAGGACCTCCAGTGAAACAAGAAGCAACTCCGACTCTCCCTCTCTCCCCTCCAGTCACCTCATCCTCCTCTTTTTCTTTTCATCTTCTTCAGCATCCAATTCCACCCTCCGCTCATTAACATCACCATTTTGATCCGGTAGCTTCAAGGTCTACCGTCTTCCTTTTCAGTCTCTTCCATTCCCCAACACCACCATCATCAACATCAACATCACCATCGCCATCACCATCGCCATCAACATCAACTACAACTTCAACAGCAGCAAAAACAACATTAGCAATTTTAACTTCAAGGTATCAGGTAAATCGAGACTTGATGACTATCCCATCGATGGTTAGTCTTTATGGACCAGTAGAACAGGTACCTTCTCATATTACTCGATTAACCCCGAGTTTAAACGTAAAATCTATCAACCTGACTTCGTAAAAAATTTTTTTATGTTTGTCTACACTTCGGGCTGTCAATTGTCAGTTGTCAGTAACGCACACTTCGATCTTAAGCATTTAGGTCACGTCATGTGGGTGGGAAAATTTATAACTCCAAAGCTAGAAGACTAAGACGAATGATGATGTCTCAGGATTACCGTACTCCTATCGTCCTACCGATCGACGTGATCGTTTTGAAATAATAGCTAACAATAGAGATGGAAGATATGATTTGAGCTCTGTAATATTAACTATCATGTACAAACACATATATATACAACCATATTATACATAAAGAAGTCACTGGCTGAGTGGTTAGTGTATTGTACTTATTGTAGATATACAATTTACAATCGACAGTAGATGATTGAAGTTACGAACCTTGAAAAGTAGCGATACGGCAACCGCAACTCCTGTATATCCACTACCGAGGATCGCGACCTTGACCTGATGACTATCCGGGAGCTGGCCTTTCTTGTTTGCCAATAGATATTCAACAGTGTTTGACTTCTCCGTAAGCCTCTTCCGGGACTCGTTCATCCTCAACCCAATTTAAGTCCACGGATTCCCAGATCTCGTAGGAATTAATAAATTGTCGGGAAACATGCTTAGGTTATATTGACCAGACCAAATTTTTTTTTTACTATATATATATAAAATAATAATTAGATTATGAAGGTGACTTGCAGTTAAGTTCAAATCATTACTCATTCCGTCTTTTGACAATGAGTATCAAAAAGATGTATAGTTATATTAAAAAAGATCCTTGTTATGCATACACATATTCAGTATGAGGATCATGTATATTATAGTGAGACCCTGATTATCTGACACACGTGTGTATGCAGGTAATAATGCTGATGTGTACTTTATTTGATGTTAACTGGAGTGTGGATAACAAGACATAATGGGATGTGTGTGTGTGCGCATGTGTGTGTTTGCAATGTTGATTGTATGCAGACACATGACTATGGTAGGGTGGGCGATTTAGTTTCTGCGTCCCCAATTACTCGGTTCGAGCTCCTACACTTACAACAGGAAACTTATATGTTGCTTATGTCCATTAAACAGGGAAACCATCAAAGGCAAAGCCAAAGCCATTGGTGGCTACAAGTATTTTATAGCCATCCTGGTTGCAACACATATGCTAAAGAGCGCCGAACTCATTAATGGGTTAAGCTAATTTTCATTTCCGCTTCCAATTTAATTCAGGCTTTTTTAAATTTAACATGAACACAAATTTTAAAACTCATAAGAATGCATCCAAGCACACACACAGCTCGATAGTGTGGTAATCGATCGCCAGATGTTCTATTGCATGAGGAAGACTAAGAAAGATTCTCATTTCCGATAAAGTTCCTCGGTATCCCAGAACCCGCTAGTCCATTCAACGTTCACTAATTCGATTTATTTCTGTAAGGAGATGCGGTTTATTTACTTTAACATACATCCATATACATGTACATATATATTGCATATATTTATATAGATATGTACATATAAAATACAGAGGGAAAATATGATTGTAGATTGAATTACAAAAGATCACACAGGTCGTTGATACAATGGGGAATAAATTGAAAAATAATAATATAATAAATATGATTATAAAAAATCATGAATATGATGGATAATATGATATACATATTATGTATACGTATGTGAGGATAATGATACAAATAATGATAATGGTGATGAAATATATCAGGGCAATTGAATGTCGTTATCGTCATCATTGTCATCATTGTCGCGTGGTTCCATAAGAATCCCGCATTCGCGAAGAACATTTCGGATTCCATCGGCGCATGCTTGTACTTTAGTTTTCTCCTCCTCGGTTAGTTTGTGTCTCATCAATTGAAGCATACCGCCGGTTCCAAGAATACAGGGCATGGACATGTAGACGTCCTTGTCGGTGCCATGACTGCAGCTCTGTAATAAAAAAAGTTAAATACTCGGACAGCGACGCTAAATATCCTCTAAGTACTCGGTAAAATAATATAAGAAGTGAATCGGCAAGAAACACCAGTAGTCATCGATCGTGATCAATGATCATCGAGGTAAAAATTCTTACGTGAATATGTGTGGCGACTGGTAGCACGACCTTGGTATTCCTCAGAATGGCATCGACAATCTCAACAGTAGACAATGCCAAGCACCAGCAGCTCGGTCCTTTCTCACCCTTTTCACTCGCTAACTTTGATTCCATCTCGCTCACTAAGCTTGTCACCTCATACCACCGCTCAGGGTCATTTACTTCCCCCATTTTTGGATTTATCTCCCGTAACTTAAGTCCGACGACGTGAGCACTCGACCAAACTGGTACTTAATTAATAAATTAAATAAACCTCCAATATTAATGACGTTTCCATATGTCATTTAACAATAACATGACATAAATTAGGTCGTTATATTTTTTTTACCTGATGAATCTCCTTGTGCGCCGATACTCATGCAGGAGATCGAAGTATTAGCGACTCCGAGTCTCTGACCCAGATGACACTGGAACCTCATTGTGTCGACAAGAGTCCCAGTACCGATTACACGATTTGATGGTAACTTTGATAGTCGCCAAGTTATGTACGACATCACTTCAATGGGTCGTGTTGTAACAACGAATACTGCACGACAAGCAAACTTGGCTATTGCCGGTATAACTCGTTTGAATATTTCAAAATTTTCTTTTATATTTGGAGATTCGCCCGGGCCTGGTTCTCCCAAAGCGATTATCACAACTGTTGATTCTTTTACCATCGTCATATCTGCAACCAATACATATATAGTAGTATACATATATATAAAGAACAAGAGTTTTAAAGACAACAAGAGAATAAGCGCGACTTAATGAAGACACGAGTATAAGATGAAGATATTCTAATGTCCTTACAACGGTATTTTGAAGAAGCAGTTAAGGATCCGTTCTCGTTCCATGAATCCCAACTGCTGTTACTATTTATTATCGGTCAGCGTTAAAATACTCGACACTAGCAAGCTGGAAACGAGTATGGTTACCTTGTTATTGGTAATCATCACCATGTTTGTCACGAACACGCGCCGACTTTAAACGACAAATTTCGATGGTACCAAGAGTTGGCGTTTGTTGTTTTATTTCGTTAAGCCAAACTTTTCGGCTTTCTCTTTGGAAATAAAAATAACTATAAGTCAGTTAAACAAAGGTGAAACTTGTGACAGGTTATGGAGTCTGTAGATTAAGATATCGAGATGTCTTGGTGTCTTAATATCAAGAAAACCTTTATTCTTAGAAAGTATCCTAAAATTAAATAAGAACGTGACAAACGTACGGGTAAAGGTGGCTAGTAATTCAGAGATATATCTTTTTTGTCTTCCTCGAAATAAAAAAAAAGAATAAAAAAAGTAGAAAAAAAATAAAAATAACAAAAAAATATTCAAAGCACAGTAATCCCCGGAGTCTGGATAGGAGCATCTCGATCTCGGTATAACGATAGACTGGTGGGAAGAGAGAGACGGAAAAGAGAAAAAAATTTATAGAGGACAGAAATAGAGACTGAGAAAGAGTGAACGGTGAGATCAGTTGACAAGATTAGTACCGAGTGGTCCGGCACTCTCTCGTGTCGTTGTAGAATCGTGTCTCGGGCACTGCTGCTGATGTTGCTGCTGGTACAGTATAAGTATTAGCTGTCTTGAAGCTCAGCTACGGGATAACTCGAGGCGACGAGCGTGATCCGTCAAAGCGACCGATCGTGCACCCGTTGATCCGATGAGTGAAATCACTTTTAGATGATTTCAATTTAACTCAAGGCTTTAAATGATTTTAGTACATGGATGAATTGATAATGGCAATAAGCTGAGAAGCTGGCGGATAAAATAAAAAATTTCTTATGAAAAAAAAAAAAAAAAAACAGGTGGAAAAAAATTTAAGTGTTTTGTCGCAGTGTCGATAAAACATTTAGGGAATCTTTACCCGTTGTACCGGTGATCAGTGGATTACCCAAGAAGATGCCTGCGTGCCGGATGTCCTCAGCCTCGGCCTCTGCTCGCACCGCATTCTTGTCGATCAGACAGACCTCGCTTGCCATTCTCTGTGAATTTAACCGACAGATTAATTGCCGTAATTATATACCAACATTGAGCTTTTATTTTTTTAATTCTCGTTCCCGCATTAAAATAAAATTCATTAAAAATAAAAAAGTTTGTGGTCACCCTCATGAGAATAGCGATCGCGCAGGCAACGCCGATCTTTCCCGCGCCGACTATCGACACTTTCAGACGGTGGGGATAAGTATCGCAGGGATTCGGCTGGGTTGTTATCAAGGCATTTTTCGTTGTCGTTGTGATGGGTCCTCTCGTCTTATTTTTCTCAGACTCTGACTCAGACTAAAAGTAATAAAATTCCGCTAGCAAGTTGTCGGGCAAAAAAAAACCCTTTTGTGGAAAAAATATTTTTTTTATTGCATCTCACCGTTTCGTCTTTGGCATTTTCTTCGGTATTTTTATTGTCACTTTCACTCGAGCCCTCCATATTACTAGACCCAAAATAAATAAAAAAAATTAACACATTGTCACAAACTTGTAAATAATAATAAAAAAAGGGTAGGCTGTAAAATTTTTTTAACCAAAAAATAGTAAAAGGGTTTTTTGGGACGCATAATAAAAATGATAATTTAAAGAAAGGGAAAAAATATTGGAAATGCAAAAAAGTACGTTGTAAAAGAAACCCCGCAGAGATTACCTGGCTTCTTAGCAGGTTTCCTCAGCTAAATTTACACTCAAGGGCTGTCTGATCAGTAAATCATCGGTCAGCAAGAAAGTACACAAGGGACTAATGCGATGAGAGGTTCATTACTTCCCTAGACTTATACTAAATAAATAATATGTAATTTTCTCTAATGATTCATAACCTCTGTTGCTAAATACGACAGTCGTCTCGGTAAAAAAAAAAGAAAAAAATTCCTGCAATAAATAAATAACTTCAATTAGCTGAAATTCACGCTGTGGAAATTCGCACTGAACAAAATATCACTCGTTTTAAAAATAATCCCGATATATATACCGATGTATAGGTGTATATTTATTTGTGAGATTCAGTTATATGTTGCAATCAATTAAAAAATCAATCGAAAACATCCTCATAATTACTTATGGTCGTTATAATATACTCTCTCCGGCAGTACTAAAGCAAACGGGGTGGTCCCCATTTGTCCAGACCAGTTTCGAACAAGTCATGTCGTGCTTGGGCCTTTTGCGTTATGCAAATCCCCCGTTAATTCCCCTATTTTTTATTTGTTATATATGATTATTAATTCGAACGTTTAAATTAATTGTCAATTCTATAAGTCAACTCCCACCCTGTGGGGGAAAAAAGCAAGAAAGAAACAAATAAAATAATAAACTAAAGCAGCTAAGACTAAGCTTAATTTAATTTACGTAATATATTACGTAATAAATAATAATAAAGATAAATAAATAGCTTAACGTTAATTTCCAGAGTATAAACAAGGAGTTAATTATATTTACGACGTTATAAAAGGATTAAGGGAGCCGATAAAGAGTTGAGGAATTTATGTAAGGCCCATCGATAATCATCGGAAGCGCCGTCGTATTTTTTTACGGACATATCCGATCGCGATCGGCGAGCTCGCACCCAACAAGGCCTACCTCCCTCGGTGCCGCCTTTTTTACATCGCACGTGATATTCCCAAGTTATATTCTTCACTCTTACATATATACAGCGCAACAGCGCACATTACTAAACTAACCCGCGGTAGATTGGAAGCTCTGGCATTCAATTTGACCGTTCGATAATTCGCCAAGACAAAAATGACCACGTCAAAACGTTAAATCCCATTCATCAGACCCACGGAGCGATCGATATTGCGAATGCACCTTTAACGACCTCGGCAGCTCTTCTCCGCCGGGCGATACAATCTTACCACCTTGCACGCCAAAGCTACTTCTTCTTCTTCGTCTTCTTCTTCTTGGTCTTGGTCTCGGTCTCGGTCTCGGTCTCGGTCTCAGTCGTGCTCTTGATCGCCTTCTTTTTCACTTCTCTTCTCTTCTCTACATACATATATTCCATCTCGCCAACTTATTGAATCTCGTCAAATAATATACGAGCCAATAATGTACGAATAGTGCTGCAATTATGGCGCATCGATCGGTATCTAAACGGATGCCTTCGTAATTTAGTAATCCTCGCATTCAAAGTATCTTTCATTCTGACTGAGAAAGAACTCTCTCCTCATCCCCATCAGCCAACATACATATTTCTTTCTTTATAATATTATTCTTTCCTCCAAGGCATTTTTAACCACTCACCCAAAAATAAATAACCATAAATTGAAATTAAAAAAAAAATAAATAAACAATGATAGCGATCTTGAGACTACTTACCCAACTACCGGGTCGATCACTCTCTGAGCATGTGAATTCCGTCTTTTCACGAGTCCTTACAGCAATTCTCGTTATAATGCAAAACAAACGTCGTCAAGCTGCTCTCGATAAGTCGGTTAACAAGCTTAAGTATAAGAGTTAAGTCTAAGGACGTGGAGGTGCCACTTATGTATATCTTTTCTACATTCACGGAACCTCTATCCAGACAGAAACAAGTATCAAACCAAAGTAACCGGCAAGTAGAAGTAGAAGTAGAAGTTACAGAAAATGAAGATTAAGAGTAAGAAGAAGCAGAAGAGGAAGAAGATGAGGAACATAGACCGCGGTTGTTGGCTTGGACGCTGTCTTATGGATATGCCATCGTCGATGGCACAATACCATGCTGAATACTACACGTTATACCTCGCACACGGAATTTTAATTGGCTATTTGTTGGTTACCCCTGTAGGTTTTAGAGCTACTCATGGAGATGCACACACCGCTTAGCTATTGTTCTCCTGACTTCCTCTGACACCAATAAAAGAGAGTGAACAGTCTATCGGCGAATTTATACATAACCCGCATAATCTCAAAGCTCCAACATCACACACATTTATATACACTCTCATTCCAAAACAAACTATTTTCCTCGAGTTTACTCTGATACTTGTTTATACCGGCGGTGCGTGCGCGCGTTTATCTAACAGCAACGTCACATAAATTCTTATTCCCCGACAAAATTATTGACTTTTAAAAACAATCGTGCTAAGAGAGAGAATATCATTTTCCGCAGGTTTCAAGCGCCACAACCACCTCGCAGTGTAATGGGAAAACCAATGGACACATAAATAACACAACACATCTCTCTATATAACTCTTTCATACTCTCACACACATACTCTTACTCTCACATAAATATAAATATAAATATAAATAAATATATGGTCTTAGTGAATAAGACTAGTGTGCTCAGAGCTTGGAGACACACCACGGGCTCTTAACGTCCGGGGACGTAACTTCCTAGACCCCCATGGTTCGCTGAAATATCTTACATACTCGCACATTTCGATATATTCGCTCAGGTCGTGGTTGAGCCCTCGGATCTAAGGAGAAAAAAAATAAGGGCTTAGATAGGACGCCAGAGTTGGAACTCTCAACCTTGTGCTTTCGTCCTCTTATTTTTATTTCTGCTTATCCTTTTATTTTTAAACTTTACATACATACATACATACATACATATAAACTACATACATATATGTATGTATATATAAGTCTGGACAGATCGGAAGGGGCGAGGCCGTAGCACAATTGTTTATGCCCGTGTCCCGCCCTATCGGACTCATCGGACACACTCTCAGGATAACCGCCGCTGTGAGCTCAGTTCTCTTGGTATATTGTACCCAGTCTTGGTGAATCTGCGAACAGGTATGGTACAAACAGGCATGAGCCCAGCACAGCCAACGTCTCTTCTTGTCGTACTCGCCGTTTTCCTGCAGAGAGAGAGAGTAGGAGACTCTGCGGCGTCATATCTCGAAGGATAGTTGAGACCAGCCATTCGTTACATTACACCATCTATATAAATCTCTTCTCAACAACGCATTCTCCGTATTATTTATATATATTTATATTTACAAATATAAATATAAATAACTTGCTTTTACTTCTTTACTAAACCGAAATTTTTATTTAATCCAAACTTGTCTCTCCTTCTTCATCCCTGATTTTACTGCTTGGCATCGAGCTTCGAGCTTTATTTTCCTATCACTTCAACCAATCGGCAAATGAATTAGTACCTTTTAATAATTATTATTAATTTAAATGGTATTTATTTGAAATTATATTTGTACGAGTCATTATAATAGTTGCTTTCCTCGGTGCAGAATGTGTGTAAGCAGATTGTAGCTCACCCCCGCAGCAATAATAATATCTGTGCAGTGAACAGTGATGCTCGTTGTGAAGCTGAGTGGCCCTGGTACGCGAGAAAATTAATACTCGATGTGTATACGCTGGTCATAAAGCTTCTCTGCGACGCGGTAATTACCCACGGACCGCATTATACGCCACCACCCCGATACGATACTTCATAAGATGCCGAACGACTGCTTTACGACGTTTTCTTGTTCCTCCTCCTGCATTATTATTATTATCCTCATCATCATCATCATCATCATAATCATTATTATTTTTATTATCGTTACTAAGCTTTGTGTTTCTTGTAACAATTTAATGATGACAAAAATCTTGTCGTAACAATGCGGCATGTCAGGTGGTAATTAAAAACTAAATGCTAATAAATATAAATATTACATATATATATTTTTGCGCATGTGTGCCTTAATATTTATTATTTATCGCACATTGGTAATCAATAAATAACAGTGGGGTGTATGTACAATGAGCAATAAAACCGAGTCGGCATGAGACATTTTACTATAAATAATATTAAGTACTACTGACTAGATCTTTTGATCTCGACATCATTCTTGTTTATTATCTTTCCTCAGGATACAATACCACGGACATCAATAATCCGGAAAATATTTAACAGCAACTCCTCCGATTACAGTCTCTCCCACTCGTGCTAAACTTTAAAATAAAAAAACTAAATAAATATATATGGTAATAATTAATTAAGGGTTTCAAGTAACAATATAAATGTCGAGTGGCAGCGTCCACTTAATCTCTATCCCGAATCCTTGGTCTTGTACTTATGTACTTCCCTCTTGCTTTGTACCCTCGGTGCCTAAGCATCAATTCATCCCGTTTTATATTAAGTGCAAGAGTGTAGACTAGTACGTAAAGTCCTAGATGTCGGTACCACTTGGACTTAATAATATCTACGAGCGTATGATAGTGGTTCATTAAATGGCGTCCACGAGGTCCCACCCAGCAGGTGGCAAACGAGCCGCGCTATCATTCATATTCTATATAATGGCGATAGAGAAACCACTAAGTCCATTAATTCCGTAACAACCCATCACACATGCACACACTCTCACATTCATCCACACACGGTAGATCCGCTTAGAGCGAAAAAAAATATAAAAAATATGTTTTTTAAGTACGCCCGACTAAAATTATAATCGAGACACTGCGGGTGACTTGACAGTGCAAAGGAGCAAGAACAAGATAGACGAGTAAAAAATATGAGTTCATTTAATCGCATAACTCTTGCGTCTAACGACATTTAAAGTATCTCTTCCGCCTAATTACTCGGCACTTGCTCTCGTCGGTACCTTCTATCTGCAGTAGGAGGACGAGTACAGAACATTAGGAACAGATCCTTTTTTTTACGACATCTTGGAAATGTATGTATGTATATCTATAGATATATATTCCATCGTGACGACGCAAATTGCCTGGGGACACTTTCTCGCTCGCTGATGCTTTGCGCTCAAAGCTCTACTCATGGTTCTTTTATCAACACACTTGCCGCCGGTGCATACCGGTTCCCAACATCAACATCAACATCAACAGCAACAACAACATCAACAACAACACAACAGCAATTCTCAACGTTACTACTTAGCATTTATATGAGAGGGAGGCTCCTGTAGTCTGCAAAGTAACCAGTCGATGGTGGACATGCTTGGACATTACGTCTATGCGTCTTTTCTGTAGCATCACCATCACCATCAGCTTTAACATCAGCGTTAGCATCGCCAGCATCTGCATCATCATCAGCAACAGCAGCGTGGAAGGTAAAAGCTGAAATAAAAAATAAAAATAAAAATAAAATGTAAACGTACGACAGGTTTACCGAGTCGGCGCAGTACTATACAGAGTGTGGAGAAAGAGTAAAGATATTGCCGGAGTGAAGTAGATGCACATGAGAGTAGATGAATTATGTTAAACGCCTGTTTAAATACATGTTCGCCTAGGGGATACATCCCGGAGTCACGAGTGGGTACCGCGTGCTATTCGTCTTCTCGATTTATATTAAATCGCCTCGCGAATGACCCGACATACTCGCGGTACGTCCTCGGTTTTATTATTTCAGAGGGATAGCGCACCAGTTGGACGACAATGAAAATAAAGGAAGAGGATGAGAAAGAGCAGAGGGCGAGTAAATTTTTTTTTCCGTATATATCTATACCGTCGACTCTATATACAATTTAGCAGAAGGGACACATCGATTTATCGTCCTGCAATATAAGAGGAAATTCGACGATAGCAATTCTAGAGTGCCAACAAGTCAGCTGGCTTTAAATCTTGCAGTACTTTGTACAGACTGTTATCGTTTTATCATATTTTTATTACTTTTTTTTTTTTGATAAGTGTAATTTATTTAATCTGTGGTTTTTTACAAGATTCATTTAAAAAAAAAATTTTATATGGATGTCGTGGCCACCCGGGCCAAAGGTGGGATTTGCGAAGCACCGAAACATTAATCGAGGCCGACAGGACACCGATCGAACAAATGAACACCTCGCCACTGACGTTAGTGAATAAAAAATGAAATAAAATAAATAAATAAAAAAATAAAGTGTGAAGAGTCGGCGAGACAGAGACTTAGCCGTGAGCTAAGGTGTGAATTTGTGAATGCACATCGGAGAGCATGAGACGGAGACGGGTTAAATGGATGACTGAGAGAGAAGAAATTGAAGCGCGTGGTCGGGACAGACAAACTCAGAGACTCGTGATTTATACAGAATCATATCTCCATCTGAATGTCTTCATTTTTAACGCACGAGCAACCCCTCCCTCCCTTTCTCCGCGGCATCGTTTCACTGACTCAGTTTATTTAATTTTTTTATCTCTCTGTCGGTAATATTTTTTATTGTGGATTTTATAAGTCTTAAAACCCACCCTTGGCACACACAGCTCAGGTCTCAGTTGTCACCAGTCGGTGGTCCACAGACCCATGTTATGTACGAAGCTTTAATTTTCGATGATGTCAGCGCTGAGAAACAGCATCATCAGGACCAAACCACAGAGTATGTGCATAAAAGTATGTCCTGATGTAACGACTGGGACTAAGACGGTGACTGAGAACGAGAACAAGACCAAGAATGAGAATGAGAATGAGAATGAAAAAAATAAAATAAAAGCTCACTACCCACGATCGTGAGGGAGGACAAGGACGAAAGGGAAAGGAAAAAGGGAAACGAGAATTTACCATGGTATATATGTGTATATATTTTTTGAATATTAATACATGTGGGCGTTGGAAAGAAATTCGTCGAGTTGCGGTTTTCGTCGAGGCAATTTATTGGACAGTACGCGGGAACTTAATTTGCATGGTACTAAATTAAAACAAAAAAAGGAAAAAGGAGTTAAGGGTAAAAGAGGAAAAAATAAAAAAAAACGTGTGTTTGTATGTTACTTAAAAAGAATTTAAAAATAAACAACTTAAATAAAGTAAAGAGAAAATAAGTTGAGATAAAGAATTAAGAGGCAAGAACAAAGGGAGCGAAAGTGCATCATCGCAAGTGCTTACATTTTACACGTGCTTGGTACTCAATTAAATCTCGGGAAAAGAAAAAAAAACCTTATGAGTTTACGAATAATAATAATAATATAATAAAAAAGAGATAAGACGTGATTACAAGCAGCATTGGTGGTCCATGTATGAGTTGTTGAATTCTCAAGCACGGGAGAGTAGACGAGATGACGAGGATGCACTTGAAAAATAATCCTTTTATGTTTCTGTCTGTATCTAGTTTTGATGGCTACCGGTGTGTCCACTTGAATAAGAATTCCTGTCATCTGTAAGCACAAAAGGACGTAATACTCTCGATTCAAGAGTCGATTTAAGAGTGTCGAGATAAAAAACTTTATTTTAATTTAATTAATGAGAAAGATTAAAAACATGTCATCAAGCGGATGCTCTGCAAATATTTTATTTTATTCTCACCGGAAATGTTTCTTTTTTTTTACTGCAGAATAAAAAATGCCAGATAGTATTTCAGTGATAAAATAAAAACATGCTGTTTGAGGTTTAGATAAACCATCAAAATGTTCATACAATAAATAGATATGCCGGTGCATTAACTGTCACTAGTAAAAATGTCACGGAAAGTGAAAAGCTATCGTACAAGCCAGGGGCTGATTCACGTTAAATAATTTACAACCCATCCTCGTAATTAACTGTCGTAATTAATGACAGTTGGGCATGATGGTTGAAGATGTCTGTGCGTATGTGCGACATAACTTTTTGCTAAACTCTCAAGGCAACACTTGACTATAAGCATAAAATCTCCTCCCTTCGAACGTGCCTCGGTTTTAACATCGATCGTAAACCCTTTTTTATCCGTACCACTACTGTACACATGTGCCAACAAATAAACCCCGTCACTCGCTAGATAAAAATATACCTACACACTATTTTTATAAATTAATCCTTGTAGTTTCTGATCACTTATATATAATAAAAGTTTAATCATTTAACAACCGTGTCATCCTCAGCTCAATAAAAAATAAAAAAAAAACATTTTAAAAGATTAAATTCAACATGTTTTACAGCTAACTAAAAAATCTATATATATTTATGCAGATAAGTATTAAAAGGCTTAACTTTAAATTATTATATTCTTCAGGGCATAAAGTTTGAAGATAAATTATTTTTGATTACATTCGGCAGAAATATTAAAAGGAAAGTGAAAGTATGTACACACACACACTCACACACTCACACACTTTCATAAACTTAAGGGGTTACAAAATGAGTGGTGTAGCTAAAGGACACTAGCATATCCAGCACATAAAACGTCACTCGTTTCTGTCGTAAACCAAAAGCTCTCTGGCAACCGGTCAACGCACCTATTCACCATCCTACTGATGCGTATATGCACCTCTCATCTATTTTTCCCCCTATCTTATTCACTTGCTCATACTACTTGACTACTTGCCTTATAACAAACTTTAACCGCTGCTATTTCCAGATAAAATCATATATATTTATATACATATAACTATACAGGTATAGGTACATATCTATATACTCATACAAGCACCTACTCGAGCATCATCAGATTCCCGGAAGTTATTTAACCAACACAACTGTATAATACACATTATAATAAAATAGCAATGGGAAAAAGAGACAAATATGCAAATCTGAGATCAAACTTGCGCTAAAATATTTTAAATATTTATATACAAAAAAAAGGTTTTTTAAAAATTTTTTACTAATCCGTAATATTGAGCAGCTGAATTAAATCTAAACATAATCGTGTGTGGATATTTTTAGCGGTAAAAAAAAATAAAGACGAGATACTAAATTGGTGATAGTAAACGAGGATCTCATATATATGGAGAATTAATTAAATGGACTAAATAAAAGAGTGAACAGATCGTCAAGTCAATCTCAGCGGCTTTGAATAAAATCTCAGAGTAGAATTCCAGGGATTCTCGTGGACTCAATGCAGGTGCTCCATCCTCTATTGCCGTTTCTTGTATATTATATACACTTCAATTCACTTCCTTTGGTCGTCGATATATATTCTGCAGGGTATTAAATATAATACGGGTTCTGTAGTTGCCGTAATAAAGTGACATCTAAGTCAGGAATAATATTTTATAGACCAGGAACGTCTTTATAATAAATATATTATTAAATAAATAAGTAAGGGCTTTTATGTGTACATATTTATTTATTTATTTATATATTTATTTTTATGGGTTATCCATAGTCTATGGAAGTTTGTGTTGGACGTCCGACTCCCGAGTCCCCTATTCCCATAGGCCGTGAATTTATTCCATCGAGCCGAGGTGGACGTTTATAAATGCGGTGGTATAGTGCTGTAAGGACGTAAGGATAATATAAGTTGCGTAGGTATCACGACCCTGAACCCGATCGAATGAGATTCTATGCTGAGAGTTTGCGACGCCGTTAACTTATATACATTTTCTCTCTTACAATAATTTAAACTCTTTATTGCACACAGTCCACACACCACACACGTTCTTTTACAATAGATATACTCAATAAAAATAAAATTATTATTTTTATTATCGATTATATATTTTTATCCTCCGTGACTCTAATGAATTGTGATAAATTTATTGATTATGCCAGATGTTTGAAGGCTCTTAAAGAGTGAAAACTCAGCCCACATATCAATATGTATACATATATGTTATTGTAAATGATACATACCTGAATGAACGATATGACTTGAAGGTAAGAATAGTTAAGTCCAATTGTCCTCAAGATTTCACCACTCACATTATTAACTCGCATTTTTGTTTCCGATGTATAATATAATAATGAACTATTGATCGTGCTCTCTCATATATAAATATATATATACCAACATATGTAAGCCTTCATGATCTCAGCGAATTCATTCCACACATCCTTCGTCGTACATTTCATTATTTTTTTTTTTATTCTCCTTCAGCGGTTGGAAACTCTCTCCCTGTAAGGAACTGAGTACGAGACTGGTGGAGTCTATAAGAGTCCTGGCAAGTCCTTGAGGCCAGACTTACACTTACCGAGTCATTACGGGACAGTGACGAATTATAACGGGGCGTAATGTGTCTTGGTTTTATATATATATATACATCGAGCGGCGTCTTTGCACCGGGTTTTAGTCGCGCCTCTCTCGATCACGGGTATCCAGCACGATCGATATTAAACAAAGATCGCGAAAATAAATCCAACAGACAATATTAAAATTCCCCGCCTACACATTACTGCAAATACATGAAGTTTAATTAAAAACAATCTATTCAAACAATTTTTGTTTACTTACAATATAACATAACATTGAAGCCGCAATAATGGCTAAATTATTCGACAATTAAACGCCTAGGATTGCTGCGATAAATAAAGGTCAGTCCGGCAACCCGACACCACACTCTGCTCATTCATAAAACCTCGGGCTTGCATCGATCAACCGGTCGCCTGGAGACGAGAACAGAGAAAAGATACACAGACTCTTCCCCGCAGACTGACCAGAATACCAACTTTATATCTACTCCATACTCCACACTATACATATAACATAACATAAAACCTAAGAGTCAATTCACTTCCCAACGGATGCAACCGAACCCCATTTATTTCGAATGACATCCAAGACACCCTTTTATTGTGCGCGAATTCAAAGCGGGGGAATTTTAAAATGTCTGATATGTAATTTTCCCAGGTGCACTCACCAATCTACACGATCAAGATCACGTTACACCTTCACTGCTGACACCCTGGGCTTTAAATTTTGGCGGCTATTTGTTTCCTACGCGGAATAAAAAAAAACATCTTGTAAGGTGGTTCTTTTTTTTTAATTCATTCTACGTGTGTACATATATATTTATATATATATAAAGCAGAGAGAGAGAGAGAGGAATCGTCGGACGATGGGACTATATCAAGTTATGTTTCAACTGACGCATAAACCTGTACTTAGAATGTACATTACTTAATAATATTTATTATATGATACGTAAAATACAATGTATATCTGGCGATATCATCTAGTGGGTTTAGGATCTGAGCAGACCAGTCGCACAATCTCACGATGCGGAACGACCTTCTTCCGCTTATCCTTTTCTTTATTTCTTTATTTCTTCTTCTTGTTCTTTCTTACTTATTTATATCTATATCTATATACACAGTTTGTTGGGTTTCGCTTGTTCCTTCCAAAGATACGCACGGATCCTCGCCGCAAAGATCCGTGACTTGATCCTGAAACGCTAAAGTCCAAGTGAAAGAGTTAAAAAGAGAGAGAGAGAGAGAGAGAGAGAAAATATCCTAAGAGTACATGAACGTACTGCGCCGCACGTGGTCTCGAAAGAAATTCCCCATTATTTCCGACACCAGTCTGCAAGAAATATGCTCCTTTATTTCACCGAGGTACTTGTTATTTTCTCTTACGAATAATTTTCTTCATCAGCTGAAAAATAATATTTATATTGTTGTAATTCAGTGGGTAGTGTAACATCGTTGCCAAATTTAACAGCAAACGTGTTGAAATTCAAATTTTAGTCCGTTGATGAGATGATTGAGCTGCTGCCCAAAAATGATTTACTACTATATTTATATGTATATGTATGTACATATTTATTTATATGTATACAACCAAATCCGATACATTTGCAAGAGTAATCTACTCGGTGGCAAAAAACCGGCTCCGTAACCTCAGAAAGATTGCACGTTCCAATCTTGATGATGAGAGTCCGGCTGCAATGGCGGCTTGGGCACTCTTTCTGTCTCATATAAACATATTCCCAACAGTTGGCTCTCAACTCGTGTATCGTATCGCCTCAACAGTTGATTTTAACTTAAGGTATATTGGAATAATCATCAATTGAGTAGCTTTAGCCCTTTTTAATGTCTGTATGTCTGTATATCTGTATGTCTGACTGACTTACTGATTGTACGTACGAATATACATCCGATCATATATATATGTATATATTATATTCAATCGGCAACTATTAGCAGGTGGATTTACCACAAAGATTACTAAGCGAATAAGGGACTAATGCCAAGAAGATATCGACGCACGATCAGAGGCGTTGGGAATTCTGAAGCAACAGCAATAGGCTGCCGACCAGAGAATTCGCGGTGAGCGGACAGCACGTAGATATTTTAAAAGGGGACGTGAAGAGATGAGGAAATAATATAAGGAACAAGGTAGATATAGGTATAGGTATAACTATACCTATAAATATAGGTATCTGTGTGTATATACATATATATGAATATGTATATGTGTAAAATGCCAAGCTACTCGAGTTGGCCTCTAACGACTTTAACCTCAAAGACCAAAGAGTGTAGAGTGTAGAATATGTTGAGAGGATGCATTAAGGGGAGAAGTTAGGAGTTTATAAAACGCAAAGAAACACATCCCGAGAGTCTGTGACCACACCATTACTTTTCGACATGCTCGAGTTAGTTTCCACAGTCGTGGTAGTAGTCTTCTACTGTAACTACTATAATACCCTCTATTATACACTAGCCAGATATGCTTTTATACTCGCGGTGTGTATGCGGTTTTACCCACCCAATCCGGCCCTGTTACACTCAGCTCGATCCTCTAATTTATATCTCCCCAAGAAATATATAACTGGGCTCGATGTTAAGCTTTTGATTCAGGCGATGGATCTCAGTCAAATCGTTTTATTTTTCTGCAGCCTACTCTGGGGTCTTTATTCATTTTCTTGAGCATGCTCGGAGAATCGTGTTTTTGAGGAGATGAGTTGATTGCGCCAGTAATTGAGGATTTATTATTTGGACCATGACAGGCAGAATCCTGGAATGTCGGTTGTAATTTTGTTTACTGAAATTTATTATAAAAGTGCAATGTGGTAATACGGTACTCGGAAGAAATAAACGGTACGAAAGAAAACAAAGGATAAGGCTGTTGGTCAGGAACAAAATAACCAGTCATCTTGTTCTTCTTAAATGGTTATTAATTACTGGGTTTGTGTCAGCCAATTACTGGAGAACACCTTTTGATGGAACCCCGTCGATTATACAGATGCTACTTTTAATGACGGGAAAAACTTTCTTATACAGGAAATTACTTACAATCGTAGATAGAGATGATAAAATTTATACGCTTACGGAAGTAAAAAATTTTAAATGTTGGTTTACAGCCCGCATTTCCTCGAAGTCTTATTAAAACAAATTATTCTATTGAAAATTATTTTTTTTATAAATTTGTTTTAAAAAAAACACTTTACTTTTATTCAAAATTATTGTAATTGACTAAAAATATTATAAATTAGTAAAAATTATCGTAGGAGTGATTTTGGGTATTTAATTTTTTACGTCTGCTTAAATTTTTACAAAGAGCGGCCGCAATAATAATTCAGGCTTTCAACCCATACTACATTCAGAAATTCTTGAGCTTCTATAAATCCCCTAGCTATGGGTCTAATTTTTTTACTTACACTTCAGTTACTTCTGAGCCGCTAGAATTGTCTGATTTTTTACTTACGTTTATAAAAAGCAGCATTGAGAGTTTAAGCTATCAACATATTTTACTCTACATTTAACCTGGAGTCCCCACGGAAGCAATAACCGTTTGGGTTCAATTTTTTTCCGTTACACATTAGAATATTTTTAAAAATTTTTTATTAACAGAGATATCCTTTATATAAAACATATCTAATATTTTCTTCGACTGGCATAAATTAAAAATAAAGAATACATTTTTTATGTTTTATCACATTTCCCCTAGTATTCAGTCTTATAAATCACATATATTTAAAAATTTTTTTAAAAAACCAGAGATATAAATTTTTTCAAATTTGAAATTACCCTATATTACGTGACTTTCTCTCATATAAAATATACAGAACATAAATTTAGAAAAACGTAATATTTTTTATTAAATTTAATATATTATTTATGTGGAAACTGATGAATAAATTAAAGCAATATTAAAAAATCTGAAAACTGGTCTACAAGGTATTTTAAAATTTTGTTGTAGGCCAACTAAGAACATGAGTGCCGCAACGATCGGCAACACAATGCAGCCAACAACACATTGGAAGATAAGATCTAGCCATGTGCATCTACTCCGCGCCCTTCATCATGGTCTTAATCTTCTATTTTTCTTGAGGATTCAAACCTGGCTACAGAGTCACTAACTATACACACACTACCTGAAGAACGCCCGCTGAGATCCACGCCTTTTTGCACGCAGTTCATATCACCGGTGAGTAAAAATTAAGAATCGAAAAAAATATAATAACAAAGTAACAAACAATCTAAATGTGCAGCATGACTCGTTTATTTCTTTTTTTTTTATCGACGCAATCTATCGCGCGTAAACTATCTTCCATGTACGCAATATTTAATTTAAATTTTTTGATAAATTTAGTCGTTATAATACCGCGTATGTTGTTGGATTAAATGCATTAACTCGAGCGTAACAAATGCAAAAAAAAAATAAATAAAGAAATAAAAAAGGCAAATGATGAAGTGTAGCAGAAAGAAATGACGGTGATGGAGGATGAGAGAGTGATACGGGCATAGCAGGACAATGGCTGCTTCCTGGCTTGAGTTGGATCACTCTTTACTTTTAGCTCCGTCACAGCAGACGTTAGTTGTGCTCGGATTGGACGCTAAATCACGGGATAATACCGTGAATGGCTTGGCCGATCAGCGTGACAAGCCACCACTCTTTACCTTTAAAAAGAAGCCTCAGCTTTCGTCTCGGTTTCCCGTTTTGTCTCGTCTCATTCAACTCTATATACTACAAAGTACTGAGTATTATATATACATATACTCTTGTCGCATGCCCGCGGATAAAGAGATGACTTGAAAAACCCAGATAGCATTTGCATGGTGATTATGACACCGAGATTACACCGCGAAACGGGACTTTTTTATTTATTTGTTCTGGCACAAACACACGACCGTCATTATAAATTATTTTTTGCATATTTTTAGAAATTTTTTTATCTTATATTTATATATACGCATACGTTTATGATGCAAATGATGTTTTTTACTTATGAAATTTATCAATTGTACCCTAAAATATCACTAATGATATCAAAGAAGAGTTTCGCGCTAACGAAAGGAGTGAATCTGCGAGCCGCTTTTCATTAACATTCATAGACAGAATCATCCACATCATCGAAAAAAAATTTTTTGGGCTTCTTGGAGGCTTTCCTACTAGAAGTCATCGTAATAAATGAAAAACGTTTATATTACGATGAGTTATTCCCAACAGGAGCAAAGTTACGGGCTACTCTTCATAGATAGTCATCCTCATTCATCTTCATTTATCATCATATAGGTCTGAACTCGAAAAATGAATATTTCCTAGGACTTTTTATGGTTTTTTCTACTAGAGGGCATAATAATAAACAAAAAACGTTCATATTGTGATGGGTTATTCCCAACAGGAGCAAAGTTATGGGCTACTCCTTATAGGAAGACATGGACAGCCTCATCCTCACCCATGTTCACCCATGTTCACCCACCATCATATAGATCTGAACTAAAAAAATTAATTTTCCCTAGGACTTTCTATGGTTTTTTCTACTAGAGGGCATAACAATAAACAAAAAACGTTCATATTGTGATGGGTTATTCCCAACAGGAGCGAAGTTACGGGCTACTCTTCATAGGAAGACATGAAGAGCATCTCCACCCATCTTTACCAATCCTTATATGGGTCTCAACTTGAAAAATAAATTACTCCCAGGACTTTTTATGGTCTTTCCTACTAGAGGACATTATAATGAACAAAAAACGTTTGTATTGTGATGAGATATTCCCAACAGGCGAAAAGTTACGTGCCACTTATCATAGAAATATTTCTAAAGTCCTGTTGTCTAAAAGCGAAATGTCAAAATTTTCAGATTTTTTTCTTATCAATCCATTGTCCACTTCCAGCCACCCCTTCCATTTCTGCTGCCCTAATTTTCTTGGACGCTTATTATTGAACTATAAAAAATTACGTTTTGGGTGTTCGACAAATTCAATAAATTAATAAAACAATTGTCACCCTATTGTTATATATTCAATCTTTATATGGACTGATAATGATCCAGTCTCTTTTGAGAGATGAAAGTAAATTTTTTTATGCGCCAATGATAATGAGAACCAGCAGGGTAGAGTAAACTTGTGTTTAATGTTAATATTTAAGAGCGGGCAGAGGCGTTGAGTGTAACAAGATCGAGACGTCTGCAGTTAAGGGCTACCGTTAATTTAAGGGGATCGGTTTTGATGGCTAAGCGGGGATAATGACAGGCCACCAGGGCGTAATTTCACGCCATTGAAATTTAGAGCCTTTGCACTGCGCAGAGTATTAGGATACGAGAATAAAAAATCCCCGCGTTGTATTATTTTAAAATATACATTAAAAAATTATTCATGAAATTGGTAATAAAAAATATTTATTGATATTTTTTTTTCTTTTTTCGGCTCGACAAAAAGTAAAAATTGAATTAGCGATGCTGCATCAGTCGAAGAAGTGTAAGAAGCCCGAATATTTGATCAATAAATTTTTTATTTCTGTCGTCTAGCTGTTTGAGAGTTGATTGGATTAAAACCCAGCCTGAGGTTTTTGAGCGTTCGTTAGCCAATGCCCGATGTCTCTAGACCCGAGTTGTCCTGGTAGCTGCCGAATGTTTTTCTTGCCAATGAAAATGGCAAAGGATCGTTATATTAATTAATCAATTGTCCATGTTGAGGTACGAAAAGGGAGACCACCGGTGGTCAATATCTCGTTGGATTGAACACCGACGTAGGTTCTACCGATCATCGATGACGGTAGCTGATTCGCCTGTTGCTCGAGAGAGAAATTATTTGAGGAATAATAAAATAAAGAGGAGGAATAGCATCTGAGTATCATCAAGCCTCGCTGTAGAACCAGCCACAGCATCAATCGACTGAGGAGGCTCGAGTGGAGAACCGGGTTGGATAAAAACCGGGCGCAACGCAACGCCGAGGCCATAAACGGCTTTTTTTACCGGGATACTGGCCGCTCGGTTTGTCGCTTGAATATTCAACACGGGCATCGTCGCGCGCGGGAACCATCAGCGTGGCCCGGCAATTAATATTGATTTTATTAAATCCCCACTCTTATACTCACTTACTTATGTATTTACTTACACATAAACACAGTTTGCTGCAGCTACTGGTTATATTTTAATACTCTCCTCTTCTTGTAAGCATTCTCCAAATGCTTTTTTACTTCCTCGCCAGTAAATTCTTCAGCATCACGTAAATTTTATTATCTCTTTCTATTTATTGAGCCTTCTTTTTCCCAGGATATAAAAATTCATACTTTAACAATAAAAAACATAAAAGTTTTTAAGTATCAACCGAGTAAATAAGTGAGTAAGTAACTCTTATTCGTAGAAACGTGACTCTGCGGCGTGACTATAAGCATTACACACAGATATCGAAGAAGAAGTCGAAGCAACTCAAGTCTGAAATAAAATAATAAGAAAAGAGTGAGGAGATGGGGATAAAGAATAAGAGTAAGTCAAAAGTAACGAGGAACTTTTAAACTCGCACATTGGGACTCGAGAGCTCGAGAAGTTAAACTCGAGCAGGCTGCAGAGGCATCAGAAGAAAAGAACCGAGAGCTGCTACCAGATCTTGGATGCTCGATCGAGTTAGAGACCGAGCCCCTGCCGAATCTCCGGTGCAAATTTATCCTTGTCCCGGTGGCCTGAGTAAGAGAGTACTGCCCAGAGAACTGAGAATACGTAAGGAGCAGGATGAAAGATATATCTCTGAGGCAGTGGTCCAGAGATGCTGTACAGACACGGCAGGTCGTTCAGGCGCCCCGGGAGTGAAGACGTTCGAATAATTGGCTCGCCGATTCCAACGGCGTCAGCGGTAGAGTTAAGTATATAATATATATATATATATATATATATGTATAGAGATATATACATGTACGATATAAGATGTAGTCGAGTAGAGCAATAGCAGGTTAAACGACGAAGAAGGATAGAAAGACTGGCAGTAGACTGTAAAGGATGATACTTTTCTCAGTCTCACTTTATTCGGTTAATTGCTTCGGGTAATTAGCATCCGGCGTCGCCACTTTGTCTCCTGCTGTCTGTTAAACTCTCTTCCTTTTCCTTTCTCTATATAATATACTCAACTGCAACTCCCCCTCGAGACACATACACTATTCTCGCTTTAATTGTCCTCGTCCCTTTGAATAATCTAACGGGCTTCACGCCTCGTGAATTACGCCTTCGCACTCTGCTGGTGCTGAGGCTGATGATCTGAACTCGGAATCTACTCTCTTAGTAAATAATATATATATATATGGATGCCGACTTTCTGCCAATTTAACTTAAAAACTTTTTTATACTATTCAAAGTTAAGGATGAAAAGAATTCCCAGTTATAAATTATTTTTTTACCCATATATATTTGTTATTTATTTTTGAAAGCATCCAGCGAGAGCATCCGTCGGCGTCTGAGTAGACCTTGGACGTATGTCTGAAATAAGAAAAACTCCCCCACCGCCCTTGCTTTGATTTTGTCTTTAATGTCTTTTATGTCTTGAGGAGTAAAGAACAATGCGTCCGGTTACGCGGCACCCGTCACTCTATTCTCTGGTGCTCAGCAGCCTCTACTCGGCGACACGGACTCTTCTCATCGTTTATTGAGAGCTGGAAGAGGTATCCGCGGATAAGAAGTAACGAGCACAAGAGCCGGGTGAAGTACAGCAGTATCGGCACATCGGGACAAGGAGCCAGTGAGACTGAGTAAGGCTGAAGAGCTGCTAAAGAGAGCTGGCTGTTAAGAGGGACAAAGGAATATAAGAGTGACGGTCAACAGCGGCCTTATATAAGCTGCTACGGGGTGTTTGCCTCTACTCGTGCAATCGATCTTACTGCAGTCACAAACAGAACCAAGACGACTACCTCTACTCGCCGAACGACGATGTGCAAACGGACTAAATAAAACTCTGTCGTGCCCTCACGATGTTACAGTCCAAGAAACAAAGTCCGAGAGGGTGACAAAGTCACCATGAACACCACAAAAATGTAACATGTCAGCCTGGAACAAAAACTGAGTAAATTATTCTTTGATTACGTACCGAAGGATATCAAGATTTTAAAAGTATTTTCAATAATATCTACCTGCTGTACTCTTCAATCAATTTAAAATACCAACAAAAGTTTCATTAAATTATGATACTGAAGTTAGCCGACGTCTAATAATTTTTGAATTTTTTTTTAAAACAGTAAATCATAAAAAAAAAATATTTTTAAAAATTGCACGTTCAGTTTTTTTAATTTTCTACATGTGCATATTTTTAGTTTATTTTATTTTTGCAATTTATTTGGTGAAAAAAAAATCCGAAAATTTTGTATTGTCTGGTAACTTCTGGATCATAAGTTACCAGACACTTAGTAATTTTTGGATTTTTTTTTTCATCGAATAAATTACAAAAAATTAAAAAATAAAAATATGCACATGTAGAAAATTTTAAAAACATCAGGTGCAATTTTTTCATATAATTTTTTTTTTATACTTTATTGTATAAAAAAAAATCCAAAAATTATCATCATATTAAATTTATATTTTTAGTATTTTCGATCGAATTATTTCTTTTGATAATTTAAATTTTATATTTAACCCTGGAGTTTTTATTAATTACGAAAAAAAAGTGATTGTATTGTTTGCCCATTCAAAACTTCACAATCCTATTAAATTTATTGCGCAAGCAGAATTTTTTTTCTTCATTCTGTAACAAATAATTGATCAGAAATTTTTTTTTGCTTACAAATTTAATTTATCATTACAATAAACGTAATAACCAATAGATTCGTTGCTATAAATAAATCTATGTCATTACGATAACGAAATCGTTATAATAACAATACTTTTTGTCCGTGCGATTAATAAAGACTTTAAAGTATTTAATTGAACTGAACAACGCAATTAAACTTTTAAAAATGACTGCAATATTTTATAAACTTCAACTGATAGTTTTCGAAACTCGGGACTTTTGATTTAAATGGACCAATTTTTTTTTACAGCTCAACCATGAAGAACTTGGACTTTGCGTGAAATCCGAAGGACTCCAGATAATAAAGAATTAACGGCAGGGGCTCTTTATTCCCGTCTAATAAAATATTCCCAGCGATATAATAAAACATGTCAAGCTGGGAATTCGTTAGGTAAGTAATACGTATGCACTTAAAAGTATCGGTTTATTTTTATTTTTATTAGTCGAGGCCCAAATTCGATTACGCCTCTCAGTATTATAAACTCGACGCGGTACTTTACTGCTCTCATCCACTTCATTACTTAGCCACCTCGGTCCCGCTTATTCACGGGTCAATCGACCGCGTACGAACGCACCGAATAAACGACCACCGATAATAATAACGTATGAACACACTCGGTGTTACTACATCATCCCATAAAGTGTCGCAAAATGGCTCTTAAACTTTGCCTGTGTCTCAATAACTAAACCGTCATAACCGTCATCATCGTACACCCAATAAGACACACGACCGCCTAATAATACGACCTCTAAACAAATTTCTGTCATGTATATATATATCAAGTCACCCAATGCAAGTGCATACTCATCTCCGAACATATACCATCTTTATATATTAATATATATAATAATACCGCGTAGAATTTCAGCGGACCTCAACTCCGCGTTTTTTTAAACCCTCACTCCGTTCTCCTGCGACTCGGATCTTCATCACCCATAATATTCGCTCCCATCTTTCTTCATCTTAATTTTCTTCTTTTATTCTTCCCCTTGTCACGGCTGTTTTACGCTCAGTGCATTTCGGCTCCACTGGTACGGTACTCACGTGCATTTTATTGCTCGAGAAATTCCTCCTCTTCTTTATACTCTTTTTTTTTGTACCCAACTTTTTCTCATCTCCTTACTTACTTACTCTCATTATATTATTTCGCGTCCTCAACTCCTATCCTCTACTGCTCTGCGTACACTCTTCCTTATTACTTTTATTATTTTTTTTATAATCTCCCCAGCTCACCAGTTCTCCACAGACCCCGGCTCGACATAGTCGACCGCCTAACCAATGACACTGCAAAACCGGCACTTTATCTTTCCTTTATTTACCAGCGCATCTTAATTTCACCTAAATTATCACTACGAAATGACACCCGTTTCACAGTAATATCAAATAAAATTTTTTTTTTTTTATTTTTTTTTTTTTCATATTCATAAAAATTCACAGAATTTTTTTACAAAAAAAAAAAATTAAATAGACATGATCCAGTTAATTTGAGATAATTAATATAAATCATCTCTTCATCAGAAATTTTTTACATCAAAAACTGTCATCATCAACTGGAAAAAAAAAAATCTGGGCATCAGTTGGCCCTGCGGGACAGCCCGAAAACTTCCCGCCGCTTTCATACACAGAAAATTTAGAAATTCGGTTTTCGAAAATCGAACCGAAACCAATTAACTTCCCGTTTTTTTGAAAATTTTCAATTTTTTTAACGGGAAGTTAAAAAAAAAGTAATAATAAATAGTTTAATATAGCAAAAGAGAGGATGACGTGGGAGTCTATATGGATGAAACGGAAGCGTCTAAAGTCTCGAGGTTTCTCTGCTAAATCGTGAAAGGCAAAGCCACCGGATAAAAATATCTATAACAAGGTTCCGCACGTGACAGATTTATAAAAAATGTCTATCCCATAATTCATTGGCTCAACGATATTTATCACTCATCTACTTCCTCTGTCATCCTATATCACCATCAATATAATTCTAAACTTTCTTATTTTATCTTTCAAATATAAAATATACATAGAAATTCATACCCACACACACACACACACACACACGCTCATTCATATGTATGCATATGAAAAGGGAATAAGAAGCCCTTGAATAGTGAAACCCTTCTAGAGGCAGCTCTGAGGATCCTTTGAGCATCCTACGAAGCATGTATTTGCCTGTTGGTTGCCTTTGATATGTCTCGGTTTATTTTCTCCTCTGTGTAATGCACTTGGGCAATGTACGGGCGGCAAGGTACCAACAACACTGTCCCCGATATATCCAGCGCAGCGACGATGCTAAACCCGATCGAGTGACTATACATTTGGTATATTTATATGCCGAAGGCTCAACCTCAGCTCTATAGACTACACGGTTTACTTGCTCCATACCAACCAGTACATCCAGTACAGGCTCTATCGTGGAAAAGACCGCGGCATATCACATGCACGCCGGCCTTCGGGCAAACACTTTCTTGCATTAGCTTCATATACAATATATACATGCACACCAAACAGTATAACTATATATCTCTGCAACGTCTTTCTGGAAACGCTGACTTTTTAAACTCTACTCCTTGCTCTTAAATTGACAACCCGATATTTTTACATCTCAGGTTTTTACTTTGTAAACCTCCACTTTACTCAATCGGGCCTCTTGTGGCTAATATGAGCAACACAACAATTGTTATTATGATAAATAAATAAATATGTAATATTTATGATTGAACGAGAACGCACGATACATTGCGTGTGTGATGCAATGATGAGATACATAAAGATTTGTTTTGAGAGCTGAGTTGAAAGTAAAGGAAATACTTGAATGTATGTATGTATATATATATATGTTCACGGGCGGACCGGCACCATGAGATAAATAGGCGTAAGACAATGGATCGCTCTTTCCAGGGACAGTCCTCAAGGGACGGACATGAGGATATACATACATATGTATATGAATATATGAGTGTGTGTATGTTTATAAGATGAAGCAAAAGAAGTAGATGGAGATGAAGATGAAGAGAGAACGTAGTAGTAGTGGGTCTTGAGGTTCACATCGGTGAAATTTGCATTTCGTCCCTCCCCTTCAAGACGTCGATAAATCACTCGAGATCGCCGCCTGAACCCAACAAGAATTCGTGCCAACATCTTTCTTATCTCCCATACGCGTTTCTTTATTATTATATTACATATATTCTTATACATACTCTGGGACTCTTAAATTATTTTGTAAAAAAATTTATTTATCGTTGATTAAAAAACCAGTAGTCGTGTTTGGAATAAGGAGGATTCGTCAATTGAAATTTTATCAGAAATTTTTTAAGTAAAAAAAAGAACTGTATGCAATGAAAGGGAAGTTTGTCTCAATATTATGAGAGGTAAAGACATTTTTTATAAAATTCAGAAATTTAACGTGAGTTGTCTGTATCTAATTTGCTGGAGGAGTCATGTTTTTCAAAAAAATATATCATGCTTATGAAATTGATTATGTTGAAGGTGAAACCTTTTAATTTGATAAAAATAACAGTTTGCTGAATTGCATAAAATGGAAATAAAATATATAAGTTTATTAACGACAGTAAATTACTCGCCAGGGTATTGACTTATTCACTAGAATATGCCGTCGAACATTAGTCAGCTCACTCTAAATGACAAATTAAACTTTTGAGTCAACTAAAATTGACGTAGTGCCAAACTACACTAAACATTTCCTGCGCCAAAACAATAAAATTTATAAATATTTTATAAAATAAAATAAAAAAAAAAATAGATTGAAAAGAGCCAGGGGAGATGACTATTAATTTAGGCGGCTGTTAAAATTATTAATATTTTTTATGCCAATGATTAATTTTTTAATTACTCTGTCATTGAATAATTTTGAAAAGTATTTAGTTTTAAAAATAGAATATAAAATTTAATAGATTATTTGTGATTAATGTAATGGAGCTGACAATTATGGCCTATTGTGGTTAAAACATAAGAAAATTAAAATATCTGGTCGTTATACCGTATAATATCTCTTTGATGATGATTTAAATAAATTTGCTGTTAAAATAGTCTGAGCATGAGGATTGAAATGTATTTATTTGTTAAAGTGAGTAAGGAAATTATTTTTAGTCTCCGAGAATAAAGCAAATTGAAAATGATTGGGACGGTATGGGCGAAAACACGTGGGCTTGTCTCCAACAATTTGCCCAGACATGTAGTCTCCGGTCGTGTTGAGTCGGTAGCGAGTCGTTTGAACTGACCGTGAAAAAAAAGTTTAAATAAACGATACAAAGACTCGATATCGGGAGAATAAGTACAGATGTTATAAATGATGAGAAAAACATAATAATAATAGGATAGAGTCAATAATAAACCGAGTGATCATGATCATGATTATGATTATGATGACGATGACGATGACGATGAGTCTCGTGGGATCACTGGCCACGAAAATCTCGAGTGTAAATTCCCCAAGTCACTGTACACTGCCCGTGCTGGTGTAACCGAGTTGGACCACACGATAACTCTCGATGTCCCTGCTCAGTTGTTGAGAATCTCGAAAGAGTCAAAGAGATAAAAAATAATAAAATAAAAAATAAAGAAAGAATGAACCCTGTGAGTGGATTATAGCATGAGCTATCCAGTTTGGTGGACTGAGAAAACGATTTAACAACGATCTAACAACGTCACAAAAATATGTGCTGAGCTGTGAAGACGTAGTTGAATTGCCGTCGTTAAATCTTAATTTTAAACAATCTTCAGCCTACCAGAACATTATTTATATTTTTATTGTTATTCCTTTATGCCCCTGCCTTCTGAAATTAAATCGCGAAATAAAACAGTGAGCTGATGACTCTGGGATTATCTTTAAGTAAAAGTTATCACCGGAGTGATAATAAAAATAATTACCGCGAGGTCGAGAGTCATCTTATAAAAAATTCCTCATCCTTATATATGTAATACTAAAGCTCGATAGTTTCTTGTTGGACGGACAGTCGGACACAAATCAGAATCTGATAAGCGACTAATAAATGCCGGAGACTGAAAAATAATGGAATGCGTCTCGGGTGCTCCTAATGATTCCCAGTGTCCCGTACATCCACAGCTAAGCGTCGTCCCATCGATTTCGAACGCTGAATGCTGGATGCTGGTTTGTAGACAGTCCACTGAGAAAAATAAATAAGAAAAGAAAAGAAAAGAAAAATAAAGAGAAAGAGAAAGAGAAAGAAAGCGCATCGAGATGATATCTGGACCGGATGAAAGAACTTTTTGGTTGTACGCATATATTGAACTAAATGACGATGTACATGTACTTCTTTTCATCGCGACATCCATTCACGACTCTTTGACATCTATAAGAATAATGAAATGTGACTTTCATCGACTTTAATCTCAAATATATGCGTCTCTAAGGCCGAATTTTATTTTATCTTTAAATAAAAGTTATTTATAAATTTATGATTGCGTCTCTTAGCAGGACTTTTATTGGACTTTTATTGAGGTTCCAGCCAGGACAAAAAGAGAGAGTTAAATAATAAAAAAAGAAAGACAAAGAGTCTTGAGGCATTCATATGGACGTGTTAGCATCCAGTTCACCTTCCCGTGTCTCTTACCACTCGGTAAATACACTTGGGGATCATTTGTTCTCGTATATATATATATAAATATATATGTACTGCAAAGTTGGAGTATGAAGTGAGTCTGGTGCTCGTGTGAATACGACAGCCACAAGCCAGTTCGTCGCGAGAATGCAGAGAGTTGGTTTCATCGTTCGCGTTCCAACCAGGCATGTCGCGCGCTCATTGTTTGCCAAACACCCAGGTGACAATGAATGTGCTGCTGTTGTATGAAAAGGACCCAACCCGTGAATTTCAATGGAGGAGTGATGTTTGTTTTGAGTACAGGTACTGGGTCGGGTTATTGTCTTTGCTCGCCGACGTACGCGCCACCGACGACGCTTTTCGACGATGGAGTAGAGCATTATGTGTAATCTCAGCACACAAGAGATCAGGGGGTCCTGCCCCTTCCCGTCTATTCACACAGGCGACATAAAAATAAAAATAATTTTATTTATCACAATGGAGGTGCCGAGCCGCTAAAAAGTACCTCAATAAAATTTTTATTTTATCACGGCCAAGAAAAAATATCGTCATTGACATTGATAATTTTTCCCGTTTTTTTAACGTGATAATTTTTAATCAATAATAATTAAGACCGTGTTTTTCGGCTGGTTAACTTTTTTTTGCCCAATAAAGTTAGTAATTAATCTGGACATTATTTGAGAATTTTTTCGACAGAAATAATAATCTCATGTTAATCTCGCAAATATTATGATAAGAGGCTTTTGAAAAGTCGACGCGGGCAAACGTGATTAAGACATTACCAACTGGCTGAATGTATGTTGTATACAAAACTACGCAAGCTAATCAGCTACTCCGATAAGAAACACTTCCCAGTATCTTGTTTGTATACTTCTCCATGGCATGCAAGAGCCACTACCATCTGAGAAGATGAAGGAGCAGGAGTCGAGGATGAGGATGGGGATAAGAAGGAATAAGAAAAGTAAATACAAAACTCATGGGGCTTGGACCAGGTTTGATAACTTAAATTCTCGGCGTGGTGCTACGTCGTCCTTGTTATAATGCTCGCCCTTTTCGCGTGGATATAAAGTTTAAAAGATGGGAGGTAAAAGGTGATGACTCCCGACGACGTGCCAACAAGACTTCCTCATTCCCTTCGCCATAGGGTGTCGAGAATATTTTTTTTTCAATTAACTTGTCATGAAAATCCTCTCCTTCTGTGCATTTGCAGCTACAGCGATTTACTAAATTATGGTAATTCACTTTGAATATTTTTTATTTACTACTTAAACCCGTACATCCGGATGTGGCGAGACTTTATCGGAATTACCAATGATTTACTAAGCAGTTGATGTAAAAATTTTGTTAATATTCAAAGCAAGAAAAGAGCAGAGTCGAATGAAATCGAGTGACAGTATGATGGGAGCCGCTCAGCTCAGTAAATTACCAGGTCGTACGCTCGAGAATTTTAACCAAAGAGGCAATTCTACGGGGCGGACGTTGCTGCTACGTATCGGTAGGTCGCATCTCCATGACAAATACTGGCAGGACCTCGCGCGGACGCAGATACTATCAGCTTCAACGCGGCAGATAAATGGGCCCAACTATAATACCTCTCTTTTCTCAGCAGCTCACATTTGAGAGACGGAGACAAAAGTTTATACGGGATTCTCTCTCGCATTACATCGTTCTTTCTTATTTCTACTATAGCACAGCATATACATACACTAACACGTGTACAGACTGACGAGTGATCCACACTGGTCCCCAGGCCTTAGATCGGTGTCACGTCCATCGACTTCCCGAGCGAACCCAGTAAGTCTGTCGTCTAACTAGTGACGGCATTCGCGGGAAATCAAATCAATCTTGTCGTTAAACACGTCCGAGTCCAAGGTTTCTCAGACTATCAATACCTTTTTTCTTCTACCATTTATTTATTTATTTTTTTTTTTGTTGCCTATTAATAACAGCGTTTTATTTTATTTATTTAGTTGTTTTAATTTTTTTGTAATGACACGCGTGTCTAAAGCTATCTCTGTTTTGTTTATCGAGCTCGGTGGTCCTCGAGTTTCCCAAAGTGTGTTGAGGTTGAGACCGAGTAGAGGCCATTGGCTGGTGGTTGCTCACTACGTACGTGTGTGTAAGTATATATAGTACAAGCAGGTGGACACAAGACGACGAGCTCTGGGGCGTTATGTGAGACGGCTTTTTTTTCGTGCCTCGTAAATCTCATTCTTACGTCCCCGTGAAAAGAACAAACACGAGTTGAGGATAGATGACCTTTTTTTAAATTTTGTGTAGCGAAAAATATATTTTATTCATGATTCGTGATACATAAATTTATTTTATTTCATTTCGTTTTATAATAAATAGTTTTAAGTATTTAGAAGACGTTTAATTTGTATAATAGCCGTGTCAATCATCGCTGAATTCACTAAAGTCACTACTGTCGTCGCTGAATCGCGGGTCTCGTATTTTGTAATTTATGTGTGCAGGTTTACTATTATCTACAAGTACGTATTTACGTCGTTCTGTTTTAATGATCTTCCTCACCGCAATACCGGCATTAAGCACCTCGAGCACTGCATTCACAGCTCTGTCTTCAGAGTATCTCATTTGCTTCATTACATAGCGAACAATTTGACCAAATGTAGCACCGTCCTCGGGATGCGGTTCTGGCTCATCATTAGTTTTTGATGCTGGTCCTGGTGCCGACATAATTAATCCAATACCTGTAATATGAAATTCATTAATTTCTCAATTTCAAATAATATTGAAAAAAAAATGTCATTATAATTTACGTTATGAGAATTTTTAGACCCGAAGAAGAATAATTTTTACATCAAAGTTATAACTCTTTCAAGATAGTAGTAAATTTTTTTTATAAGGACCAGATATTTTAATTTTCTTATGTTTTAACCTCAATAGGCCATAACTGTCAGCTCTATTACATTAATAACAAATAATCTATTAAATTTTATATTATATTTTTAAAACTAAATACTTTTCAAAATTATTCAATGACAGAGTAATTAAAAAATTAATCATTAGCATAAAAAATATTAATAATTTTAACAGCCGCCTAAATTAATAGTCACCTCCCCTGGCTCTTTTCAATCTATTTTTTTTTTATTTTATTTTATAAAATATTTATAAATTTTATTGTTTTGGCGCAGGAAATATTTAGTGTAGTTTGGCACTACGTCAATTTTAGTTGACTCAAAAGTTTAATTTGTCATTTAGAGTGAGCTGACTAATGTTCGACGGCATATTCTAGTGAATAAGTCAATACCCTGGCGAGTAATTTACTGTCGTTAATAAACTTATATATTTTATTTCCATTTTATGCAATTCAGCAAACTGTTATTTTTATCAAATTAAAAGGTTTCACCTTCAACATAATCAATTTCATAAGCATGATATATTTTTTTGAAAAACATGACTCCTCCAGCAAATTAAATACAGACGACTCCCGTTAAATTTCTGAATTTTATAAAAAATGTCTTTACCTCTAATAATATTGAGACAAACTTCCCTTCCATTGCATACAGTTCTTTTTTTTATAAATTTCTAATAACGTATATTCACTTTTATATCATTAATCTTTAAATATATAACAATAATACTAATACGGAGCAACTCGAGCTAATTGGATAACGCTGGCCCTCAAGAATGTCGAGCGCAACAAAAAATAAAAATATACTAAAAGCTAATTCAATAAGTATATTATATATATATTTAAGTGAAAGGACAGGACTATGACAGGAGACAAAGGTAAAAGACATGTGTAGTCTTTATGGGTCGTATATTAATCCTATAATTGAGATATGGTGAGCAGTCAATGTGCACGCAATGTCGTTGATACAAGAAGTAACAAGTTAACTTGGCAGCCATTATCTAAGATGAAGTTGGACGATGGTTGGCTCGTTTGCTGGACATAATAAAGTATGTGCACCAGTGAGAACAGTTGATACCAACAAAGAATCGTATGAGTTTAAGTATCAAGACAAGCAGGATGAGGATGAGGACGAGGATGAGACTGAAGATGAAGATGAGGACAAGGATCAAGACAAAGAGGACAAGTATCGGGATGTAAGAACGCGGGTGGTTAAAGAACGCCGACTCGGATCTCTCTTAAGTCGTCACAGCAGTATCGACGAGCTGCAGTATAAAGAGTAGGACGAGATGAAGAGCGATCTGGTGTGCAGAGCAAACGATAATTAGTGAGGCATCGGGAGCGGCGATGTCGGCTGTCGTTTAAGTTATGGCTCGATCCACATTCATTTCGCGAGGACTGCTACATATATATATAGATATAGATATGTATATTTATGTATGTAAGACAGTTATGAGCGCCCGTGGCTTTCTTCTGGGGTCACGTGAATACAAGTCAAAGTCGTCCTCTGTATAAGCAGTTCCCGAACCAGCTGCATCGGTCGCCATACAGAGCATAATTTTTCACTGATGGACATACTGTCTAAAACCAGTATGCATTTATTAACGTCATGCATCGAGTCTCGTAATTCTTAATGGTGAATTTTTTAAATTAATTTGCAATTTATTGACATTATTTTAATTGTTTAAAAATGTCCTGAGTATATAAGGAAATGTCAGTGCATCCGCGATAGGCTGGCTTTGCTGTAGCTCTTGATTGAGAAGACAAGAGAAGAGCCAGCCAAGAGTTTGTTTGAGATCACAAACAAGGGATAAGTCAGTCGGAACACGATGACGAGCTCAGGCGACAACGACACGCAGCAGCGACGATTACTTTTTTAGTTGGCATCCGTCTGGGCAACATTTAATAAAATAAAAACAACTAAGCCCGAGTTGAGTAGTATATAGAGTAGAGTTGTTATAAGTTGTTTGTTGCTATAGTAGTAGTGTTGAGAGAGAAGAAGAGAGAATGGAAGAGTTGCAGGTGATTCGAGCGCGGCCTAATTGAAGGGGACTCGGTGAGCTTCGGTAACGTATAATTATCGGGTAGAACAAGCACGAGAATGTGGCGGCTTCAGCGAGAATAAAGACATTATTCCACTTGGTTTCTTATACACTACTCAACTCATATATATATATATACTTCTTTGTTACTTTTAACCTATTCCACTCAGCTAAAAACTCTACCTACTTATTTCTCCTATAAATGCCTTTAATGCCGGAAGTTGACTGGCATCTTTCCCGTCAACTCTTTTCCTCCAACGACATATATATATTATACATACATACATATTTAATACCAACTCATGTTTGATGTAAGTAGTCGTATATGTGATCTCACCCGTCGATCAAACAACCTGGCTTCTGGCTCCTGGCTCATGACTCCTGAATTAACCCATAACTATTAAGGCGACTGGGTTTTAATCTTTGATAAATTATATGCCACTTTGTTTTTATCGGTGGAAAAATCGTTTTTATGTCCCGTAATGAGTTAATGGCTGATTCAAAATTATCACATTACGCGATAAGTATTTTTTTACTTATAAATTATTTCTTTTTTTATTTATTAACATAACGTCTATATCATGTGTCTAAGGTCTTCCGCATTATAATCTAAATTATATAACCGAGACACTTAAATTGAGCTAACTTTTTGCATTTAAGATTTTTTTTAAATTCCTATAAACATTTTTTGCCTATTAAACACTCTGGGTATTCCTCTCAGGCCTCGAGTGAAGTCGCTCTATACCAGACCCTGTGTATACTTCAGTGAGACCGTGAGCCGCGGAATTATAGCGTGCGCCACGTAAACTTAGTCATGGCTCGGTATAAAACGCTGAAACTTATTTTTTTTATTGCTAAAGTAGATATAGTATATAGGGAATACTGAAAATATATATATATATATATATATATATATATATATATATATAAATAGAGAGGTTGAGGCAGAGATGATTCTAAGTACACTAGAAGGAAGTTAAGCTTCACAAAAGACCTACAGACGGGTTCAACATCGACCAACAATCTCCAGGATTTTATTGATGGCTTTAAGTGCCGGGTTTCGCTCACTGCCGCGATTAATTCCCGGCTTTTCTGTTACTGCTCTCGGTATTATACAACAAATAGCGCAATCCTGAATAAAAAAAAAAAAGGTCTGCTAAAAAGTAAATAATATAATAAAAAAGTTGATCAACTTGTAGCTCATTGTTGTATATATATATTTATATACATATATATTCTTTAAGAATAAGAAATAAATATTTTAATGCCGCAGTAACGAATAAAACAAAGTCCTTTAAAATATTAACTCGTTGCGGGGTTTCTTTGAGAGACCGTTTTATCCAAATAACTTATTTTCTCTTAAGATTATTATTACAAAGGATCGCGCCTGGTATATGCCAGTAACCTCATAATTATTAAGAGAATAAAAATAAATAAATATTTAAAGAAAAAAAAAAAAGCAATACAAGTCAATTAACTGAACTCGTCAGAGAAAAGATGAATCTGTCTGATGTTATTTGTGAAGTCTTATTTTAGTTTATGCTACTGCTTCAACTTTAACTCCTGAAGTTGTTGCTGAAGATATTTGTTGTTGGTTCAACCTCGAGAGTGTGTATAATCGGGTGAAATAAATTCGCCAGGTATATCCAATCCGTAAACGTGGGAATGCTGATGCAGGTTTCCTCTGTATGTATGTTGTGATGTGCGTCTTCGATTTCCTTTCGCGATGATCGTTAATGGGAAAGAGAAGAAGGAGAGGAGAGGAGAGGAGAGGATGGGGATAAGGATGAGGTTCTAGAGATAAGAATACGGTAAGACGAAGAAGTACAGCCACATCTCTGGCATCTCGGAGGCTCGTCACGCGACGAAAACGAGGATCTCTGGGCCAATTAACCCGTCACCACGGCTAATTGCTCCGACGCGAGGCGAATTAGGCGTTCCACGTAACTTCGTTATACACGTGAATTATATTCTTTGTTTCATTTATATTTTATACATTTTTTTTTTTTTTTTTTTTTTTTGACTGCTTTTATAATAACAATCACCGGAAAATCCTTATTTAACTTGGGACTTAAATATGTCAGACTAAGTGACAACTCTATATTTCATTCAAAAAATAATTTATTTTAATTATATTTAATTTTATATAATACTTGTATTTAACTTTTTTAAATTGAGATATTTTACTGAAATTTTATCTACACTAGGAAACAGCCAACTAAGTGGGAACAAATTGTAACAAAAAAAAAATTTTAATTTTAAAATTCATGGAGTTAAAAAATAATTACTCAGTTCCTATTACTTGCATATATAAATTAATAGACATAAATTATAATTTAAAAATAAAAAAATGAAATTTTGATATCGAGAACATCCCAAGTCGTAGGTATTTAAACGAGCTCATTTAATCTGATATCCACGTTATAATCCAATGATTATTGTATAGATAAAATCATTGAAGGCAAAACATTTCCGTGACTGTTGCATTCGTAAGAAAATTTATGCTTACTCGTATAGTTACATACGTAAATAGCGTTCGGTACACCTCTTGAAAGCCAACGGCGATGACTATACATGCACATATATATATGTACATACATCTAAGTATAAGGAGTATAACATACTTACATATATATGTATATGTTATTACAGAGTATGTAACTTTCTCTGTTCTCTATACAGTGAGAGATCTTGTGGTCATATATCACCGTTGTCGTTATTAGCCCTCGGCTGGTGGAGCCGTCACGAGCGGTGATCGGTGGCGAGACACAAGAGTCATTATACGGGATCAACGAGTTTACACGAGCGAGCACTATAAGAGTAGAATGAGGATGCAGGGGAGTATGGACAAGAGCTGCAAAAGGGTTTGGATTAACACGACCATGAGAATGAGGAGTAGAGAAAGAGAGAAAGAGAGAAAGAGAGAAAGAGAGATTGAGGTGTGTGATATGTGAACCAAGTAGAAAAATGATGAACGTCGTGGTTATATATACATATATATGTATGTTAGTTTTAGTTTGTACTGCAGGGATAATATAAGAGGCATTGGCGCGTTAACGAATAATCAGGGAAGCCAAAAAAAGAGTATGTTCGTGCATGCGTTTCAAAGGGCTTTTGAGAATAAGTTTACCTACACAACATTTTAATGGAAAAATGAAAGAAAAAAACTTTTTATTTTTTTTCGTTTTAGAAATAACGACTACGTCGGGTACTTGAATTTGAGGGGTGTCGAAACCAGACAACTTCACTCGCTTTTATCAAACGTTTTAAAAAAAAAAAAAAGAGAATCCCGAGAAATTTGATTCCTCAAATTAATTAAAAACTGCAGAAAAGCGAGATGAAAATTAATAGAAAGAAATCGATGGGTAATATGCTGGATTTAAAATATTTTTAAATTAGTTCTGTGAAATAAATTGACAAGTCGACGTCACCCTTAAGTTTATTTTATTTTATTTTTGTTTTTTACATCGTTAATTTAATTTAACTTTTTATTTACGATACGATATATTATATGCGTCTCGTTCATGTTCTTTTTTTTTTTTTTTTATTTGAAACCACTCCTACAGCAGCCCGTTTCGATTTAGTCTAAATTTGTGCTTGAAAAGAGGGGCCAGGGAATCCCCGGTATGCGATTGAATATCGTCGGTAAAAAGCCGGCGTTGAGTGTAGCCAAGTTAACTCGAGATGAGATGAGTAGAGTTAAGAGAGTTGAAAAGGAAAGAGAATGTAATACAAGAATAAAGAGCAAGAGATGTGAGGCGTGCCCGCGGGAAAGCCGCAAGAAAGGGAGAGGAGGAGGCCACCCTGTTCGAGGATTACCATAAACACTCCTTGCGCTAGTTCTACCACCAACCAACACTACATCCACTTTTATTTATATACAAATACAAGTGCACATTAATACAACACATACCCGCAAATTCTCTCAGCCTCAGCCTCATACTCAGACTCAGCCTCAGTTTCTCTTAACTTCTTCTTTATACTCTACACTCTCTACTGTACCTAATGTAAAAGCTCCACCACGCTTATGTACACGTGTAAATCCTCGTGTTTTCAGCTCTCGCGATCTTGCTCTCGGCAAAAAGGAAAGATCTTTCGAGGCCGCCGACGCAAAAGACCAACCGAGCACAATATAACCCGAGTTCGCGTGTTCATGCTCTTATTCACCCAGGGGTTGATCTCTACTCGGCAAACTAAACTTTACATTCAAAACCTGTACGCTTCAAATCGATTCTCTACTTGCTCGCATACACGCATTACGCGTTTACTTCAATGCACTAAAATAACTACATACATATAAAAACACATGCACGAATAAAGTAAAAAAATAATTAAAAAATAATGATAATTTTTGCACGAAAGTACTCGAGGTTTTATTACTGCGCGACATGTAAGAGAGCAAAATATATTTTAAAATAATAATTATAGTCAGCACGACTTGTCAACAAACGAAAACTGAAAACACATTTAATGTATTTAAAAAAAAAAAGTTAAACTCGGTAACAACCAGCGCTTGTATTTTATTTTTTACTTAATTTATATAAGGGATAAAAATATTCCATTGAATTACTCATGTGTCGTAGATTTAGCGCGAGAAATCCGATCGGATCTAGTCTGGTAGTGTAGTGGGAATCAAAAGCAATGCAGAAATAGGTACATGTATATATATATGTATGGATGTATGTATATATAAGTAAACGAGTAGAGGCAGATATAAACAATTGCGAAGACAGCACAGAGAATGCGAGGAAATCGTAGATTCCGCGTCACCCATTACCATATCAACGTGCTGGCGGTAGTTACCATTATTTCCCCAGCATATCGGCACTCGAATCTTACGAATAAGTATATTCTGTCTCACTCTCAGTATGCACAAGTCTATAGAATAAAATAATTCCAAGTTAAACATTTGTGCTCCCGATTGCGCAATACGCGCCTTTCTATATAATATGTATTACCTACTATACAAATACAAGTAACATGGACTCGTATAATAATAAGTTAATGCCGCTTCAGATACGCGCTAAACCCTACAGCATGCAGCAGCTAACTTGAGAATGCAATCACATTATTATTCGTCGACATCAAATACTCAATTGTTCTCTCTCTCTAACATCACACTAATATGAATCGCTCCTTGTATAAATATTTATTCACCTTATTTCAAGAGTTAAAAAGCAATCTCTCATATAAATAACCCCCGAGTGAGTCCTTGAGTACTCTAGTTACGTAAAAAAAAAAAATATATTTCACTGCAAAAATGAAAATATAAATATAATGATTCGGATGATGAGGTGTTGAAACTTTTTTGCGGCAACTTTATTTTTATGGGTATAATAAATTATCGCACAAGTTTTATAACAACCGACAAATTGGAATCCAGCCGTAGCCGGTCTTTAACACCAGTAATGCAAACTCGAGAAACAAAACCGCTAAACTATAATAATATTTTTATTTTACCCGCGCAATTGCCGATAAATGCGAGAAATGGTTAAATAATAGTCGACAACTATGAGCTTATCTACAAAACGATACCGATTCCCATCGACTTGTATTAACCTGCGATATAGTTTCGCTTTAGTATAACAGCCCTCAGTAGCCCTCAGCCCTGTACTCTCTTCCATGGGCACTCTATACTCAGCTCGCGGTTAAGTGGAGACGCGAGGTTATCGTAAGATCCCCGGTTAAACAACGAGCCGATGCTTTGTTATGTTGTCTTATCGCTACTCGCGTTGAATCTCGCTAACAAAAACAACTCTGTATTTATAGCCTTTATTTATATATATATATATATATTTTTTTTTTATTCCTTATACACCAGCTCGCAGCTTCCACACCGCGGACTCAGTCTATATAACACTCCATCTACAATATATGAACAGTTATATACCCATATATATTTATTATTACATAACAGCATATATGAAGTTCCAAGTCTTCCGTGTGTTTAGTCTGTTAATCCTGTCATGGTGATTACCGCGAAGAGCAATATCATAGAAGGTAAATATTTGCGGGATTGATAAGTGAGAAATCGAGTGGTTTATCTTTCTCCATATCCCATCTATGCCCGCTAAGTCCATACATTCCATTCTCATCGTATATTTCCCTATGATGAGTATAAATATCAGCAATATTTATATTAACCACATAAGATAATAATATATATTATATTTTTTATCTAATCGTCAATATCGTTGCGCATTACGTATATTGAGTCCCGAGGTATATCAAGATTGTCATATATGCCTCATATCAGTCTTTGTTTATTTACAATATATATATCCGGCAATAAAAAATTTATCAACTAACGTATTTATTTTTTTATCTGTTACAGAGAAGTATCGAAGTGGCTGTTTATGTTTGCTGTTAAAAATAAAATGGATGATGATGACAACCGAGGATTTGAGAAACCAGACATTCTCTACTACTGGCTATACAACTGAATACTGCATACTGGATAATAAAATTACTCCAACGACTAGTAAGTTACAACTCGTATAATTAATTACAAACATAAGTGATAATTTACCGGCGACAATAACAGACGGACTTACCGTGTAATTGAGTAAGTATAAAATGAAAATGCTTTAGCGTTTAGTTTCCTTGAGTCCTTTGAGACTCTCAATACTCGGCTCGACTCGGGAATACTCAAAAGTTTAACAGTATAAGCATAAGCGCATGTACCTTTAAGTTAAGGCGGTAATATTATTTAGCGGTATGAGGTGAGTTACAGGAGAAAGCGAGAAGAAGCGAGGAAACTCACACGAGTAATCGACAATGTGTGTGTAGGCATACGTGCATTTACATTCATAAGTCACGTAAAATATATCCTACGCATACATAGATTATCGTAAGCTTAGTTGCGAGTTGCGTTCTTGGTATGGGACCAAACCCGTTGTTAGTCTTTATACACATCTCTTACACTATTCTACGCTATCGTATCCTATCCTCTAGACTATTCACAATCCTTTTACCCCCTGTTATGTGTATGTATGTTATCCCCGTATCTTTCTCAAGCTTCGCGCGCATCTTAGCCATTTTTTTAAGTGAGTTCATCGAGCCTTGAGTTAAACTCTAAGCTTTACCATTTTACTAGTATATACAAATTCTTGTATACTTGTCTCGGTATTTCTTGCATTCATTTTATTTTTTATTTATTTATTTTTTTTTTTTTTTTTTTTACTTCAAGCGATTGACTAAAAAATACTTAGGAAATATTCGACTAGAAATTATGAAGACTCTCGAGGGAAATTATGAATGTTAGGTATGATATGGCGGTAAAAAAATGTTTATAAAGTATAAAGTATGTTTATATGTGAGTACATGAACATAAAATCGACAGTGAGAATCGATTTCTTATCCTCACACAGCCAGAGAGCATAGCAGAGAAGTTGAGTCTATATGGCCCTCAAGGCTAGAGATTCTCGCGGGTGGCCAGCAATCACGTCTTGTGTATTGCTCTCTACTTTACTCTGTAAAAGCGCACACAAGTGGTTAACTTTACGGTGGATAGACGAGGACAGACATTTGTTGTAGCTTGTGTACGTAGTTAGTGTACGAGAGAGGCGTTCGGTCGTCCTACAGTCTTTCTTATTCGATCATGGTCAATCGGGATACGCTGCTGCTGCATTACATCGTCGTCCAACTCGTCGTTCTCCTCTGCTTCTCTACTCCTTATATATAAATATATATATATAGAGTTAACCAACAATGTTACTAAACAGAGCAAGAGCAAGAGCAAGACCAGACTACGAGAAGCCAGACAACTACCAACGGTGGCGTCCATTTGTCCAAGACATCAACGTATTTTTCCTTCGCACCAGATTTAACACAACATGACAAAAAAAAATAAATAAATAAATAATGACCTGTACTTTAGTTAACTGATACCAATACTAATATACTAATATATGTCATTATTTATTATGCGGACAACAAAACCCTAAATTTAAATTTAAATAAAAAATAGTGTCATCAATAATTCAAGATAAGAGTTGTAGGCAGGCAGAACCCTAAATTTATATCAGATTTTTTTTTTTTTTTGTTTTATACAAAGCAATATTTACATGTCAGAATAAGTTTGAGGCAATAAACAGTCTGTGTAAAACGTTGAATCAATATTGACTTTAATCATCATCCGGATGAGCTCTTGGGTCTATTATTAAGATTGGATCCTTTGCCGATCGATAACGCAACAATTAAAAGAGAATTAATTTAGTGGGCAGTATGTTGAGTCGGCCAGTCGACTGGAGACCCGAGAGCCCTTTTGGGTAATCGAATATCCTCGCGGCCTTCTTCGTTCTCAGCTTCGCCATCGACATACAAATAAAGCCAGGGCTCTGGGATGAGGATGAGAGAATAATCCGAGAGGAAAACCGGCGGGCCGATTGCATCGCGGGTGTAGATGCAAGTTAAACAAAAAAAGCTCCTCAAGAAAAAGGTTCAGCGGTAGCCAGTAGATCTCTATAGACTATAACGGCTTGATCTATATATATCTTGATTCCGACCCACCTTTTTGATTATTATTTTTTTTTTGCTAACCTCCACGTAACACTATTCCATAGACTGCAGGAGGTCGTGCCAAGACTAAAAATTAAGTCCGGTAGCTAATCTTTTTCAAGATCCACCGATTCAAACCTAATCAATATCCCTATTCACTAACACTCTTATCTGTTTGCTTTAATATATAATTTTGTTCGTAGAAGAAAAAAATTATTTAATATTTTATCCTCTGTCCAATTAAAAATTTTATTTTTTTCAATTATCAAATTTCTTTACCAATTTAATTTCAATTTTAAAAAATTTTTCCCTAAAATTTGGAGCAATTATGCGAGTCCTCCATTCTTTGAAGTAAAATTTGATTACAACTTCAGTAAATTTTTTTTCAATTACTTCTTTGACTCAAAAATTTTAAAAATTCATATAAAATTTGAATTTGCTCTTGAATACAAAAAACCCGGCTGATTTTCAAATGTTAAAATTTTTCCCGCTTTTTCAACGATTCAAAAATTTTATATTTCACAATAATTTATTCTCAATTTTTCATCCTAAATTAATCAAGCGAACAAAAAAAAAATTTTAACCCCACTTGTGTATATTTACTAAATTATGATTTTCTGTCATCCAAAAAATAATTAACTTTTCGTCAAATCCAATAATAGCAAATAAAACTCCATAAATCAACGTTTTATCAAAAATAAACATCAAAGCGATCTCATAAGAGTTCTATTACGCACACAAAGTAAACTAACCTTCTTAAATCTCTTTAGACATCAAACGGGCTTAATTATTTCAATGCATCTTTACTCGGTGAAGTAAATTCCGAATTAAACCACCCGTTATAATCCATTCTTAACAAGGGTAGTATTAGTGTACACAGTATGCCTTGAATATGAGTAGAGATTATAACACTGGTACAGATTTTTAAAAAATACTGACTAGCTTTTGACGTAAGCCCGTCACCCATCACCACCACATTTAAAATTATTATATCCCTTGATACACGTGTTCATGTCCCTTCTACGCACACACATATGACGGACCCCCACCATTAGTTGTTGGGTACGGGTATGGGTACGATACGAACTAGTCTCCGGCTTTGAGGCTCGAGGCTCGAGAACGAACCAAAGTCCCGATGGGTTGCCGCCGAGTCAGTGCGTCCCCGACCGGCGTGGCGAGCGTTTCGTGTCGGTCTTAGTTTTGTTGTTTGTTATCTATTGATATGACAAGGCTTTCATTGAAGCTCCTTCTCATACTCGCGGCAAATTTAAAACTCCAATTCATTCATAATTAAATTGAGTTGCTGATAAATGTAACGTAACTAATGCGGACGGAAATTCTTAACAACTTGTGGACTCTTTCAAACAGAGAAAAAAATAATATAAAATAAAATAAAAAAAGTGAAGAAATAGAGAAGAGGAAAGACTGCGTGTGGCCGCTCTTGACTCGAGTGTCTTTGCACAAGTTTTTATTTTTTTTTCTCAGTTTATTTTAATTATTATTTTTTAATCCTAATTCAGTTTATAAATTTAAATTTTTAAATTCTCCCGGTTAATGAGCGATAAATAATTTTTTAAAAAAACGATCAACAAATGGTGGCCACAATCCGGGTGGTGAGTTCGTAGAAAAATTTAAAAGATGGGCTCTGAGAGAATAATAAATTAGTGAGTGTATACATGGTTTTTATTTTAATATTTTTTATATCGTAAAAAAAAGGATACGTAGTTTTTATTTAGTGTGTTTTCAAATAATTATGGTTAAATTATTTACAGAGCCGGCTGGCAATAAACCATTATGGTTTAAGTTTTATACGTGCTCTGTGTGTGTACGTCAAAATGGTTATTATGATAATAATAACAACAATAATTGACAAAAGTTATAAGTTTTGTCAAAAGCCCACAAGTCCGTATGTGCGGAGTAAACTTGTTGAGTGCGCGATGACGTGACGTGTGTGTTAATTATTTAAAATAAATATATTTATATATAATAAATTAAGTAATAATAATTTATAAAATAGCAGAAGGGAGTAAAGAAGAAGTAAAAAAAAAATAAAGTGAATTATACAAGTGAGTTACACATGAAATCGCGTGTGCCCTGGCCGTTTTCGCACGGGAACTCGTACCAAGAAAGCCGTCGGAGCATCCACTGAAACCAGACGGATTAAAACCTCCCCCATAGTCAGAAAGGGAAAATACTAGTATGAACATGAGTGTAAGTACATATATATATACATATAGTCTTCATAATATACCTGGTCTTTTTGTAATTGGTGGGTCTTCTTTAGAACCACCTGGCAATTTTCCCGACAATTTTCTTGGCTATTATACGGTCAATGAGAAGGCGCGTTTCTTTAAACAAGTTATTGACATCGTGATGCCCTTCCAACAACAACACCAACACTGACACCATCATCATCAATACCGACATCGACATCGTCTGGTATTATCAACTACAACCGAGCAATTCAACACTCGATTCTCGAGCCGTGTCTAACTGCATATAAATACACGAGTCCTTCAGTTGGTAGGATTTTTATTTAAATAATTATTTTACATTCTTTTATTGCATTGCACATAAAGACAGATCATTTAGTCTCCCGATGATTTGGTCACGCGTATTAGCGAGCCCCTATAACGCGGCACCGACGGTACGTGTCGGACAATGAGACTAAGATTGCATATTGTTGTTTATATTTACGCGTCGTGGCATAAATCTTCGTTTAACTCGCATTCAGGACTCGGTCCTAACTTTATAACAGTGAATAACCATTTTTATTTTGCTATAGTCGGTGTATTTAACTTATAAATGTGTACGCGAACCACCGTCTGCTTCATGGTCTTGGTCTTAGTCTTGGTCTTGGTCTTCTTCTTGGTCTCGGCCAGGGACTGAAGCTAAAGCTGAAGAGTACGTTGTAAAGAAAGGAAGAGAGAGGAAGAGAGAAATAGCAGGTCAGTTGCATTCAGCTGGCTGTTGCAAACGCATGCGGATAGAACCAGGGACGTTCCGCGTGTGTACACCAACCACGCGGGTTGCCGCGGTCTTCGTCACGGATAACGCGCGGTCTTCATTAAACCTAACCTCTTTGCGTGCTTTGAGGCCATTAAGCGGTTGGAGCAGACCGGCCTACAACTAATTTGTACTGTAAATGAGATCCCCGGTCTGCGCTGCATGTTAGTGTGTTAGGGTTCTGATAATACTCAGACTCGGTCTTTCTGTGCCAAGAGGTTTATTTAAACCTCATATTCTTACTTGCACGATTGTATTGTTCTACTCCGATTCGTGTTTATTAATATTAATAAATTCAATTCCTACGTCAAGTACAAACGGAATTGTTGCCATTTCCGCAGATGGAAGGGAATAAAAAATAAATTTAAACCACTGACGAAGATTCGTAAATCTTTAGTTGAGTTACCAAAGCGAGGGCCAGCGACCAAAACCAAGACAGTGCGCTCTGAATTCCGATAGCAATCGAAACCGATCGTCCAGCAACTGCTTCTGCTTCTGTTTATTTTTATTTTACTTTATTTTATTATTCTCACACTCGGTGTCCAGCCGCTTCTCACCCTGGTTACGCTTTTATTTCGGCGCTGGTCGTTCTTTAACTTAACTCGGTTCTTCAACTTTTGCGGCATTTCGGAATCCCGGAGACTTTGCTCGTCGAAACGTAGAGATAAATCTACGTCTCGCGATCTATACGCTTGAAACGCGTTATCCTTTTGCATCGTGCGCCTTCTGTTCTCTCTACATTCTATCTACACATATGTATTTATTTATTTATGTACGCACCCATACCCGTCTGTGTAAGACTATGTGGATATTTTTTTATTTTACACACACTGCTGCCCTTCTCGGATTTTTTTATTTCGTAATTCTTCCCCTCGTGTCTGTTGTGTGTTCGCGCGAAAGTAGCCAACGTCGCCAGTGTATCCCAGAGAATCGCCGCCGCCGCCATCGTCACCGCCACTACACTCTTTACTTCTCTGAAGCCATGTTGCATATACACACAACACAAAGCGGTCTCTTTACAAATGGACATTTATTTAAAACACGCCACCACCTTCAACGCGCGCGATTCTCGTGTGAAAAGGAAGAAATATGTAAATGTAGGAGGGGCAAGGGTAACTAAATTTATTCGTTGAAAACGATGGACATTATATAGGAAGGATACCTCTTACTTTTTTCTCCCTTCCTCTCTTTCTCTCCCTCTATCCATCTTTACCTCTTTTATAATAATAGTATTGCTAGTGGCAGTATAGGGAAGGCTTCAAGCACCAGATCGAATTTCATGCCACCGGCTGATGATACTCTCGTTCTTATTTTTCGTTACACATTTTTTAAAAGCCCATTTAGATTTTTCACCTAATCCATTACAACATTATCAAAAAAATAAAAGATCTACTGATAAAATAGTTTTACGCTGACGTGTTCGCTAGGTTACTAAACAAACAGAGTGTTTTTATGCTCTTGGGATTTTCATGTCGAGAGCACATTTCATTTTTTGTTTTTACCTCAATAAAACCATAAATGGCCACCAGGAGTGTTTGCCCCTTTTACTGTTTGTCCGTAAATTCTATAATTTATTTCATAAATCATAAATAGTCTTTTAGTTTATATTTTATTATTAAAACTGAATACTTTTCACAATTATTCAGTCGTAAAATAATTAAAAAATTTTGATAATTATCACAGCCGCCTAAATTAATAATCTCCTCCCTTGGCTCTTTTTTATTTTATTTTATGAAATATTTATAAATTTTATTGTTCTGGTGCATGAAATATTTAGTGTAGTTTGGCACTATGTCAATTTTAGTTCACTCAACAGTTTACTTTGTCATTTAGAGTGAGCTGACGTTGACGGCATATTCCACTGAATGAGTCATTACCCCAAGACATTTTTTGTCGTTAATAAACTTACATATTTTTTTATTTTCATTTTATATAATTAACCAAAGTGTTATTATTATCATACTAAAAGGCTCAGCTGATAATACAATTAGTTTCGTTTCAAGTATGAGATATGACGACCCTCGTCAAATTTAAAAATTCCAAAACCTTTGTCTCCAAAAGTACAAATTTTTCTTTTAACGCCCATTTTTTTTTTTTTTTTTACTGTAATAATTTTTCTCGTAAACATAAATTCCGTATAGCGTATAATCATGCTCGTATATTTCAAGTTATTTACTTAAAAAATTTTCCAGCAGATAAAAACAATATAATTAACGGTGACGATAAATAAAGAATTAACGCTCCTACCAATGAATTTCACGGTTTTGACCGCGTGTCTATTTTTTTAGCCGCATTCAGTAGAGTGGTACGGACGATAAGGCATACAATAGGTGTTCGAAGGCTCGGCCAATCGATTCGGCTCGGTACTCTGACTCGCCCTAATTCACGGGGATTGTTCTTCAACCGGCATTGTTTTCCATTAATCACAGTATCTTTTTGAAGACGAACACATACGCGTATGCGTATAATAGAGAACACACCAAAGTGTTCACTGTTGAATAACAAAATTCAGTGTGTAATACACGAATGCCGACAATAACAACAACAACAGCAACACATGACACACCAAAAGAACAAAAGCTGTGATGAATAATGGGCAGATAAATTGGAAGCTGCTGATGCCTCGGTACTACTGTATTCTGTAGCACACAATATCCGGTAAATATGCAGGCATGTATGTATGGACGGACGATCTTCTTGCCTGTACTCTGCGTTATGCGTTCAACGTTCAGTTGACATGGGAATTCAGATGCAAACACGTCGGATGAGCCACATGTACATGAGTTAATGCGTCCATCACACATCAGTGTGGGTATTATGCATATGCAAGAAAATATTCCCTCGAATATTAAACCGACTTGTGTCATCCTTTTAAACGTCCAACAGCTTCACCATCTAATGGCAGATGGTAATCGGCTCTTTCTTATTTTTAATCGTTCTCGCGCATAACAACAACCCGCATATCTGACGCGCATCTTCACAATAATTTATTTATTTATTTATTTATTTAGAATAAAAAAAAGACATCGTGGGTCGTGACGTTTAAACAATTTTGCCTCGGTGATTAAAATTATTGGCGAGTATTAAATTAAGTCGTAAGTAGATTTATTCTGTGCAACATGTACCCACTTGTGCTTGCTTATAAATTCACCTCACCACTAACTAAAGTAAAGTAATGTAATGTAAGAGTACAGGATAATGTATATATATATATATAGAGAGAAGAAATAAGAGTCGAGTGCACAAGGATGTACTGTCGGGAGGTCCTCGTGTACACGTGTTCTTACCGCGGTGCCGATATGTTTTTAAAAAATAAAAGTTTAAACTACCGCGATTCACTGAGCCCAGAACTCAGAGACCAGAGACCCGAGCTGTGCATTGCACCGAGGTTCAGAGAATGTAAAAGCTTACAGAGGTCCACGGTCACGGTTTTATAAATCCTATAAATACTAAAACGCATTACGCGTTAGTAAATTATTATTTTTTTTTTTTTAAACTCCGTTATTTCATTTTTTAAACTATTAAATAACAAAATTTTTACCGCTTCCCTATAAAAATTTATGAGATAATGTGCAATTACTCAGAACGACGGGGGGGAATTCAACTTAATTAACCCCCGATCAGAAGCTAATTGCCGCGACTAGGAAGCGAGTAGCCGATTACCATCGCGATTCGCTTGCGGTGGTTGCCGTAGACTGGCTCTTGGTTGCTGGTAACATCCATCCATCGGGGACGTGTATTCGCAACGTGAACATCACCAGAGTAGATCCCCGTAAGCAACGTTGGCTTGTGGTGGTTGTGGTTGTGGTCAACTTATGGAGTACCATGGAACACCATGAAAGTTACCGAGTCTTTATACTTACTACCATATAATAGACAGTACAGCAAGCAAGTACACAGACATATAGTGTGTAACTAGCAATACACTCTCAATATTACTGCACACACTCAATCGACGAGGACTAGATGAGAGAGTGGTTACGCGTTGATCATCCGACGGACGAGCACACACATTCCGAGCTGATATCGCCGGATGAATTAGATGCCCTGGAACATCATCGCATTTATCCGTTATCCTTCACGCTGGATCTCGGATGTTACGATCTTGGCCTCCTCGCCGGACGTTTCTCATCATACTCACGAGCAGGCTTTATAGGTCAATAGTTAGGTGATGATAAAATCCAACCAACCAACATACCATCAGTTATACTTAATACCTACCAGCTACACCAATAATAGCAAACTCAGCTCGCATGGTAATAAAACTTGCGATGTAATGAGTCTACAAACGAGTAGATGAGACGAGACGGGATGGGATGGGACGACATGAAGCTGAGATAAAAGCCACACTAGATAAGAGCCCTTAAGCCTTTTAGATTAGATAGATTTATTGAGAGTTGATCCAAAGGTGTGTAAATAGATTGGTTTCATCGAGAGAAAGATAAACTAAGGATGCTATATATCTATTTCCAATTCCCAATATTCTTCTTTACACAAGAGCTTTTCTTGCATATCAGGCTCAATGCTATTTTATCCTTTTATTCAAAGTTCAAATATCACCATCATCTACTCCGCCTGGGTATATATTTCCGATGAGGATAAGGAGGAAAACTACTCGTATTATTCTACGTCTAGCCCCTTTAGTTTGCTCTCAATACAATGGGGAATTCAGCTCTAATGTAGTTGGTATCCCACAGGGTTACCTCCGCCTTCTTCTCTTGGCACTCGAGGAACCCTAGCCCTGCCTCAAAAGTCTCAAGGGTGTCTATTACAACACTGCCAAATATATATATGTATCCAACCCTCGAATCACCGGGTTTGTCTTTCTTGCTTACTTGCTTGCTTGCTCACCACTTTGCCTGCTGGGTGTCTGCTATTCTGATGACTCATCTAATGCGATATCGATTGTTTCGTGTCTGAGTAACAGCCAAAACTCAATTCTTTGTCTTGACATACCTATTTTTATATTTTATTTACATCTCACACATACGTACACTTTTTTTTATGTAGTACTGCCGCTCAAATATTTACCGTGAAATTTGTTATTTGAACATTGGTGCCGAGAGATAATTTTGAAATGATAAGGAAACATTTTATTGCTTAATTATTTAAAATGAATTTTTTTGGATATTTAAAAAATAAATATTTCCTTAACGGAAATTTATTTAATATTTTATTTTATTTATCTCTGTTAAATATTTGGTGTAATTGAGATGTGTAAGATGAAGAGACACAGATTGGGCTCGAGATTGGACTTTTTTAATGCCATGTTTTAAGGGCGTCTGGTTTATTTTGACAGCCAGCACAACCATGTGGTTTAGTTTAGTCGCCAAGCTGTACCACTAAAAATATATAAATATATATATGTTTATATTTTCATATAATATTATAGAATTAGCTTTTAGGGATGTTAATAATATTATTTTACAAATCTTAAATTTCATTACCAAAAAATATTTCTCAGCAATGAGAGCAGTTTCGGGTTTCCAGAAACCCTTGATTTTTTTTAATTTTTTACTCCAATACTCTGGACTAACGACTCTGAATTTACCGCGGCTTGTTTCATTTCTAGTTTTGGGAATCCGTTACCCTGCACATCGGCAATAATTACGGCCATAAAACCGCGGTAAAACCATCTCACAATCGCCTCCTTCTAAATACAACTTTAGTCTCTCAGACATGAAAGAAAAAAAAAATTTAACAAAAATTACTAAAAACCCAGCAAATAGTCACAAAAAATTCAAAATTTTATTTTTTCATAAATGAGCAAAAAAAATTATTTTAAAATCATTCGTCAATGAGCACAAAAAAAAATCTCGACTAGCAGTAAATATTCTTGACTCAATTTTTTTGAAAACTTCAATTTTCTCGGATAACAAAAATTTCCTCTGATCAAGAAAATTCACTTGGTTAAAAAAAATCTTTACTCGGTTTCCGAAAACGTTTGACTTCCAAAATATTTTCTTTACTCAAAACTTTTTTCTACGCAGAAAAGTGAAAAAACGTCTCAAGATTTCCAAGTAATTATTTTTTCTCAATTTTTCAAAAGTTCTAAACTGTCTTAAATTTTAAAGTTCACTAAAATGAAAATTTTTGAAACGAATTTTTTTCAGTCCCTTTTTTTCCTACAAAGTTACTCAATTCCAGTAGTTTTCTGTAGATATTACACCATTTTCTAATATTACTTTTCTAACTTGGTCGTCTTTTTTATCTTGAACTCTCAACTTTAACAAATTTCCTCTCCACATATTACTCTATACTTCCACTTGCATGTAAGTAATCTCGTCAAACAAATGTGCTGGGTTTAGTTAAAGTCTCACTGCAGTCATTCGTAGTTACCAGTAGTTTTAGTGTTGTTTAGTTAGTGATGTAAATGCGTACATCTAACGCGGAAATTACAAACGGCTTTAGCGCAACAGCTTCAGCCATGTATAACCGTACTTCACATTTTGAACGTGCAACTATGAAAGATGAACGACTTTAAGTTATAGCAGCATTTATTTTATATTTACCTGCTAGCGTTTATTACTATAAATATAAATACGCATGCATGGATGCATTAATGAACGGGAAAATAAACGTAAATGATTCTCAAAAACACTAAACAATAAACTACTATCAAAGTGTTAAAACATTTTGCTTACGGTTTTATAGTTCTCAGTAAATTCTACATAATATGCTAAATGCTATTAATAAATTTGGTGGTAATATTTAATAAATAAGTGGATTTGACTTAACTTTGAATATATCAACAGTATTACCGGCAAATTTGAATATTAATAAGAATTATTTTAGAGAAAGTGTTGATTTCTATTTAAAAGCTTTATTTATTAATTTATTAATCATTATAATTTATTGGACTCTAGGATTTGCGTGGGTATGATTAATTTATTAAAGACGATTTCGTATAAATATTAATTTTTTCAATCGAAAATAAATATTAAATTACTGTAGGTTTTATTTTTATATGAGAGAAATCGTAAATTCCCTGGTACATTTTTTTTTTCTCGTTATTTTTTTGCGCGCAAATAAATAATGGATTTTAGATGCAAATAACAGGTAAAACACCTGCCTCTGGGTGTCCTGTCTTCTTGAATTTTTGAATTTCACAACTCTTAAAACTAACGGCGAGGATAATATTATTACGACGATAACGACCAGGACAGAGACAACCGACTCACGAATAAACGAACGAACAGGACGATTCTTATGGTTTATAAAGACATCAGAGAGAGGAGTAGTGCTGCTGTATTATATATATATATATATGTATATATACGTACACCTATAAAATCTCTGTGGTCGTATTTCAAAACCACTAGTCGGTAGTTTTAAGCGTTTTAGTAAATGCCGCTTAATTCAAAAAGTGATTTTAACGATCAGATTAAATAAACTGCTAGTAGCTAGCCATGAATTGTCGTTTCTCACCTCGTTTATATTCTTCATTAATACACTCAATCACTAAATATGTCATTATTATTATTATTATTATTTTTATTCATTTATTATTCATCATCAGCATCAGCATTCGCATACATACATCTCTCAATTACGCTATCAGCTTATCACTTTAAAGCCCGCATATTAATTAACTAAATAATTAAAATAATAAAACAACAGGAGACCAAAAAAGCAGCCCACAAACAAAATAATTTAAATAAAAATAAAATTAAATATATATATCCTGAAAACATCTATATATAAAAAAGTTCTCGCAGTATTATCTAATTATCAAAACTACAATTTTTTTAACGATCCGCAAGATGTCTCCGATAATTCTTTTACGAGCAGGACCAACAGCTAAAAAAGAAAAAAAACCGTAATAAAAATAATAATAAAATAAAATTAATCGTGATCCGAGCCGCGTTTCCAAGTTTGTAATGGTACGCTTGGGAATTTGCTCATCTCAGGTCATCATCGTTTCAGTCTCACTCTAATTCTTCGGCTGTTGGTGTTGGTCTTGATGGTCTTCAAAGAAAATATCGTCAGGGCGAGAAGAAGCTCGATGAATAAAGAACGAGATTCATACTCCTCAGAGACAGACGACGAGGTGTCCGTCGTCGTCTCCGACTTTCCCAATTCCTATGCAAATCAGTCAATTTATTTCGCGAAGAGACCCGAAACGATTAGGTTAATGCGAGCTCCCCGTTCACCTCAATACCCCAAAGAGACCAAAGACCATCAGAGAGCCCGTCGTCGGCGCCCGTTAAATCCTGTTTCGGTCTTCTCTCTTTAACCTGCTTTGTTTTTATTATTTTTACATATAATACTTTCTCGGCCGCCCTGCCAGCTGTATATATAATGGTCTTAACTTGATTAACGAACGGCTCGATTGTAAATCCTTGGGGTGAGTGCTCGTTAAAAATCGATAAGCCACCGCTTTGCCCTCTCTCACTCTCCTTCTCAGTCTTTATCACTTGAAAGTAAACTCTCAAGTCTTTGTCACCTACAACAACCACATACCTCAATACCTCACACTACTTACTACCTTAATCTGTTCGCGATTAACATGTTAACTATTATGTTCATTTTATTTTTTTATTAAACCTCTTTTATATTCGTTTTGTTCGGCATTGCTATCTGAAATCACTCTCGTAAAAAATGAATGCCATAAAGACCTCAAGTTGTTGCCGCTGCTGCTGTTACTGTACAAGTAGTAGATGTAGTTGTAGCAGTAGTAGTACAGCTCGTAAATATATCTTGTGAATGATAACCCAGGTTGGTCTTGTCAAACAGTCCAACAACAAGCATAAATGTAAGCTGTGTTTGCCAGATCAGCAGACTACTGGCTGTGGGTTTGCTTTTTCTCGGATTTCTTCATCTCGAGCGATTAATCCTCAGAATCTTTACCACCAACGGCTACTCGGATCAACATTCATACGCGTCATTCCTCGTGTTTCTTGCACTGAAAAGAGTACCTGGGGTGTATCCACCTCTAAATTAAAGTTCCACAGGGTTTCTCGTTCCCCGGAATCGTCCTCGTCGGCGGACGATCAAGACCACTAAAATATATGTGCTGTGTGCGGTGGGTCTACTGACTAAAAACTTTTTGTGTATCATCCGCAGCTTACACGGCGAGCGAATATGCTGTTCTTAATTTGGCTTGATAAATAACAACAAAAATAAATTTTCAGTCAGTCCTTTTTTTACTTATTAATTCATCTAATCTCCATCATCGGGGATACTCTGTAGATTGGGTAAAGAAGATTTAATTATTACTGTGCATATAGTCACTGGTATAAGTATCAGATTCCTCAAAGCGCATCTTAATTCCCTGGCACACTTTACTGGCACCAACCAGCAACTCAAGCTTCAAATCCTCACGGCTTTGGCACGAGGACAAGACTCTTTAGCATCATCATCTTATATAAAGAGCTGATATATGATGTGGATGGACGACGATCTACTTCATTGTCCAGGCAGTAAAGCAACCAGGACCCAAGTCGACCAAAGCAAAATCAAGCTACACTAATACAAGGAGAGAACTCGGTGACGGTGAGTGAAGCTGATGCTGATGCTGATGTTGATGCTGAGGTTAAATGTGAGTGTGTAGTTGGTATAGTTGTGTATATCAGCGGTGTATACTATAGAGCAGAGCTACTCTGACTCGAAGCGGTTTGCGAAGAAGGAGAAAGAGGCAAGAAGCAAGATCGAATGTGCGATCGAGTGTGTAAGTGCGAGCCGGGCCACCAGCAGAGCCAGGGACCACCGCCGGTGCTACGCTGAAGCAGCTTATAAGAGCGAGAAACAAAGACGGTAAATATGCCTTGATACGAGTTGAGCCATTGGAGAAAGACCTATACCAAACCATACCATACCATACCATGGCATGCTCCTCTGGAACTCGAAACACCATGGTGTGCCTGAATAAGACCATATACACACGCGGCGGACGAACCATTCGCTGGGGAGAGGGCTGATAAAAAGAGAACCAGAAGGCTAAAGATCTACTCTTGCTCACTCTCTTTGTCTCCAGCCGATCCAGCTCGGGTTAATCCATACAGAGATTCTGCTGCCTGGAAAAAGAATGCGTAGGCTGACCGTAATGATTCGCTGGTGTTTAGACCTTGAAGGTTAAGTCTAGTCACTGAATCCACCGTAACTTGGTCAACTTTATCACAGACCCGGTGAATAATAAATTTTTCCCTTCGTCCTTCCTCAGCTTTGTTACAATTATTCAAATTACGATAATAAAATTTTCTAGCGCTTGTTGTAATAACAGCAAGTACACGCCGCGAATGTATAATTAGATAATTATATTCAAATGTTACAGGGTAATGAAAATAAACAAAACCACCGGGTTGGATGGGATAATTTATATTTAGTTGGTTCGTAGAAAATGAAATATCAGTATTTATCACGAAATACAAGAGGCAACGGAAACTGGAAACTATACATTTAAAATAAACTATTAACCAGCTATAAGAGCAGTAGCACTTTCCGGTTATCAATTAAAACTTTAAATGAAATAAAAATATCATAAACATTATTATTATACAAGTTTATGTAACGAAGAATGAGCAGCACATAATATAATACAAAAGCTTCCGTACTTAATATTGAAGCTGTTATAAATTTCAGGGCTAACGTAAAACAAAAATAGTTTAACAAAACCCGATCACGGTAATTATTACTGTCATTACAGTAGAGTGGTTATCATTATCATTATCATTAAAGTCGTGATGATGGAGAAGAAGCAGAGAAGAGTAGAGTAGAGTGGAAATAAGAAATCGATCTCTGGACTGATGGTCTCATCTCATCGGTCTCTCACACAAGACTCACTCAGTAACTGAGTATAGCAGAGTAGAGGTCTCGGTGTTTGTTCGTCTGTAATTATAAAACCTCGACCGCTATATAGGCGTGACCTTGATTGCTCTCTCCTTCCTGATACGCCTCTCGATTCATTCCATTCTCTTTCATACTGTATTCCAGCTCGTTGTTGCCGTCGATGCTGATGTTGTAGTCGTACCCCTGCTGGTAATTTAAGTAATGTACACTGACCATCACGCATTATGTTTAAACTTCATTGTTGCCCTTCGATAATAATTTTCAGCATGTAACATTACTATAGATTATTGCTATAACTTGGTGTAATAGCTGTCGAGGGTCCGAAACTGTAAATGAACCCATTAATCACCTTAATATTTTCACCAAACTGAGACACGTGGTATCCCCGACAGCAAATATCAACCGCATTATTGGAAAACTCGTGCGTAAATAATTTACAGCCGAAAATTAACGTCGTCCAGATGGACAAATATGAGTAAACTTATTATTTTTGAATAATGAGCCACACATCGGGGTTCAATTTAACGACCGGTATTCAGTGCTCTGAATTTTTCTCAACAAATCTATGGCTTGGTATAGTATACACCCTAAAGAACACGTATTTAATAAAAGTGAGACTTTAGTTGTAGATGTGCAAGTATTATATTGTTAAAAGGAACATAAGGGAGAAAGCCCCAAACAATTCGACAGGGTACGTCACGCTAAAATCGAGAAACTACGGCTACAAAAGCCACGACCGGGGCTAAAAGGAAAAGACTTGTAAAAGTATAACCAAAAAAAATTGTAATAAGAGGAATTTATTCAGTACTTGCTGGCATCGTAAGCCTCGCTACGAATCTCGGTTTCATTCTCCCCTTGTATATAAGACGTTTATATTTTTTTAAAATATATATATAAATGTCACATGAGTTCATGATGCGGATCAATTCTGTATCCTGACACAAGTTTTCTATTACATGTTTTTTTTTTTTCTTCTATTAAACTTAATCTATATATTTATATGAATAGATATAGATTTTTATTCCCCGTAAGCCTGTGAAATGACAAGTACGGATGCGCACGTTTAATTGACACCTGGAATCAGGCTTACATGTGTTGTCTGTCCTAAATCTAAAGTCGGATGGGCTGAAAAATGTCCGCACGAGGGAGGAAAATTTACGACCACAGCACCTGGCGGTATCAAAGATATATGTTGTATATATCTATATATATCTATGTCCGTATACACTAGGAAATTATAGACTAGTTGCGGTGTTTTTCACCCCCTTGAGACAATAAATGAACATAAATAGGGAACGTATGGGCTGTGATCTAACGCTCATTGCTGGTTAAAAATCCAAAGTCATCCGGGATGTGGAACGAATGGTTTTTTAGACAATAGACAATGGAACCAAGATGTGGTTGGGAGCTGAAAGCAAACCACCTGGACGAATTTTTAAAAGTCTGAGTTATTTTGTCTGTCGGTGCATAAATATAATGGGTTTAATCGATTATGAAAATATATATATGTACATATATATCAAACTCTCTTGAAGCTCGTTGATTTAAACTCGTGTGAATTTACTACTCTGTTTTATTAACAACCACACTCTCTCAATAACTCAACACTTGCGGACAGTTTGAGAACAAGCGTTAACCCTTTGAAAAAACAAGTTACCAAAATCTCTCCAACCTTTTTTCGCATTGTTGAGTCAAAAAAAAAAATCTTTTAAATATATATAATATTAAATAGCATCAATGCATTGAAAAAACACATACATTCACTATTGACATTTATTAGTATATTTCATTTTTATTTTTATGAAATAAAATTTATTTAAAAGTACGTTATTGAGGTAAAAAAAACCAAAATAATAATAATCGTAAAATATAAAACGACAGTTTGATATTCAGGTCACTGCTGGTACAGTGACACATGTCAAAACACGTCAATAGTAACGAATACAACAATAAACTGCCATATTTCATATTATTAAATTTATATTCAAAGGTATAAAAATAATATGTACAACAACGTGTGGCTCAACATTTTTACAAGATTATAAAAATCAATAGCAATGTTGTGCATATGGTGGCACGAACGCACATATTGCTGTTGCCATTTTTTTTCTCTTATTATTATTATTATTACAATATTATATAGATAAAGGACTAATAACTCTTTGACAAAAGGGCAACTAATTCAGCCACCTGGCGCCTGAGGAGGAGTATTCAGCAAAAAGCCACGATAAAATAATACTATTCAGTATGTATCGAGTTACACCCCCTTGATCCTTGTCAAAGCTGGTTTGAATGAAAACAACTAGATCGTGGTCATATCGTCATCAGCAGTCCGTATATCTATATAATAGAGTTACAGTATATATATGTAGACGTACGTGGTACGCACAATACAATGGTGTAAAGATCGAAAGGGATAGAAGATAACTAACAGGAGAAGAAAGAGGTAGATCATCAAGATATGACAGGCGACGTGCCGCAAATGTTTCAATTCATCCCACGTCCTTGGCTATGAGGCCATGCGGCGGGAAACGTGTGCGGCACGTGCTTCCTGCTTTCCATCCACCCTATCCACTGTACACACAGTCCGCCCTGCGCCCTATACTGGAAGAGATAAAACCCTCTTGAGGAGTACAACAATGACCAGCTGTCACTTTTACTATCCGTTCTGACAGATTCAACACAAACTTGTCCAATAAACTACTCCATAAATCCTCAGTAAGATGAAATAAATAACAATTATTTGTTATTTTTCATTTTGTTTTTGTCTATTCCTTCTTCCTCAATATGACGAAGGATCAGGTCAAGATGAAGGAAAAGAGGAAAAGAAGAAGAAGAAGAAGAATAAGAGAATGAAGGTGATGGTGGATTAATGAAGGTAGAAAAGTCGTACCCTAAGCCTAGTTAAAAATGAAGGGATCAGTACTTCGTGGGAGGACTACTCTTGAGTTGTTCTGCTGGTATGGCTCTCGAGACACGATGAAGACGTCTCGAGCTTGGTGGCAGCTCAAGGTCTCCCACTTCCCCTTCTACTCTAAAAAACTCACACAGCCCTCTCCATCGGCAAAAGAACACTCACTCATTCTCACCACACAGCAAATCCGTATACTTGTGCCTTCTCGGGGCCTTTATTTGTCTTACTCTCGCCGGCGTGCTCGAGTTCGCGAGACCGTGACCAAGACAGAGACGGAGGCGGAGAACACACTTACGAATCCGCTGTATAATACACGTACAAGTTTAAGAAAATAATAAGAAATAAAAAGTAATATTAAGGGAGAGAAGGGATAAGCCAACGGGCTTTTTGAAATAATAGGTTGCGCCTGCGCGCTCATTAACCTTTATACCCTGGCAGCTCCGCGAGTACCACCAATCTTCCTCACTCGCTGCGTGCTTTGGTCTCCGGTCTCAGTATCTACTGCAATACTCTGCCAAGTTCTGATACTCAGACTTTACATTACATTATATTTATATATACACATATATATTTATACTTGGTACTTAATTCTACATCGACGCACACCGTCTCGTCTTGGCTTACAATATCCTGTACTTTCTATCCTCGCTGCTATTGCCGTTGTTAGTAAACCTCTACGTCGTCAATGCAAGAGTTAAGGAAGAGATATCCTCTTCGCGATACCACTGGATTTTATATAAATACATTTATACACATATATGTAGATAGTTACATGTACGTGTAGAACATAATATGCGCTCACGCGTGTTTGCTCTACCATTCAGATCACTCTCTCACGGGAAACCACCAGGGAGGTGTGCAGCTCTTTCCTCAGGGTACTTTTGACCTTTCAAATACCCATATAATTTCACCACGTACATTGTACCCTATGCAGTACACACACACAAAAGACATATCTTTTATTTTTTCCACACGTTATTCACTCATAAATTTTTCATTCTTTTTTATATTTTATTTCCTCCATGTTAACAAAAGAAAAATTGTCGCCGGCAGATCGCTGGGGTCTTAACTCAAGATTTAAAACCAGGAGGTCAACGAAAGCCATCGGCACATCTTTATCGCTTGGGGTTACCACCCAGAAGAAGTGCCGATGGTTTACACGTCGAAAAGTTTCTAAAGGGCGACAAATATGTCCTAATGATCGCGCTGCGGGTCGTCCCGTTTTCTGGTTAATTTGACACGGCTGACAAACCAAAAGAAATCTTAATACTTTTGTCATATGATATTTTTTTTAAATTTTATGTGTCAAGAACCCCTCCCAAGACACTAAATACTAAATTAACCTCGGCACATTTTCTCATATGACTCTATTATATTTTACTAGCTTATCGATGACTAATAGACAGACTTTTCTTCAGACTTATCGAGAAAATATTTCAAATCCATAGAAACCCATACTATCGAGGGATATTTCTAAACTTTTTTATAAAATTTTTTGTGTTAAATCCAACACAATTTAACTCGGCGGTGCATGTGTGCTTTGGAGCTCGTGAGAAAGGGAGAGAAAGCCGGAGGCCTGAACGACGTGTTTACGCTTTAAAACATCGTCTCGAGCGGTCTCGCCTTTGGGAGGATTATCCGCGTAGTATTTCGATGTTAAAGCTCTTTTTCTCCTTCTACTTCTTCTCCATCTTCTTTTCCTTTTACTCCTTCTTCTTCTACTCCTTCATCCTCTTCTCCCGTTCCCGATCGTATCCGCTACCAAAATCCTTGACGAATCGTCGATTCCCGAGGATCGGCTCGCAGGTGGCGAGCGACCAGATCGCTCAATCAATCTCTCTAAAATAAATAATAAAAAAAATTAAAGCCAACCAGACCATTGAGCCGGATTAAATCGTCCAATAATTATTTATTTTCATTTTTTTTTTTTATTCACTACTCAATAATTGATCTTTTCTAATAATAATGTATTATTATATATTAAGAAGTAGCTTTTCTTCACTCATCTCGCATCTCTCAATACGTCGTTAATCAATCGTACAACGAGCTCCCAACTCCATCAATATCTTCTCGTCACTTGGGTACTAACCTATTGACGTGTAATTGATTCCGCTAGTGATCGATATCCTCAACTCACTGACTTACCGATACATCTATCAACGCAATATCATTGATAAGTGTGACAGTTTAATCTAAAATATAATTAACTTAATTTCACATCTAGCTTGCGTGCCAGAGAAAACAATGATCGGATAAAAATAAAAAAAAATAAAAAAAAGTTAAATAAATGAATACATAAGAAGGGAAAGTATCCTTTCTTCTTTAGAATGAAGAAATAAATGAATAAATAAATTGCAAAGATCAGTATTCTGATGCATTAGGCAACTGTATAGTAAAGAGACAGAGGTAAAGTGTAAATGATTCGAAACGGTCGCGGAGAATTTGATCAACTCGACCGATCGGTCTGGTAGTACCTGCACTACTGTGTACGGTAGCAACCGGATATCGTTGAACCACAGCAACATATTGCAGTGCCACAAATAAAAGACCCGACCAACAAATACAAGACTCTGAAATCACAGTCCACATATGTATATGTATATGTACATATGTATATACACATATAATATAAGCAAATGAAAAAAAATGCGCGGTGTTTCGTCGGCATAGGCACAGAATATCGAGTTTGAGAGTTGAGTTGGTGGTAGTCTCCCTCGATAGCGAACCTTCTTCCCTTTCTCCGGTCCGAACGCGGGCTGACAGGCCTCGAGGACCCTGGGACAGATTTATCACCCTGACTCGACGAGCCAGATATCATCTCGCCTTCGCGCACTCTTCGTCGCTCCTCTTTCCTCACCACACTGTACTCTGCCGCCCGGCGTTTATCCTCTCGGCCCCTCGTACCCAACAGCCGACAGCTCATCTATTTATGCGCCATTTATTTCCTTTGTCTTGGGCTCTCTTTTTCTCAGAGTAGGTGGAATATTTTAAATATCTGCATACCGATCTCTATATTCTCTATTATATACCATAGTTTTTTTTTTTCTCTCAAAACGAGCCCAATTCTGGCTTCCTCAAATAATATATTCTAGAACCCATAAATAAATTTATTACTTGAGATTTTTCACTCGTAAAAAATGACGGGTTGTTTACAAATAATTATAAAAAAAAAAAAAAAAAGATATTTTATTTACGTAGGACAGTAAAAAAGAGATGTCACGAGTTTAGTCATTGTCATGTAATATAATATATTTTTAAATATATATATATATTTTCATCACATATCGCCTTTCTATTTAAATTTCTGGCTATAAAAGTGAATAGTCGACAGTAAACACTTAAAAAAAAGGTAGAAAGGCTGAAAAAAAAATGTTCCAAGGGCCAGAGCAGGGGACGGAAGAGGAAAAAGGGACAAGTATTGATGTGTCGCAAAGAATGGTCACCGTTCGATTGAATTCCGCCATTGTTGTCCCTCAAACGTCCGATTGTCCGCATTTCTATGGGGTCATTAGAGCCGCAGGGATCAACCTGTCGGTGGAGTTGACACGCGGAGATTGAGATCCGAGGTGGAGTGAAGCGACCGAGACACCGGCGTCGCGCACTCTCTGCATAATGCCCAAGTTTTCCTTCCTCTTCAGCCGGTTCTCCATTCTAAGGACGTATAAGTGGACAGAATTTAATGGAAGCAGATCATGGGAGCAAGTGGTGCATGATAATCCCGCGGCAATAGTATTATTTATAATAAAGTGTCTCTTTAATTTTCACCATAGCAAAAAAACGTTAAATATCACTCTTGATCCTTCGCTCGGCTATACATTATCTATACAGGTTTTATTTATATTTACATTTAATAGTACACTGGAAGTATATATTTGTGATGCATATGCAGCAACAGCATTAGCATCAGCTTCAGCATCAGCATCAGCATCAGCATCAACATCAACATCAACATCAAGGAAAAGTTTAAATAAAAAGAGGGTATCGGTCACGCGAGAAGTGTATATATATGTATATAGATATTGTGTACTGCCGATGGCGATGGCGAAAAGAACAACAAAACTTTTAAGACTCTGGAGGAATAAGTAGAACGAGAAGAGCGATGACATGCTCCATGTAATGGAGTAGAGGAATAGAGTAGAGTAAAGAAGAACGAGAATGGAAAGAGATGATAGAATGAAAGAATATAAACGGATATATATCTATAGGATAAATATAAAGGAAAGGAAGGGGAAAAAGGTAGATCGCGGATTGAGTCATTATACTTGAGAGGTAAAAGAAGAGAGACCACAGGCCTCGTTCGATGCGGCTTAACATCGGACTTACTCCGAGTACGTTTATACTCTCGTGAAAGGAAATTTAACTCTTAGTTTGGCGGTCAATGGTTTACGTCTTGTTACAATTCACTTAACTAAATTATTTATTTATTTGAATAAACTAAATACAATAAATTATTTATAATTATTTGAAAACATATATATGAGAAAAAAGTTAACGACCGTCAGATGACTCTGAATTTATAAGAATAATAAATTTTCAAAATCTGTCACTATATCACTGATAGTTAAATTATTTTTGGTGTTAATAAGAATTATAAGGATTTATTTTTTTATACATTTTATCTCAGTGTTTTGGGTATAAAGTCTAATGAAGACATTAAAAATAAATAAAGTTTTTTTTTTTAATGGAAAAGATAAAGTAATACGGTTAGATTATTTAACTTTTTTTACCTTTACTTTGAGTATAAAGGTGGATAGATATAATGTATTTAAAACGGTCTACCGACCGCGCGGCTAGTTAAAAAAAAAAATGAGAATAGAATGAGAAAGAAGAGATGCCGATAGATGGATAGTCGTAGCTCTCCGGGCGTTCGGGAATGCTTGACGAGTTAATTTTTAACTTTTTTGTTTTTTGTTTCCCTCGGGCCTCGATCTTCGCAGAAACCCTGTGCCCTGTTGCTGGTGATCTTGAGTGTGTGGTGTGCGTTCTGCTGGATGGCTAAAATACATGGAGAGATGGCGAAAGAGATATTAATGGAAACGTACACCTGCTAACCATTTTCGAAAATGGTAAAATTAAAGTCGGCGTTTGTTTCTCGAAAATCTCTACAACTTATATGTATATATATAGATATAAGTCCGTCGACGACTAGGATGAAGACGACGAGCTTGCAGAGCAAAAAAAACGGGATGGAGAATGGAGGAACGAGAGAAGCGAAGAATCGTTAGCAAAACTAGCCGCAGGTGCCAGAGAACTCTGAGAGTCATTATTCCCTCGGGCTTATTCTTCTTTCTGTTGATCGAGTGTAGAGAATATCTCGTTGATTCCAACACTACTCAATTTAAAGATACTTGATGACTTTATTATCGGGCAATGTCATCCAGCCAATCAACCCATGACCCAATTATTTTTATTGCCTGAGATATAATCAACTTTATATACTTACTTTTATTATCCTTTATTACTTCAAAATAATTATTTATTTTATTTATCATGCACTTTAAACGTTTACTTTTATTATGCTCTACTGTTTTTTTTTTTTTTTACTCACATTCACTTTATATGTCTTCAATTATTTTACTACAAAAATTTTATGATATATCACTCATATTACAATATGTCAGACAATCTGGCTTGTCAGAGTAACATTACTCGCTCAAAAAAAATTATATTCATACATGAATAACTTTTTTTCCTACACGTAATCAATAGACGGTCAAAAATTTAAAGATGACTAATTTTACTGTAAAAATAAAATTATAAATAAATTTTTAAAAGGAAGATCCGAATAATTTTCCGTCAATTTAATTTGAAATTAACAAATCAATTTGAATTTATAAATTAAATAAAAACTTGTCAACTTTAAATATGAATGTCTCATTCATATGTAACATAAATATCAATTAATTATTTTACATTTATAGAGAAATCTTAATTATCGTCACCTTTATCTCATTTTATCTTTAAAAAATTCAAACTCCTTCATTAGTGTTATTTATATAAAACTGTAGTTGTTACAGCATATTAACGTAGCATATAAATAGCATATGAGGTTTAATGTCGGTAAATGTAAGTGAAAAAATTTTAAGTGAGAGTAGAGCACTCAACGCTTCTCTTTGAGGTTCGTAACACCCATAATATTTGATGAATCGATTTAATTTCTGTTGCATCGGCTTAAAATTTCCATCGGGTCCCTCATTAAAAATCATTATTAAAATCCTTATCATCGAATTTTAATTAATAAATCAGCAAAAAATTTATAAAATGACCTCAAGTATTTAAAATAATTTTTTATCTTCCCATAATTCAACTTTATAAAGCGTAAATTAATAATAATTTATGACCTGTGATTGTCATATTTTAAATTAAAATGTAATTTAAAAAAGTGTTTTTATTTTTAAAATTTTAATTGATATTTTTATTACAAGCCTCTGAGGAGTGTACTTTAAGCTGAGTAAAATTTTTTTTAATCTTCTCCTTGAGAAAATTTTCACTCGCTCAGCCGTCTTTGTGATGTATATTTTTTATTTTTCCTTTCATTGGCAACGAGTTCGACAGTGTCGAGAGAAGCTTATGCTTGTGAGTAGAGTGAGTGGGCCTGTGTTGGCTGGCTGGTTGCAGCAGCAACATAACATAGCATAGTACGGGCCCGTCCACGCGAATTCAATGTCCATGCAAAGCAAACGGCGGCCGGTACGGCTGTCAATTATCCATTATATACGGCCTGGACTGCTCAAACCCATCCTTTTAACGACCCCTCAAACCCGTACGCCCGAATCGCGAGTAGTATAGACGCTAAGGCTGCCGAGCTAAGTAAAAGACAGCAGGGCGAATGAGATGAGAGAAGACTCTCATCTGGTTGCTGCTGATGCTGCTGCCGCAACTGAAGGATAGGGTTAAGTTGAACCAACCGAGACAGCCGAAAAGGAATAAACGGTCATGTTGAATCGAGTTTGGTCAACATGCTGCTCTACTCTCTCACTCATTTTCAGTCTCATTCCTTCTTTCTGACCAGAACACACACAATATATATATATATATACTACAACAGTATACATAATACTCACCGCAAAATCTTTTTGACTAAGACGTAAAGACAAAATTTTTTAAGAACTAAAATGGCTGCTGGTAATTTTATGGGAATCCCGATTGGTATTTAATTTTAAAAATATTTGAATTTGAATTTAAATAAATAAATTAAACATGTGGATATTTTTCGTTTATTATTATATTAAATCTTGTGAAATAAAAAAGTAAAATAAAATAAAAAGGTGGTCGTGAATTGACTGGTGGTTATAATGTCAGGCCGTTATTCTTCGGGGAATAATTCGGACTGTTCGACATGAAGTCAAGGATGATGATAGGCTGGATCACACAGGATAAAAAGACGAGTGAACTTGAGAAGGAAGAAGAATAAGAATAAGAAAAAGAATAAGGTATATATGAAGGTTTAAGCAGGTAGTGAAGTAGGACCGAGTGAAAATAAAGGATAAAAGTCAAGGTATCGGATGCGCGAATGTCTGAGGGCCTCGTAAACGCCAACACGTAATAATTATAACGACTGGCGAGTGTAGAAAGAGTGGCGACTACCCTATGGGATAACGACGAGGGTAAGTGGCCACGAGAAACGAGTACCTGGAGGAGGAAGACCGCGAGAAGCCTCTCGTTATATCTCATCGACTAGACGTTGCAAATCAAAAAGTCCTTTGGCCCCAACGTCCTTAGAAATTTTAAACACGGCTCTTTTATTTACCCTCGGGACTCGCGCAACACTAAATAAAATAAAATAAACAGACAAATAAACGTAAACGCGAGCCTAAATGTTAGCAGGATAATAAAATAAAATATTTAAAAACCAAAGGCTTAACTCACTCACCAGGTCAACTCGTTTGTGCTTAGTGTGTTTCAAGACCCGTCAAAATGCTTCACCAACACGGAAAATTTATCTGTGTAATTTAACGTCACTCATGTGTGTCAAAATATTTCTTCTCAACTGTTTCTTTTATGCGAACAATTGAATATTTAAAATACTCTGCGCCCATCATATCTATATACATATACATAGTATACAAGTATGTGTATAAATTTAAACACTTGAAAAGTTCGGCTAAATCTGTTATGGCGTAACTGACACTAGTGATCGTTAATCGAATCCCTGCGGAGACTTTTATTCGACTGAATTAAAGTCCGAGGACATGGAAAAATGACACTTCTCTTACTCTGTAGTGTGATATCCAATGTAACATTATTAAAATTGCAAAGTCACGGGCACGAGGAAGAGAAAACTCTAGATATAGGAGGTGACGCCAACAACAGGGCCTTAATTACGCTGATATCATGGTAATTAAGCTGGTCAATGCCACCTATTGTAAGATTCACTCTGTGAATATCTCTGATGTTGAGTCCTTTCTTAAAATTTTTTACTCGGCCTCGTTTTGCTCCCAAGGCGCCTGGACCGATCTCACAAAAGATCGTCAAGTTAACGGATAGGATACCTAGAGTTAAGTGTACTGAGAAAAAAATGATACTTAGCTTGTAAATAACTCGCCAGTCACCAAATAAACTTTTGTCTGTCCAAGTATTAGTACATAAACACTGACGGTCGGACAATTTAAATACATTATCGTCACATCAAATCTCCAGTGACTGTCACGGTAATTAACAATTTTTTTTCTCTTTTTTTTTCAAACCCAATAGATTGAGTGCTCAATTCGCAATTAAATATCCTTTTAATCTTACATTACAGACTTCAAAGGCCTTTGGCAATGGAATGAACAAAATAAATACTTAAAATTTTTAAAACGACTTCATTAAATTAACTTAATTACAAAGGCTACTATTGTTAACGTTACATTATAACTACAATGATATCCTTAATAGTCAACACGCTTTTATTCTCAAACATAATATTAGTCATCAGTACTTTCTCATGCTCATAATAGTGGATCGTCCAAGAGCAAGTGGGGTAAAAGAGGAGTTTAAGTGAAGCTAAAGCCAAAGCCAAAGCCAAAGCCAAAGCCAAAGCTGAAGAACAAGAAGACGAAGAATTTCGCTTAATATTTACTCAAGTAAAGCTACATACACTACACACACCACACAAGAAACCATTAAAACCCGCTAAGATGCCAAGATTACGAAAGTTTTAGTTGCGTGGGAGACTATTTGTTTAAGATGTACAACTTTTATTCCTTACGATGGGATATTATAGTGTGTGGCTGTGTTTTGTTTGTCGTTTTAGTTAGAGCTTCTACTTTTTGTCTTAGAGAACATGGTCTCACTTTACCAAACAACCTATTCAAACTATAAAACTATAAAATATAAAATAATAATAAATACACAATATTTTTTACGGTCGGTCCAGTCAGTCAGCTAAAAAAACAGCTCTCCCATCTTGATGATGATGATAATCTTTTCTGTTTGCCTACACTATTTTCCTCAAGTTATACAAGACAGATATGCCACCAGAAAGGCACGGGCCTTTGACCTCCTATCTCAGCTCCATTAGGCGCATTTGTTTGTTCAGGACCGGATGCCATCAGAAGATGGAGCAAGAAGCTCTAAAAAAATTGTTTGACTTTTAAAGTCACTGGGACTTTTCAAATAACTTTCGACATTCATCCCCTTACTCTGTCTCCCTTGATATGTTTATTGAAACATTTGCGTGCATGTATAGTGCTTCTAAAATACCCTGGAGTATTGTACAGCATTTATATTTATTTAAACAAACAACATTGGCAAGCTGCAACGGCTTAAAAATTAAATACATCTGTATCTTTCTTTATGTTTATATACAAATAAAAGATAATATATATGTCTTTTATGTCTTTTGTAGATTTTACCTCCAAACTGTAAGCTTTCATTGACTAATAACAACTTGACATGATGGCTAACATATAGAATCTTTAACATGTTACAGATGACAGTGGCAAGCACGTCAACGCCAAGCCCACCAGTTAGTCCCAGCGCCAATGACATGGACTGGTTTGCCGGAGTTGCTGAAGAAGAGTTACTCTATTACACAAATAATGACGTTGATTCACTGTGGGCTGTGATAGGAAGTTTTGTTCCACCGCCTCCTAGACCACCATTTCTTCCTGAAGAACGGATTGCTACCGATGGACTTACCACCTGCGATTTGTGTACCTGGGCATTGAGAAATGACAGGCATTCCTCTTTTTCTCTCGATGGTACTCTCGGTAAGTTCAATTATGTCCTTTAGTACTCACTACATATTACCAACAGTAAAACAACCGGAAATAATCAATCTACTTCTTTAGAAAATATATATCAACAGTTTTCTGTCTTTTAAAACCAATAAATTTTATACAAATGCAAAATTTTAATATTTTCTTGAAAAGTTTTAAAATTTGAATTTTATAAAAATTCATGTCAATTTTTTTCACTTTGCACGCAGAGAAATTTTTAGTAAAAATTATGCTAAAAATGTGATATTGTGAGGACATGTGGAAAATATCTAAATTTTTCTTCTTGTCAAAATGCAGTTACTGGCTAGATGTCTTTACAGTACAAAACTATGTGGATAATTTTTACTCAAAAATTATCTGCGTGTGAAAAAAGTATTTAAAAATTTTTGCAGTCTAAAATTTTATTGAAAAATAATAAAAAAATAAAACTTTCACAATTTCAAAGACACCGGCCTCTATACCATATATTAAATACCGTTATTATTTAAATTTAAAAGATTATTAATCTTTTTTTAATTAAATTCTCACGAAAAATTCATTAATATTAAAAGACCTTAAAAAAAATTTCCATTTATTTTCGTTAATAATAAAACACCTTAGCATCACAATATTTTTAAAATACCTTGGTGTTAAAAGTCATACTGACATCGAGGTAATTACAGTGGAAACCACATTGTCTTTAATGTCTTCATCAATCTTGTCTTTAATATCTTTTACTAATAATAATAATAATAATAATAATAACAAATAAACGGTGGGCGGGAAGGAGACAGCCGGCTCCGACTTTAAGTAGCTACAAAGAAAATTATAAATCAAAATGTGTTTAGATAGCAATCATGAATAAATACCTAAATAGTAATTATAATTGTCTTGATAACATATTATAATAATAACATATGCATAGACATAGACATAGATATAGTTGTAGATATGGATATGGTTATGGATATGGATAACGATACCCTATTATATGAAACAGGCGGTTTATACACAGAAGGATTGACGAGTGGGGTGCAACATCCGGTGTATCAGCCAATGAACAAACGTGCAAGCAGCATGGCCGGCGATCCGAAATACGCTGGCAAGGGTTTCCGTTTGTTCGCAGCCCCTCCCTGGGTTTTTTACCTCACGCCTTCTTTACTTCTTTATATACATCTACATCTACTACCTTTCCGTTTTGCATCAGAGCATACACTACACTACACACGTAAATTCGTGCATGTAAAAAAAAAATAAACTACTACACCGCAACCACTTTTCAATGCATCTGTTCATCTCGCATCTCGTGGTAACGCCAAAATGGCGAAATGTCCTCGAAGGGCATTTATTTTTTTTCTTTTTTTTAATGATTATTGTTAGTATTATTATTATAGGTATATATTAAGTATATATATTTTAAAGCTCCGCAAATGAAGTCTTCGTGTCATAAATAAGAAAATTGCTGATTGCTGATGAAATAAAACGCAGGTTGAAGAATAAAATAAATTTTAAAAAATATATAGATATATATATATATATATATATATATATATGTATATAAGAAACGAGACGATGCGAGTATAGGGTTGATGTTGATGTTGTAGATCCTCGAGGCGAGAACGTAGCAATCATCGCGTCACTTCTCACTCGCTCTTACCAGAATAATTACGCGATCACACCTCGTATACTTTTGAGCGCCTTCTCATCTCGGCAAACTGTGTAAGAGAAACACATACGTGTGCCCATGAGAATAAACCCGATGAGATATTAAGGGGGAAGGAAATGTGTGTTGTAGAAAAGTTGCTGCAGATATTGCTGTTTAACGGGATCATAATCTTCGGAGGATCAACTCTAGACTCTGATTATACTCCTTCTTGATAGCTAAAAAAAAAAAAGAAAATAAAGTAAATAACAATAATAAGTTACAAGCAACAAACAAATTAAAAATAATAATATAAAAAGACGAGTTATTTTTTATCGTTTTAACGAATTTCGACGAATTGGTAACAAAAAAGAGGACAAGTGTTGTTGGTTGGTATCAAAACGCGAGAAAAAATTTGCTCTCGTGTCTCACATCTTATCTGAGATTTGCCGAAGCTTGTATATCGTTACAGAACACACACTCCAGGCGAGGGCTAAAAAATAAAGTAAGAAAAGAATAAATATAAAAAAATGAAACTGAGACTGAGACTGAGACTGAAAAGCAGAAGCTGCACCAGCAGCACCGATGGAACGTAGTAACGAGCTCTCTTCCACCTTTTATCTCCTCGTTATTATTTCTTCTCTTTATTGCACCAGCTCAGTAGTCTCTCTCCTGTTCTTCTCGGGCAACTTTGCCACCGTGTACTTAATTTTTTTTTTAACACCTCGTTTTCGTGGCCGGTGTAAACGAGATCGGGAAACATACAGCGCCAAGATTTAATACATAGACGTGTACTTGTTTTTTAATCTCACTCGTCCCTAATATCCACATCCACACGCGTGCGCGATATATAAATAAAAATGCATATATAGGCACAGAGCACCGTAGAAAAATAATCAACAGAAGGATCTTTTGAACCTGGTGAATTTATCGGCCGCGAAAAAACAAACCGCGATGAGAAATGTTAAGAAGTAAAGAGCAAAACAAGCATAATGTTACATTATAACACAGAAAGTAAGAGCGTCAGTAGCAAGCACACGTGCGTGAACGTCACGGATATGCGATTGCGTGAGCCAACGAGATGCTTCTGCTCCGATACCACCCGATACAACCGAAAACACTCGATTCACATTATATTTTATTCCCTTTAAATATAAATCTTTAATAATAACAACAGCGCCAACAATACCAACTTTTCTTTCGTCATGACTCAGAGCCGCTTTTAATGTGAACCGAGTCCACTCATGTTAACAATCGCTGTCGATAATTTAATATCTAATATCACATCAAATAAAAATAAAAATAAAAAAAAATTTTAAACAAGTGACCCTTGTAAAAATGTTGCAATAAATAATAAAAAATGATAGACACAGTATGTGTACTTTCACTGTAATCGTCAGCCAATTACCGGGCGATTGTACCAGGAGATTACATAGCTGTGTGGTAAAAAAAAAAAAAGATTAATAATGTTGGTTGGAACAATTTTAAACGGCTCCTCATCATCACATCAAGCTTTAAGTATCAGGGAATGTTATATAGACAAGTATATATATATATATATATATATATATATATATATATATATATATATATATATATATATAACCGTTTCCGTGAGGCGTCTATGGCATGCCACACCTCTCTCACCGACTGCCGCAACAACAATCGGTAGATCGGATGACGGATAACTCGATCTCTCGAGATCTCTGGTGATGGATCTACCGCCCTCTGTACGCCTCCATCTTCTGTGTACCCTCTTCTATGATTCTTTCAGTCTTAACTCCACATCAAACTCTTTCTTTTGCCAATACTCTGTAAAGATTCGAGCTAAATCCCAGCAGAACGGCCAGAGTCCACAGTTTAGTTGGCTGGCAAAGAATTGTAAGATCTGAGTACAAGTACCGGCACTTAAAAGCGTGAATTTATCTAAACGTCATCGCAATCGAGCGTAACGATCGACATTTTGATTTGGTTGAGAAGAGACAGATCGACATGAGACATAAGACACAAGACAAGACGCGAGACCCAGAGAAATTAAAGCGGTTATAAAATAATATATCCCAGGGCGGTAGTCTTGTGATTTTAGTAATGTTTCTCGGTTGACTGGAGCCATGGGTAGGGACACTGGCTACAAATCCAAACCAACTACCACTGGGACACAGCAGGTTACATATATTTTCTATAAAGCCGGTTTTCTATCGCGTGCCAGACAACGATTGACTCGTCGCTGCTGGTGACTAAATCCCGACAAGTCCTTCAGGTGTATTGGACCGAGAGACAGCGACATGGAAAACTATTAACAACTATACTTATATATTTATGTATTTATATTTATATGTACTTATTACATTATCTAATGTCCATAGTTGAACACATACGCGATAAAATTATTTCATTTGTCGCAATAATATTTCTCCTTATCATTATTGCCGATAAATCGGCCCATTAATCCTTCAGCATTAATTATACATTTTTGCGGGTAATTTTAAAATTAAATAAACTTGATAATTAATGGGTTTTAAATAAAACCGTAGCTTAATTGGCTAAATAAACGCAGGTGTTAGATGTTTGAGCTGCTAATAAATTATCGGCTAATTCTAGTAAATAAGAGCAGATGATGCGAGAGTTTTATTTGTGATTTGAATAATAGAAAAAATAAATAAATAGGAAAAAAAAGTAAAGGAAAGGAATGGAAAAATAATCAAAGTAAATCTGAATGGGACCAGTTTAAATAAAAATATCTCGTTCCAGGTAGCGTAGGCATTTCCAGGCGATTAAACTATAGATCAGGACACGCGTAAGAGCTGAACCAGCAAAATCGGGTCGCGTTGAGAAAGTCGGCGAGAGTAGACCAGAGCAGGACTACAACAGGAACAACAACTAAATAAAAACACTTTTGTTCATGTTAGATTAGCTTTGGAATTTATTTTGTCGTCTGGTGTAACGAGTTTAATTTATAACCGACCGATAAAATCACCAAGTTTGACTTTATATATATATATAAAACAAATTGTTGCTTCATTAAGCCAACCAACGGCCAGTGATATCTCCAATTTATATTTTTATTTATTATTATTTCTATTCGCTGATTTAGTAGTCTATCTAATAAATTACGAGGTCAAAGATTTATAAAAAAAGTAAAATATATTTACCAAAAGACTAAAGAGCTAACAGTTATAAGCGTTAGCATTTTTTATAACAAGACGCGCGGATTATTAACGATCTCCAGCTCTCATCTACAGATTAAAATCTCAAACTTGACTGGAGAACTAAACTCAGATATATTTTTCCACCTCTTAAACTTACACTCGTTTATACTCAGCTCAACTCATCTATAATAAATAAATACCCAGCGAGGTATAGGTCTACCGACGTATAGACATATTCCCAAATGTGTCTAATGGAAATTTGTAATTTATTATCCAGGCAAGACAGCGGATCCAACGAGACAATCAGGTTTTTGACACGTAGTTACCTACTGGTCAACCGTGTCCGACCGACGAGAAGCGTGTTACGTTACTAGTTGTATTTTCACACTGCGTATGGAATAACCGATTGCCTTAAGCTAGATAATAATAATAATAATGATAACTTATGTACATTGTGGTATGTGACTGCGTGAGTAGTTGAGGCAACGTCGAGTTAGTCGTCTTGGCAGCCCGCCTAACCGACACTCGAGTTTATAAAGATGATCGATAACGTTTTCTGTTAAAGTCTTATCACTGAAGCAACGGTGCAAGCTGTTATGTTAACGTCAGTTTGATCATATCCGATAAATAAATAAGAGACGGGAGACAAGAGACAGGACGATGAGAGACGTTTTCTGATCGACACTCACTCGCACTCAGCGAATAATTTAACGCTCGGTAAATAAAATCCTTTGTCAATTAATCTGTTAATCGTTGATGGTTACTTCTGGCTGTCGAATCCAATCATCCAATCTAGATTATCCTCTTAAAAACAAGACAGCTGGTATTGCCAATTCTACTTGTCAAAAAATAATTCGTTTGTCTCGAAATATATTTTATTTTTATTGTAATAAATTTTTTGCCCTCAACTTCCCGGATCCGAGACGATGACTTTAACTCAGACTTAAACTCTGACTCTGCCGCTGACTCGTCTCTGTGGGGTGCAAAAGAATAAAACAAAGACAGAGTTAAGAGTATGAGGACGAGAACGAGATGAAAAGAAATAGTGGAGGCGGTGGGTGGTGCGTTCTCGGCAATTCGTGGTTCGGGATAATTAGCCATGCCGTGGCTTGTATCAAGAATCAAATACGTGGGTGGCTGCATCAGCCTATACTCCTCTTTCTCTCTCTTTCTTTCTTTCTCTCCCTCTCTCCCTGCCTTAACTTTTATTTTTATTATTTTCTTATTCTTATTTTAATTCTCATTCTTATTCTACCTTTCTTATACTGATCGCAATTAGCCGAGAACCACTCGCAGAGCAAACTACCTGAGTCTCTGCTCATGATGTGAAGAATCACGGACACTTCCGCTCTCAGCCTCGTTATTGCCACTTGATGCTTGTATGATAATTGTAAATATACATACACATACACACACATACACACATACATATAGATTTATATGAGCACCTGCTTTTATTTATTATTATGAATAATAATGTATCATAAATAAGATTGTCTAATTCATAGTACTCTTGATTCCAGAAGCCCCTGGAGAGTTTGGATGGGTTCTTACGCTGATAATAGTGTCCCTGATATCCGCGGCCATCGGAGCTGTCATCATGGTAACGCTTCTTCACTGTCGAAGGTAAGTTCACGATTTTTAAATACAATTAACAAACTAGACCCTGATAATATTAAATTAAGGATGTAACTAATTATTTTATTTAAACTTTTTGTTTCAGAATGAAGAGCGCTGGCGGCCGAGGTAAGAAAAATAAAAAAAGCGACTCTCATCTTTTTCTATACATCAAGTCTTAGCAGACACAACTTTTATATAGTTTTATATACACTTAGCGTCTGTAATCCCAAGCTCTCTCCTTAATTCCCAATTAACTAACGTCCCCGATCTCTCATATAACTACCGATAAAGATCCGATTGCTATCTTGTCCTCGAGACATACACGCTTATAACAAAAGCATTCTTCGTGGACGCTGTAGAATGTCTGCGCTTCAGCGGATCGGATTACTTGTATACATATATATGTGTATGTATGTATGTATGTATGTATGTATATATATATATAGACAGACTACACTAGTAAACTAAAGACTACATAGTTAGGAAACAAGGGCTGGTTGTCCGTGAAGTAGTCTGGAGGTCTGTTGTCTGTCGTTTCCCCTAAAATAAATAAATCATTAACTGAAGTAAGTTCCTAAACCTAAAAAAAAAAAAACAATGACTTGATACTCGAGAACTGGTGGTCAAGTGTAGAGTGAAAGCTGAGGTTTAGGGTCGAGTCTGGCTATGGAGTAAATAAATAAATGAAATGGTTATTTGTGTGGGTTTCGTTGAGTTTAAATAATAAAATAAATTGGTAGGATAGGAGTGATTTGAATAATTTGTTGTCTAGTTTAAGTACAAGGAACTGCAGTGTGTGGAGAGTATGTAGTCTGTTAGTGAAGGGTGTCACGAGTAAAGCAGCGACGACATCCGGATATCGGCGCCAAGTTTAGTGTCGCGGTCGTGGCGTTGTCGATTGCAAGAGGACGAGTTTAAATAAAAGACGCAAACATTAAAGAGGTACTTTGTATAAGTTGAGACAGAGAGAGGAAGAAAATGACCGGCAATTGAAGACATGAGGGTCGAAGGATCGATTGGCGTTTAATTAGTTGGCGTAATGAAAGCGGTAGGATCTTGACTCTCTTGACTCCTGGGTTACTCTTTACTCCAACGAGAGTATACAAGACTGCATAAGAGAGACCTGCTGAAGAATAAGGAGACCAGGAGCAAGACCAAGAAGAAGAATAAGATGGAACAAGTGAGAAGACGAACGACATGATGAAAAAAGGAACAAGTGTGTGGACGTGCGACAAGGAGAACAGTGAAACGCGTCTAATTAACTTTCCGATTTGAAATCGAGCGTGCTGATACCATCAGCTGGAGAAGAGTGCTCTGGGAGACTGACGCTCCTACTCGTATTCCCAGCTCTCTCATTGACTCAGACACTGCTCCTGCTTCAGCTCCTGCTGCTGTTACTGTTACTGCTGGTGGTGGTGAGCTCTCCCAGGCAGCATTGAGATCGGGGGTCAGCCGAATTAATTATCCGACACTCGTAGCAGCCTCCACCTCCTGTCTCTCGTGCCCCACGCGCGGCCGACGCTCCTCGCGTGCTCTGTCTCAGCCTCCGATACTTTTCTCCCTCGTATCGACGATTTATGCTAATCAAGATACTTTTTTATTTCATTATATTACTTACGTTATCCATTTTATTTTCAATAAGATCGACACCGTTGGGTCTTATCTCTTAAATTTATCCTCTAATGCTGTCTAGTAATTCATAAAAGTGTTGAAATTTTAAAAACTTTAAAAGCTTGATTCGTCGAAAAGGATTTAGGCGATTAACTAAATTTGATATAGTGATTTTTTTAGTAAAGACCCGAGATTTTGTATTAGCATTAGCATTAGTATTAAGTATTAAGTATTAGTATTAGTATTAGTATTAAAACTCGTATTCGAGGCACTCTCTTAAGCCAGATATTCCGGAATAATCAAGTTGACAAAGCGTTGATGGACGTATCCCGGTTCTCAGTGCCATAGCTCGGGTCTAAGAATGTCTCGAACAGTCACCCAGCAACGACTAACTCAAAACGTCGCTCAGAATTTGGATCCCTGTGTGTCGGTTGGCTCATGAGTTCTGCGTCTGGTTCAGCCATACAATGCGTACTCTGAATGACATTGAGAGCGGGAAAGCATCACGAAGGGAAAGAGAGCAAAAACTAGTAGATATGGAGTAGACAACCTCGAGGGGTTCGTCATTTATAACGTGAGTTGGACGAGATAATCCGATTATCCGATCCGTGACGCAATCAGCAGCATCGCCCTCGTGTGCCGCTGATGCTGGCTCTGCTGCTCCTGCTTCTGCTTCTTGCTGCATCCTCGTCTTGTTATAAAGTTTACGCTCCGCTGAACACACTTTGACGTTCTATACCTACTAGTTTCAGTAATAATAATAATAATAATGATGATGACAATAATAATGGTGCTCTATATCGCGCACAGAGAATGGACCAAGTGGATGGAGACATTGAAATCGACGACTCAAGTCGGGAGAAAAAATAATTGGGACGTTATAATTTTAAATGGGATAAAATTCTCATCCGAGTTGTCGATTAAAAAAAAGTGTGCGTGCATGTGCGATGCGTATTAAATGAAAAAATTCTTGATAATCACGTTCTTTTTGCATTCCGAGTCGGTCCCTCAGATCCACAAAATCCTATCCGGGACGATTCACATGACGGCTCGATGATGAGAGCACAATGAGAACGACGAGACGCTCCATGGAGAGAAAGAAATACTGATGGGGAGGCGCCCCTTCATATATACAAGTTCATGTCATAATGCTCTCAGATTCAACTCACACATGTTTTATATTATTATTTTTTTATTATTATTATTTTATATTTGTCGGGTAAGCGGTTGTGTGCGGGTAAATATGCACGGTCTATATTTCTATATTGTACTAGTGTACTGTGTAGTATTTGATGGTTGGCTGAGTTGAGAGAAGAGAAGTTGGAGAAAAATAAAAAAATAAAAGAGGAAAGAAGAGATGGTGGAGACCCTCACCTGGCACTTGACGAGTCCCGAGGTTTCACTCAACGCGACTCTTTCTAATACAACTCAACTGATGTTAAAGAGTTGAGCCGAACCCTTGGCCCTGGTTTACTTGTGTAGTTCTTACTCTCAGTATTGAGCGAATGAACGACAGATATTTTTGTCTCAAGATAAAAAGAGTAGAGGGATCTGTTTAACGGTTGAAGAAAATATGACAAGGCGAAATTTGAGTTACCACACCCACGTTGAAATAAATCCAGCCTAATTTCCTCTTTCCGACTGCTCCCCTGCCACTCCTGTGCTATTGATCTCCACTTTTTTATTATCGAGACCGGTAATTTTATAAACACAGGTGTTTAATCTTAATAAATACGTTTTTAAATAATAATAATAATATATTTTTTGCAGCAAGCTGTTGCGGAGTCGGTGTAGAAGACGCGAATCCCCAGGAACCAGTTAGTCCCGGAGCCGTCGGTGTCGCCGGAGGTGTTTCTGTTATCCCCGAACGTCCGCCACTGGAGCTCGATAAATTACCGCCTTATCATGACGTTACACCAACTCCCGGTGAATATTTTACTTTTTTTATTTTTATAAAGATAATAAATCTTGTGTTCAAAAGAGCAACAGTAATAATTATTGGTCAACTATATTGATTAACAGGTCACAATGTTTGGTCATGGTTGGGATCAAGACGTGGAGGAGGCGCAGCAGGGGTGGTTGCAACCCCCCTGAGTCTGCCTCCACATCGGTGTGCGATGAATCTCCCCGTAGAGAACCATTACACCCACATGCAGACAGACGAGGCGCTGTACGCAGAACTGGACTCACAAACGGCAAGTTATGCGAGTGATCTACAGTTACAATTGAGAGGCAGCTCGACTTACGGCGGTCGTGCAACAACTCCCGGTGACGAAGAGGAAGACGAGTATCACGAGCTTGACGCCGCGCGATTGCATCGCAGGTACAGCGGAGACAGTCAAAACGGGACACTTAAAGAAAGGCGACACAATCAGAGGTAAAAAATATGTCACCAAAATAATTTACTTTCCTTGTTGTCGCAGTTGCTGTTGTCGAGGAAAAACATTATTGTTAACTTTATTTTATTACTTAAGGTTACAAGAGCCGGACTACGAGATGTACGAGAATGGCCCGTCAACGCCATTATCACTAAATCGTCACCCGAATCACCAGCATCACCTACAGCATCACCATCACCACCACCATCACCTCCAGGGCCTGAGAACAACGAGCACTGCCAGCGAAGTAAACCCGTCTTACCAGAATACCGGGTACACGGGCAGCGACGCAGACCTCGACGGACCTTTTCTCTCAAGCGCGCCCAGCAGCGCGTATTACAGTGACCTGAGTTCAAACTCTGCAAACAATCAGCAGCAACAGCAATCATCAGGAGTTACGTTGCCCGCAAACATAACAGCCCAGACACAAACGGCGACAACCAACTTAACGTGTCACCAGGCAACCGCGACGACGGAACCTCAGTACCGGTTAGCTGCCATTACCGAGACAACGACACCGTCCGACTACATTTGATTTCCTTTACAAAGAAATCACAGAACTAGTTAGATATATTACATTAATTACTTTTAACTACGGAGACAGCCAACTCACGCGAGATTTAAATCTTAATGTTTTGTTAAGACGAAACCAACAAGGCTGTGGGAGACAACACTTGTTTGACAAGTTAAGTCTCGAAAAATTATATACTTATTGCTGCTAATAAAAATAATACTAGTCCTCCAGAGACTTGTATATATATAATATTTAAAAATATTTAAGTAAGAAAGTAAGAAAAGCCAAAGAGCTTTGTAATAACAACACCTCGTACTCGTTATGTGTATATCGGTTTAAGTTTTCAAAGGATATTTCAAATTGCTACGCATCGATGATCACTCATTGTAACCTAATAGACACGTAATATCCATCGCCTCTGGTAATAATACACCCGAATGGCCGGAGCGACATTATGTACCAACGTCGTAGATGATAATTTAACTTTTGTTGAGCAAAGGAGCAAAAAAAGGATAATAATGCCGCTATACTTTTGTAATCTCAGATCTAATCGGCTGTAAATCTCGTCTCCTCCCATTCACCCACATCTACTGCTGTAGCATCATCACCGGCACACCACAAACACCATCGCCATCACCTGACCTTGTCCAATTCTCCGTCGTTACTCGAGGGTCAATATATATAAATATATATATATCGGATTTAGACTTTCGACTAACTTGCACTTCAATTGGCTCGCCGACGAATTAAGAGTAATCACAAGTTCACTCTGTCTTGGTTTTTAGGAGAACAACAATAAGAAGAAGAGAGAAATAAAAATAAGAGAAGAGAAGAGAAGAAAAGAAAAGAGAAGTTAAGATAAAACAGCAGAAGCCAAAGGCTCCGGCAACTCACGAATTTAACAGTACGAATGCACTCTCGATTAAGTTATTTCGTGGAACAGGTGTTTCGTAATTCGACGTTTGTGCCCGTGAGGAACACCGCCTCGTCTTTCTTCATCTCATTTAGTTTCCCTCGGTCTTTCACTTCAAATCTCCTTTTTATTCCGCCGCAAAATCTTAACCGTCTACTCCACTCTTCTCTCTCACTGTTTACTTGCATTACCCGCGCACGCAACAATACAACACGAATTCACGCGGAACTGGTTATCTTATTTTTTATTATTTAACTTATAATATACAACAATAATAAATCTACTCAAAAGATTTTTAAATTCATCATCAATTACAATACCATGTTATTACTGCGTTGTAAATGTCAGGGACAAAAATAAAAATAATAATAACAACAACAAAAGAAGAAAAATGTATAAAAAAGAGTTAACGAAAATAAAATAACATAATTACTCTTTTCTTCGTGGCGCTGAAAGAATTTAAAAAATCTGGTGATCCCGGTAACTCCCTCCGGACATCATTAATGCTTCTTTAAAGTGCATCGTGGCTAGCAACTCTTAGATGCACCACATTACATAGTTAGTCCTCGTACGCCGTTGTTAATATATGTGTAAATACTTACACACATGCTCAGTAACATCAACTACAATAACAACTACCTGCTTATACGCAGTTTTAATTTATTAGTTACTTGAATAAGTAGTCCCAGTACATGGAGTATATACTTCTGGTGTATGTAATACTTTAGCGTAACTCTTTTAGCGCACGTAGTCTTGTGTGTTGCTCTGTATGTGTGGTAAAAATAAGAATAATAATAATAATAATAATAATAATAATAATAATAACGATAATGATAATAATAATAAAACAAGTGGTGTGCGAATGCCGATATGGTGAACACCACATAGTATTAAGTGTATAAAGTTAAACGAGTATGAGAATAAGAATGAGAATGAGAATGAGGATAAGAGAAAGGGAAAGGGAAGTTACGGGATTGCTAAGCGCAACAGATGCAACAATGCTCGGTACCTTGCAGCCACGCAGTAATTAATTGCGCCCTTGCAGTCACAATACACCGAGCACCGAGCTCACAAGGAAGTTACGATGCGAGAAAACGAATAAAAATAATAAAAAAAAAAAAAAGGTGGAAGGTGGAAGGTACAAGAGGGCGGTGGCTCTTCTCGTACTGCATTATTTAAACCGTTAAAAAATCCCACGAGTCTCATCCTCGGATCCTGAAGCTGCTGCTGCTGCTGCTGCTTATATCTCAGCACACTCTTATGCAATTTTTATTTATTCTTAGTTAAACTTCGACGCGTTAAGTACCGTCGCTTATCGATCGGCGAGGTATTCCGTGACACGGCAGCTTATCGGATTTTCAGATGTCTAATTAGAGATATATCGGGTATGTGAGAATCAACAAGACTTTGGCTGTTCCCAGAGATAAGTATTTTTTTAGTTAATTATTTTAAATAAATATATGGATGAATAAAAGCTAAACAATTATAAAAATCTATTTCTTTTAAAAAGAAAATTAAAAATATTATAATTACAGTTACAATAATAATTATAATTATAATTATTATAAATTATGATAAATGTATCAGTATGTGTACATTATAAGTAGCGAGTTGATTGTAATAGTTGTAAAGTGTGATAAAAGTTATGTTTTAATGTAACTTGTATGTATTACATCTGTATATGTTGTCTAAATTATTTATGTATGAGTGTAATGTAAATGTAAATACATATGTATATGTATATGTATATGTATATGTATATGTACATGTGTATGCTCTGTGTGTAATTTCTAGTTTATTATAATGAATGGTATTTAAGTGTGGTAAATATATAAATATGTGTTATGTGTAATATTTAAATGCGAGGATGTTGAGTGAAAATTTTTCAAACCGCAGATAGAGTCTGGGATTTTAAGAAAAAAAGGAAAAGGCATAAAATGGTCGGGGAACGGAGGTGGTGCACATGGGAGAGACTCGCAGACTTGTCCAGGTTCCGTTGGTGTCCGCCCTTAGTCTGCGTTAACTTAGACGGGGTATATAAATTATACATGTAAATATACGGGCGGCCCGAACCCGGAGATCGAATGCTCAGATATCGATATATGTGCAAGCGACCCCCTCGTACCCTTATTTCCTCTTAATATTTTTTTATTTATTTATTATTATTTTTTTTTTGTCGGTTATTTTTTATTCCTGGGACTCACGCACCCACTGCCATAGCGATTTTTAGAGCCGATATATTTTATTATTCCGTGTGCGGCAATAATCTTTTACACCGTCCGTCCTCTCAATATTCCTTCTTATCTCCGGCTGGATTATAAATTTAAAATGACCATTTGCCTATTCTATTGTATTGTATGATTATATATAAATTTATGTGGTTTTATGTACAAAATAAATAAATAAATACTTGTAAATATATACATATACAATATATATACACTTTTTTTTATTGTTAAGATAATAGTTCCGCAATTAAATTTATAAAGAACAGTGTGAGAATAAACAAATATTTTTTTTATTTTTTTTTTTATAATATTTTAATTTATAAATTAATAAAACTTAAAATAGTCATTGATAAATAAGGGATTCGAGCACACGAGGTTTGCCGATAAGTTTATCATTTATTTTACAAAAAGTCAAAGCCTCTGTTTTTTTTTTCCTCATATTTCTTACGGAAATTTTAAAAAATTTTCAAACTTAATGACTGATGTGATGAAAAAAAATTAAATATCAAAATGTCAAACAATTCAAATAAATGATAAATGATAGTAATATTTAAGAGGCAAATAAATGTAATTTATGTTATAGAAAATATAATATGCATTTAAATTAAAACATTGTGAGGAAAAACTGTACATAAAATAAAATATATAATTTCTCACCTTAATCAATTTTTTTTTTCTTAAATTAAATCAAACCTCCATGGCTTCAATAACAATTAATTTAATAATAATATTAATAATAATAATAATAATAATAATAATAATAATAATAATAATGATAATTATTATAATTGAGTAACTGATTGCACTCTCGCGTCTCTTTAAATGTTTCTTTAAAATTTTTCTATAAATTAAATATCAACACTCGCACAAGTGCAACTATTTTAAATTAGTAAAATCTAATTGATTAATTACGCATATTATTTTCAATTAAAATAATAATAATGATAAATAATAACAATCTCAATTAAATATTTTCAATGCGTTTCAAAAAATTGAAACTTAAAAAAAAAACTAATCAATTATCAAAATTTCCTCTAAATAAATAAAAATAAAAAGTATAATAATTACGAGTACTTTCTAACAAACTGATAGTACACTAATTATTTACACAAGCCATCAGATTAATGCGTCAAAATAAATGAAAATAAATAAGTACGCAATGAAATCTGATGAGGAAACAAAAACTAGTACATTGGTCAGCGTAAAAAAAACGATACAAAGGTATTACTCTGGCATTGTTTAAAACACTTAAACAAGTACAGTCACACTATTTCCATTTATTTATTTATTTATTATTATTATTATTATTATTATTAATTTATCTTTTTTTTTTATATTTTTTCTTTTATCATAAATATAATTTTCTTTTGTAACTACAGCGTATGGTACATAGAGAAAATAAGATAGAGATCGTCAACGGCCTTCTTTATCTTTTCAAACTCGAGCAAGTTAATTTTAATTTAATGTTCACTTTAATTACATTAGTGAACTTCGTTGATTTAGATTTTTTTAAAATAAATTAAATGAATTAATTAATTTCTTTGCTGTTTTTTAAAATTATCTTTGCTATTGCAACAATAAGCTCGATTTCAAATTTTTTTTATTTATTTAAACATCATTAATTGCGTGATTTTTAAATGCAATAATGTTTTATATAAAATTTATTATTAAATAAAGCTTTTATTTTTTCAAATTTATTTATTTATTAAATAATTATTTAAGCTCTGGATTTAAAAATTAATTTTTATGACAGCAATATGGCCGGATATTCAAAACGATCGATACGTCATTACCACGATTTTATAATTTAACAATCGTGGGATATGGGCGACGAATCTACATGATATTATTTTAAATTATAATAATAATTAAACATAATTAAATTAAATTACCGAGACCATCCAACGATATCGTGGATTTATACTGACGCTCTTGGCTTAAACAGGCACTAAAATTAAAAAATAAATATTTACATTTTTTTAAATTATAAGTTAATTAATTAATTTATTAATTAAATAGTTACCTCGCTTAACTGCAGACGCTATGCTCACAAATAACAAGAGGATCATTTATTATCAAAGTAGATTTTTAGTGCACGTTCACGTCGTGGACTACTGTAACTAGACTCTCCGGAGCACATTTTGTAATTGCCGCTATTACTTGGTAGACATCTTGCTCTACGTTTTTCACCCACGTCCTTCCGCAAGTTACTTAATACTTTGAAAGTGGATACACCTGCATTCTCCTCGTCTTCATTTGACGAATCATTTTTTTCTTCATTTTTTTTTTCAGTACTATCTCTGTATTCAAATTTTTAAATACAATATTAATTTAAATTCAACTAGGATCACTTTTTTTTATTTAATTAATTAATTAATTGCCCGCCCTCATTTAAAAAAAAAATTTAATCAACTGATGTCAGTTCAGTTACAAAAGTCTACATTGACTACAAAAAATGATTAAAAAAAAATAATAACTAACTTGTAATGAATAAGTGCACCATCTTCAAGTCTCGGTAATTCCCAGGACTCATCAGTTGACTTAATCCACCTCATCTCATAGGTATTGTAAATTCCAAATATTACCCAACCGGTTTTAGAAAACGTTAAATTTTCTGCACTGATACCCGTCAATTCAGCGACCTGGTGTAAAATTAAACCAATTAATAATTTAAAAAACAAAAAAAAAATAATAATCTAAATATAGATATCGATACCTTTCCAGCCAATTCACTATAAGTTTTATTACTGAGAGTTATTTCGTACGACTCGATAGAATCCTGTACAGGAAACTTGAACACGGTGACAAGAATCTGGTTTGGGTCAGTGACCATTTCCTTGTCCGGCAGCTCTTGGACAATCAGCTCCTGGTCAAAGAGCTCAATGTCTTTGAACTTCTGATGATCGAAGAGGACTTTCGATGGAGTCATCGAGAACTTTTTTCTCAGACGACATCTCTCAAACGAAACGTCAGTGTTGTGGTTTGTTTTCAGCTCCTCAATTATTTCTTTTTTAGTCTGAGCAACAGTGGCCTCTCTCGAGACAATCCACTCGCCCACAGAGTAGTACTCCATAGCTCTAGCCATGTATCCCACCCACAGGTAGTAGAGCTTAACTTTAAACTCTCCTTCTTTTAAAGCCCTGCCCAATTGGATAGTAAGCGTCTCGCCGTCTTCAAATCCACGTGGCGTTGATCTGCGACGCATATATTTTACGTCCTCAGTTTCAGTGGGCTGCTGAATAACTTTGAAACACTCAGTAGGTATTCTTATATACTGCTCCAAGTGTTTCTTCAAAGACTCCATGCTGATGCGCTGATCAACCAGCAGTTGGATCTGGTCTGGAGGATTACCCGGCTTACTTCTTACTTTGAAACAGTAATCTACTTGATCATCAACAGCCCAGTTTTCTCTGGTAGGCGTAAACAAGTCATGAATAACTTTGCTCATCAGCTCGTCATCCTCAGACGCATCGCCGACTAAAGTCCTATCACTGTCACTGAGACTGCTGTCCTCAGAGTTACTCCGTTCTTGCCATTCTTCAGCTTCACTTTGAAGCGCAGTCCACCCACTAGACTCATCTTCGCTCGGCTTCTGGACTTCTCCATCCACAACATCGTGCTTATCAGCACCAACAGCTGCATCCCCATTAACAACCGGCTTGACAATACCATTGGCTGTTATTTTGTCATCCTTGTGATCCTTCTGCTTTGGCTCCAGCAACTGTATGTTTAATTCCTTCAACACTTCGTTCCTCATATCCGGCAGCTCGATATTCAGAACAATTATATTTGCAAATGAATCAACCATCGTTTTGAGCGTTGACTCGTTGAATTTCTTCAATGGATTAGTGTCCAAGTGTGAAGACACAAATACTTTGCAATTATGACTAAAACCTTTGTACTCAATTGAATAAGAATCATTTTCTAAAAGAGTAACAACGTCTGAAAGTATTTTCATGAGCACGACGTACATCGGAGATGGCTTTTGGTTAAAAGCCTCGGCAACTAATTTACAGTAATCATTTAGCGACGCGGAAGCTTTGACACGGACACTGACAGGTCCATCGACAATTCTACGCGAAGCGACGTTAACAAGGAAGACTTTAGTGACTATTTCACCCGGATGATATACTTTAAATTTATCATTCTTATTTCTTATCTCCATGAGCAAATTGTACGACGGCGCTGACATTGACTGATACGATCCAGACAATTGCGTTATCGACGCGATACTTTTGTGCTCGGAGCCTTCGAAGCTGCACTCAATGAAGTCATTAGATGGATCATAGGCGACAAGGCGGCACTGGTTGATGTCAACGACGTCTTTTAGATTCAATTGTTTGTAAGCATTTTCCGTAAGATGCGACAAACGTTCTTCGTCAGAAAATAAATAAATCCTTGTGTTTATCAATTTTTTTTCTTTCGGATGGTGACAGAAGACTTTAAATTTGTGGCAATTCAAAGACTTCTCGTGGTTCCTACGCTCTTCCTCCTGTTCCTTCATTTTTTTCAAGACCTCCTGAATATGTTCAGGAAAATCATTTACTTGCATAGGCAATGCGTTTCTCTCAGGATCTATTTGACGGTACATGAGCATGTAAGCGTTTGTACTGCTACTGTAAGCACCGCTGTAGTAACCACGAGATCCGCCACCATAAGTCTTCTGTATGTCGTCATAAGTTATGGGAGATACATTTTGATCATTGAAACACAACCAGTCGTGAGTTTTAAAGTCCTTGATGTACGCGTAGTAGTGCCCGCCACCAGCACTTCCGCTGTGTATCATTATGGAGAATAATTCGTACTGGTATGGGCCCCGGATATTTTTATTGTTGCGATTCCGTTCGTTTTCTTGGCTGTGGGTACTAGACGTTGATGGATTATTCATGTCGATACCTTCGTCGTCATTCTGTTCGCTACTCGAAGGCGTTGGTTCTCCGGACGTGAATCCATTTTCACATGGCAGACACTCGTCTAAATCATCAGACAGTGGAGAATCCTCGTTGTCGGCGCAAGACTTAGATGCGGAAGGTATCAATGCATTCAAATTGAGAATATCGGGAAAAGTGACCTTGTCATTTAATTTAATGCGGTGACATGTCTGGTAATCGAAATCAAATCGCTTTAAGTGTAATGTAAGTAAATAAGGAAACTTTGTAAATTTAAGTCCCTTGTGAGCGTCACATTTTTTGTTACAAGTTTCACAAAAATACTGATTAACACCTTCGAGAGTTTCCGGCTGGACGAAACCTTGGAGAGCTTCCTCGACGCTGTTGTAAGCAACAGTGCTGCCGAATGGTCTCACTGGCAGCGGAATGTCTAGGAAAGTATCCTCGCGTGATTTTTCCATCTGACACTCGAGACACTTTACGTAGTCAATCATCTTGCCTTCGTACAATCTGTTTATCAGATCGGCTTGCTCAGTATTTTTGAACTTTTGCTCCAGTGCGTCGAACATGACGCGACATAGCTCCTGGATGTCGTGCTGCTGCCATGCCTCCGTCGAGTCCCACCCGAAGCTTTTAGTCAGCGAGGTTGTCTCCACGGCGTTCTTCTGCGATGTCTGGAGATTCAAGAATAATTTTTGTAGCTGATAAGGAATACTATTTGCTTCGTCTTTCTCCGAGCCTTCGACGTACTCCCAGTTGTACAAAGCGTTGCGGAACTCTGGTGTCATATAAAGAGCTTGGAGAAGACTATTCAGATAACATGTCATCGCTTGATTAACAAGACCTACATAAGTAATGTCTGACTTGAGCTCGGGTTCAACTTTTTGCTCGGGTTCAAATTTCCGCTCGGGTTCAAATTTTCGCTCGGGTTCAACTTTTTGCTTCAACTTAGACAACCGTGCTATATCAGACGTTTCACGGTGTCTTCTTCTTCTATGTTTTAGCAACGGCTGATCATTCTGTTCAGAAATAAACAACAAAATTTTGAGTGTTATCGCTGATGGTTTGCTAAAATCGAAGCCAAAGTGACTCATATTCTTGCAGTGATGTTCTGTAAAAAATGAAAACATCGAAACTTTGTCGTACTCCAGCACAAATCTTGGATTCGCTTGATCAGCGATAAAGTCAACGTGTGTTTTAATATTTGTTATCAACTCTCCGAGTGTCGATTGCTCGCTAACAAGAAAACTGATGTTCAATAATTTATCCTCAGCCTCGTGAAACAGTTTGAATTCAATGAATACATCTTCGACGCTGTTGTACTCATAAGCATTATTATCTTCGTGTCGTTTGAAACTCAACTGCCCGCTTTGCTCGTCAACCTTTGGCGAATCGAATACCACACAGTAGTCATCCAGTGTCTTCGTCATGTCGTCCAACGCGAATTCATTCTCTCCTTGCGTTAAATACAAATCAAACTCATAAATCGAGGGCGCGTCTTTGCAACAGTTAGATACAGCTTGCCGCACTTGGCTCACTGTCGCGTTCGGTGCCATCAGTAGCAGTGAGTAATCAGCTATCAGTTTTTTATCACTGTCTATTACTTGCGCCGGAAATTTTGCTTCGCCAGCGACAACTACTATCGTCTTACGATTCTTCTCCGGTGTCTTCATTTTACATTGATCACTACAATCCTCTAATTCTGTAAATAATTATGATAAATAAATAATTACATTTCAAAATTCATTCATTTTATTTTTCTACTCATGTTTTTATCAAAAATTTTATTTAAAATTTTCTTTCTGAACTTCTTTACTCATCTGCAGATTAAATTAAATAATTATATTAAATCTCCGTAAATGTAATTTTAAATTTAAAAAAAAATTATTAAAAATAAAGACTTAGGGTCTCAATAAAAATTTTTTTATCTGCAAACACGTAAATAAAATTAAAGAAAAAAAAAAAAGTGCATTAAAAATAAAATTTACTCTTGCAACTGCATTCCAAGCATCAAATAAGTTTATAAAAAATTACCAGGTACTGATCTATGCGAGTCTCTATCTTTTGTCACATTACAAAGTGGTATATCATGGACAACATCTCCAATACCTTCACCAGCTACCACCACCATCGTCTGTAGACACATAAAATGTCTCAAGTTAGTACAATAAAATTAAATTATTTAAAAATAACATTTCCCACTTAAAACTACATCACATTTAGTTTCATTTCGTCACTAGTTTTAAACATACAACAAACACATACATATACATACACAACATCACATCACATTACATATCATTTTATTCAAATTAAAAATATATTAAATAATTCGCACCTGTTCAGATTTATAAATTACAAAGTGATAACGATTTAAATAATAAAAAAAAAAATCAAGTAGCGATAAAACGCGTCGACGTTTTAATAAAATAAACACCGAAAAAAATTGAGTTTAAGTCGGAGTAAAAAGATAAATAAATAAAAAAAAAATTTTATCGATAATTCTCGGTTAAACTCGTTGAATTTTGGCAGCGGGCCATCAGCAAGGTAGAAAATTAGTGTGAGATCTATGCCCCGAACACTACAGTAAAACCCACAAGATCTCACTCGTTAGTTTAGCACGGCACTACTCTCAGTATGTTATATATTATTTTGTAAGCGTGGTAGAGAATCAAGTCGGCTATGCTCTAAATTTAGAATGTCTAAACCAAGACTTGGAAAATTTACTACGTCCCTCTTTCAGTCTTTCTTTAATTATTCTCTCTAATTCAATACACAAGTCAACATATGTAATAATAAATTTACTAGTTATATACTTTTAAATATATACCTAGTTCATATATCTATATATATTATTTAAATAATCTTTTAAATTTCACAAACTCATTCATCTTCCACACTTACTTATCCATTTTCCGTCATTATTTTTTAGCAATCATAACCACCTGGACTATTTCCTTACGTTCAAATCAAACTCCTCGGCAATTGTCTGGGTCAAAGTTGATTCCAATTAATAATATCCACTGACATCTAAAAATACATATTCTACTTTATTACATATACATATATATTTATAACTTACTATAAATAAATGATATTTATTTAAAATAATTGTCCAAAAAAACTTTAAATTTTAATTATTTGATTTGTAATTAAACTTTAAACTTTATCGAATAAATTATTGAGTCACTTACGATTATAATTGTAATAAAGAATCATTATCTGATTGACACCTGCAGAATTCCAGAGTTCAAGGCCTGCATAAACTCTGTGTAATTATAAGTATAATAATTAGTTTATTGTATATTTAAATAAATTATTTAATCATTTGTTGGTGAGTAGCTTAAGCTAATGATTATTATATTCAAACAATGATGAGTACTGGGTACTGAAGACACTTTTAAATCTATTGACGTATTTTCAACAATTGTTATTGTTTCCTATTTTTTTTTCTCTTTATCTTAAATAAATAGTGGTAATGTATGGAGACATTACAAAAGATATTTAAATAATGGAAAATGTCGCTTAGATTACTGGTGAAAATACAACAGACGTGAAATGGCTGGTTGAGAATACTAGTGGATATGTAAGTATGAGACATGAGAGTGAGGATAAGATTGAGTTTGATGTTACGTAGGTTTTTTTCAACATGAGCATGAACATGCACTTGCAAGACAAGATGACTAGATAAATTGAGGCTGCAGGATGAAATTTAATTGTTAATTTTTGAGAGGATTTTTGGGTCGAATAGTAAAGTAAGCATAGAGGTGCTGAGAGTAATTGACATTTACTTGTCATTGTTCTTACCAAATATTTTACTGACACATGTGTGTTGTAACCATGAAAAATAATGTAAGCAAAAAAAAAAAACTGACTTTTTACTGGTTTTGGGTTTTACTACCACTTACGAGCCTGTGTACTCTCAGTGAAAAATAATGTAGCCGCCATTAATTTTGTCTGGGTGATTTTACCACTAGCTGTCGCTTCGATACTCGATGTGGCTGACACAAATGGAAATGCACCCGGATTATTTTTTATGGATGAGTACAATTATAGAAAATACGCATTTAAGTATAGAAGATACGAAGCAGTGGAAAAAATAGGAAAAATTTTGATATCATGACCTGAAAATAATTTTATTCTATGGAGGATGGGGATAAGTAAAAAAAATTATTTTATTGATGATTTTTATAATCCCGCGCATTTATTTTATCAATGATTTTCCTGACGCTAGTGTATAAAAATTGAAATTTATGAATGTCAATGTAGCAGACAATTGTCCATTTTTTTAAATTTATAATAAATGAATAAAACGTTAGAGTAAAAATTAAAAAATGCATATATAGATAAATGCAAAATCTGTACGCGCATTTTTTTAAATTTTATTATTTTAATTCATTTATTTTTTAAATTCAAATTTCTAATTGTCTCATGTCTGCTACATTCACACTCATTTAGAAATTGATGATCATGAAGTTAGCAGACAGTTAACAATTTTCGGAGTTTTTTTCCAACAAATCAATGACAAAAATATAAAATATAAAAATCTGCACATGTAGAAAATTTAAAAAACTATAGATGCAATTTTTTCAAATATTTTTATAATTCATCGTTTTAAAAAAAATCAAAAAAATATTAGACGTCGGCTAACTTCAGTATCATAAAAATTGGCCCTTTAGTTTAAAGTCTAGTTCATATCAGTGTCGATATTATTAATCATTATTTAGTTTCGAATTTCTATCATTTACCCAGAATTAATTTTTCACTTGACGTTTCTCATAAATTTTCAAAAAATTTTTCAGGATAACAATATGGCGCCTTTTCAGTCACTCGCGCCTCTGGTAGTAAAAGTACGGAAATAAATTAAATTGAAATTCCTTGAAGTTAGCCGTCAATGACAAAACCAATCGAAAGTTTATTGGTAGCCATGAATTTTATTCGAAAACACAAACAAAGCATCGTTAGTTTATTTTCCGTTTTTTCCCGCTCAGTGAAAACGTGATTGCGTTGCTCTTAAAATTATTTCACATATAAAATTATTATATTTATACCTAAAGAATCCAAGTTCTTGGACACTTTCTACCTGTAACTTTTCTTACTTGATTTGGTAGACGTAACTAAATAAATAATCGAATAAAATAAACCTAAAACACCATGACGTCGTTTAGTTTTGGTGAGCTTCAACATCAATTGGAAGCTAGCACCACAAATAATCAAACCGGGGTCTCATTTAGTGGTAAATCACTAAAATTAAACTCTGAGCAGGATGGTAAGTTCAATATTGTCTTATTTATATTTACTATATACTCAAAAACAAATTTTTTATCTCATAATTATTTCCCAATCATCATAACCTCTAACTTATTTTTGCCCAAAAAGCCGAAGAGGTATGCGAGGAGATTAAGAAATGCTCGAGATTGGATTACCTAGACCTGGAAGGTAACACACTGGGTCCGGATGCTGCTAAAGCGATATCTGAAACCCTGGCGAGTCATGGTGGTGCTCTAAAACGAGCATTATGGAAGGATATGTTTACCGGCAGAATGAAAACAGAGATTCCAAAGGCTTTGGAGTACTTGGGAAATGGACTGAATATCGCCGGAGCACATTTGGTTGAACTGGATCTCAGTGACAATGCATTTGGACCAATTGGTGTCCAGGGACTTGCTGCATTATTGAGTTCAAGCACGTGCTACACACTCCAGGAGTTGAGGTTGAACAATAACGGGCTGGGAATATCTGGAGGAAAGATGTTGGCTAAAGCGTTGCTGGATTGTCATGCCAACAGTTCAAGAGAAGCTAAACCACTGGCACTGAGAGTATTTATTGCTGGCCGTAATCGTCTGGAGAATGAGGGTGCGACCGCTTTGGCTGGTGTCTTTGCTAAACTTGGAACACTTGAAGAAGTTGTTATGCCGCAGAATGGAATTTATCATCCGGGTGTGTCAGCACTGGCTACTGGACTTTCAGCTAATCCAGGATTAAAAATTTTGAATTTGAATGACAATACAGTTGGTCCTAAAGGCGCTCAAGCTCTTGCTGATGTTCTGTCAAACTTCCCTGCTCTGGAGACGCTAAATCTTGGAGATTGTCTGCTTAAATCCAAAGGAGCGATGGTTATTGCCAATGCTTTGGGAGCTAGGGACAGTCATACGTCTTTGGTGGAGCTTAATTTAGCTTTCAATGAAATAAAAACACGAGCTGTTGACACATTGGCCCGCGCTACTATTGATAAAACTGAACTGACAAGTCTGCAATTGGATGGTAACGCTTTTGGAGAAGCCGGTAGGAATTCTTTACGTGAATCGCTAAAAAATTACGACAGAATCGATTCCTTGGAGCCGCTTGAGGAAGATGCAACGGACGATGAGGAGAGTGGAGATGATGAGAGTCAGTCTGAAGGCGAAGGTGAAGATACGGAAAAAGAGGGCAGTGAAAACGATGACAAAGGGGTTGAGAATGGTCACACAAAAGTTAACACAGTAAATAACATCCAAATGTCAACTCTACCTAAAGCAAAAAAACCAGTTGATGTCAAAGAGTTTTTAAAAGAACCTACTGGAGAAAATTTCCTTTTACTGGAAGGCGATAAAGCAGCTAAAATTTTGGATCATGTGAAGGTATGTCCAACTAACTCAATTAAATATTTAAATAAATGAATACGATCTAGTTGATAATTAAATTATTTGTTGCAGAGTATTGTCAACGAAAATAATTCTCAAGACCCTCTGCAGTACATTGACGAGTTACTGCCCGTAATAATGAAAGTCTCAGCTCTCTGCGGAAGCGGATACGGAGATATAAGAGTTGAAGCTGAACAATTGACAGACAAATTGTATTCTCAGCTCTTTGATTATGCGACAACCAATCAACAGATGTCTTATGTCAACAATAATCTTCTCGTTGTCCTAGGGCTCATCAAGGTAATTTAAATTTGCAATATCAATCGCCAAACTGATATTTTTAAAAAGATAATTTAAACAATTCACTGACTTTAATTTGAAAAAAAATTAATAAGTTTATGTTAATTGGAGTATTGATTTTTAATTATCATTAAAATTGCAGGAAGGACAAAGAAATAGTAGAATCTGATGACTGATAAATGTTGAACGTTTCGTCACTTTTATTGCGATTTCATCAGCAACTCAAGAATTTGAATGATTGAGTTGCGGATGAAGTTGCAATAAAAGTGACGAAACGTCAATCATTTATCAATAATCACATTCTAATGTTTTTTTGTCCTTCTCCCTGCGATTTTAATGATAAGTTGAAAGACCTAGTACCCGATCAGGGAACTAGTACCCGATCACTCGACGTATTTGTATATCTATATTTAGTAAAATTTAGTAAATATAGATATACAAATACATGAGTGATCGGGTACTGGGTCTTTTATCTTATTTAAAATTATTGTTCGGACACGATAAGATTTTCATATATATAAATTTATTTAAAATATTGCAGGGTGAGAATAAAAATACAAATAAAGCAGATTGGAATTTAGAAGGCTGCTTCAAAGCACTTGAAAAAATAAGTCAACAAGAATATTTTCCACCGTTGACAAGAGCAACATTGAAGCTCTTGATCGAAAGATCATTTCCAACTAAAAGCAAAACCTACGATCCCTGCTATGACGTTAAGATGTCATTAAAAACAATTTTGGATAGATTACAGAATACATAAAAAAAAGTAAGAGTTTGATTGAGCGAATCGATATTAAAAAAAAAAAAAAATTACTTATTAATACTGAGTGCAGTGTTATCACAGAGATCTATATTTATATTAAATATGATGAACTAATTCAAAATTCTTCAATGTGTAGCATATTTTATTCTTAAATTATTTGACGTTAAAGCTTTGTCGGCCCTAATTACATTTGGAAAGTTTATGTAAAATCATCCAATAATAATGTCGGAATAAATTAAAAACCAGGCCAATTACCACAAAAATTGATTCATATAATTAAAAAAAAAATACATATTTTTATATAAATAGTTATCGTTTAAAAGGTTTTATTTGTTACATCTCATAAAACATCTTAAATAAAAAATGAATAATAAAAATAATTTTAAGTCTAATGAATAAAATAAACAATCATAATTTTAAGCTTTGGAAGGCAAGTATAAAAAGTTCCAATTCTTTGTCGTCTAAATATTCTATAATTTCTAAAATGATTTCGTATGGCAATTGAGAAAGACAATTAGTAGTAGAAAAACGTATTTTTTTGCACTGGTTCAAAAGTTTAACTCTTTTTTGAGCTTGTCTGATACGCGCCTTTATTCTATGAGAGAAAAAAACTCCTGAGGTCGGGTGCCTACGCATTTTTGTAGAAAGAACGTAAGTAAAATTTTCGACTCTAACAAGTTTTTCCAATTCTTTGTTAGTCAACATAAGAAAATTGTAAAACGATATACGTTTATTACTCAAGTGAATAAAATCGTCCTTTAAATTTAAAAACTCCGTTTTACACATTTCTAAATACGAATTCACTCTATTTACATTTCTTTCAATTAATTTATCCATCAATTCTATTTCTTGTTTGGGTACAGTCGAATCGTGAAAGTACCGTCTGCTAAGTAAATCTTCCAAAATATTATCTACAGCTCGTCTTCTTGCCGTGGTCCAATAAACTTCGGATGTTATACTTAGGTCATTGCCAGGGCAGTTCGGGAAATAACAATATATCGAAGCTTTATAATTCATAGCAATATACAGAGCTTTTGATTTAGAAACGGAAACGCAAACAATAAGCAGAAACTTCAAGATATAATTACAATGATTAGCGGCCGCCATATTTATTATGAAATCATTGGATTTTTGTTCATCGTTCCTTCTAAATCGAATCCTCTTGAAATTAATGACTCCAGCACATCCATCATTGTAAACATATAATTATCTCTAGGATCATCATTTATATATTTAACGCACAATAAATCATGCATCAGATAATGCATCACCGAAAAATCTCCATCATCCCGAGCATTGATTTCTTCAGGACTTAATTTATCTATAATCGATTTAGAAATTTCTCTAACTGTTCTATAATTTTTGACAGCATACATCAGCAATGTTTTATTGGTAAGGCTTTTAACTTTCACACTGGCATCGTATTTTAATAAAAGTGTAGCCAACTCATGTTTGTTGTTGAGAATTGCATAAGTTAGTAAAGTCATTTTGTCTCCAAAGTCGCTACACCACATCACATCTTTCACATATTTTGTATAAGTAGATTTACTGATTGTAGCATCAGGATTTGCGCTGTTATCCAAGAGTTTACGAACGATATCCACGTGTCCAAGAAGAGCCGCCAAGGAAATCGGTTGGGTATCATCGGCGACAGCATGAACATTAGCATCGTACTCAATGATCAACAATCTTGTCAAGTCTCAATCATTTTCTACGCACGCGAGATGTAATGCCGTATAATTTCTCAATGAACCAGTCAATTGAACGGAATCATCAACTCGTGCTCCCAACCTTAACAATAATTCGACAGCATCAAACTTTTTAGCTTCTATAGCCAGATAAATTAGTGTCGAAGAATCTATACGGGCATTAAGGTCTGCACCATTTTCGAAAATTCTTTCTATTGCCGTTAAATCCCCCGATGTAACCGCACTTGCTAATTCTTTATCCATTTCGACTTTTTTCATAACATCCATAGCTGATGGCTTATATTTAAGATCAATTTCTTAAAAATGTACACTGTACTATATTTTCATCAATATATTAGTACGGATATATTTTATTCTTATGGTGATTGATGAACTTTGGCTATCTGGTTTGATACTTTTAATAATACATAGATTTGTATTATATTCAATCAGTACCAATAAAGTTGATACAACAACATTCAATAATCTGTAAAAAGACATTCAATCAACTGAAAATTTCGTTATTGTTTAAAAAAATAATGTGCAGTCGGTTAGATTAATTTTATTCAACAAAATCATGAACGTTTTTGATTCATATAAACTTTTAAAAATAAACTTTTTAGGGGGCTGGAAACTAAGTAGTTTTTTTCATGCATTATAAATTTGGTGGTGAAAAAAAAACAATCAACTGTATTACTCACCCCTTGATGAATTATTATATACAAATTTGTATAAGTATATTTAATTGGACTAACTTCAGTACATTCAAATATTTATTATTTAAAAATGTAACAAATGACACATAGTTCTCTATAAACGATAATATGTAGTTTTATAAATATATAAAACCCGCAATGAATAACCCTTACATTTTACTTTTGGGAAATTTATTTTACCGGTAAATAACCAGATAATTGTCCTCTCGAATCACTAGCTCAACGGCCATTCAAGCTCCAACGGACACTCCAGCCCTGAACCTGAAGTGATTGTTCCAGAAGCTCCGGAGCCTGGAGGAATAGTAGAGATGTCGGAGGAAGCAGCAGCGAAAGTGATGAAGCTTTCTGATGAAACCTCCAGCATTTCATTTTACACGTCATCTTCAAAAATTTCCAGTTCCGAGAAGTGCGAGTGCGAAGTTATTCCAGAAGAACAGCGTCAAATTATGATGAAGATTCTTCCATTGAAAGATACTCTGGCTAATGTTTTTTCGTTTAATTATGTTGAAAAAGTTCGGGACCCTTATCCAACATGTCATAAGGTAACGCTTTGCACCGTAACATTGCAGGATCAATTGAAAAAAATTAATCAATTGGTTCAAAATCAACAAAATATGGCGAAGTAATAGTAAAAATATTAATTATTATTAGTAATTTGTAAAATTGTGTGAGATAATTTGTTGACACACTTTTTTCTACTTTTTTCTACTTTTGAAATGTTTAAATATAAATAATATTTAATATTTTATATGCGTAAAAAAAAATTTATTATAACAAATATTATTGAAAGAAATATGTTTTTTAAATATAAATATTAAATTCGATTGCCATAATAATGATAATTAATGTAATTAAAGATTAAAATTTATTTTTTATCTACTGACTCTCGTGGAAATAAATATTTATAATTTATAATGCACACCACCATACAATTTTTTAAAAATACAAACGGACAAATGCAAAAAAGAAAATAACGAGGAAGGTTATTTTTGTCTCCCCTGATTTTCATAAAATCACAACATACTCAATTTTTAATTATTATTATTATTATTAATATTATTATCAGTTATTACGTAGCCTTGAGCTTCAATGTACTTCGAGGATCCCATCCTGGATGAAACAGATCAGTAATTAGGGGAGAGCAGTGTTGAGATACTTGATCCTCCATATATTTATTTGCCTTAAATAATAAAAAATAAATTTGAATAAATCAATCACTTAAATTATTAATTTTAAAAAATTATGATAACTTACAAGATAAATAACAAGTTGCTGTTTAGTTTCAGCATCACAATCTTCACCTAAATTTGACGGATAACTTATGACCTCATTATTTTTATCCAAACTATTAATTATTTTTTCTAGACAAAGGCTTTCATTAATAGGATTGCCGCTGCTAAATAATCCTAATAAATAAACAAAAAAGTAAATTGATTAATGATCATTAAAATGAATAATTAATTGTAAAATAAAAAATTACCTTGCGTCCTGACAACAAGAGATTTAGTCGAATTACTACTGGCATCACGGGTAGGATGCTCAAGATATTTATTCAGGACCTCCAGACTTTCTCTGCAGTCAGTAAATAAATGAGGATACCGATACATGAGTAATTTAGTGAGCAATATATTCGCTCGATTATCCGACAAATTGCTTGTGGGTGTGCACATTATTTCGTCATCAGTACGACGAACCAGGAGCACACGCCCATTGTAACCTTTCAGCTGATCAATGACATTCAAGTTCAAATATTCTCTGATAACAGTGCGAACGATACCATCAATCGCCGCGGGCATCCGCGAAATAGCCAGTGGAAGGACATCATCAAACGTGGCGTCAAGAACTAAGCCATGAACACCAGGGTAATTCATCGCAGCCCACGTGGCCGTGTAACCGCCGATACTCCAGCCATAAATTATTATTCTTTCTTCAGGAAATTCTAGTTTTTCAATAGCGTATCGTATCACAGCCTCCATGCCGTCAATTTCACCCTCAGGAAACGGCGACCCCTGATGAAAAATATATTTAAATTACGATGACTAATAAATTAAATTAAATAATTAAAAATTAATAGCCCTTACAGTGCTACCGCCAAAGCCAGGGTGATTCCATCCAAGGACAGAGTATCCTTTATTCATAGGCGTTGTCACAATTCCTGTTTCATAGAACCCGCAGTTACCTTCACAAGTTATCACAAGTATATGACCGTTAGATGACCTGATAAAAAATATAAATATGATAATAAGTAATACAAATAAATGAATAATTAATTACAAATCATATGCATAGTTTACGTTACTTGTGACGTCGATCAATGAACATCGTGTCGATGTCATTTTTATTTATTGTTCGTAGCTTTGATCTCTTTCCGCCGGCGTCCAGCAGATCCATTCTACCTTGCAGCATTGTCGCTCCTACAATATAATCAATAATCGATAAACTTTTCCCGATAATAATATTATAGAGACATAAAATATATACTAACTCATCGCTAAATTTATCACAGTCATGCTGCCAGGGTACATCAGCTTTACAGCAACAGTATTGGCAACAATATACGATACTATTTTACAAGGTACTGCGATTATTAAATCTTTACCTCCTCTTCTAGATGATCTACTTGAATTTTTTTGTAACACTATTCTTTTTTTTCCATCTGGCCTAAAAAAAACAATCATCAGTTTTCTAATTAAGGAGACATAAATAAAAAAATCTATACTCTACACATTGCGTGCGTTAAAATAATTAATTATTGTTACGATCACGGACATTTTGACCAAAGGACAATCGTCTTTGATGTTGACACTTAAATATAATCTGACACATTAAGCTGCTCGATAAATAATAAACAAAACTTCTTATAATAATGAGTTTTGGCTGTTGTCCTTCAGCCAAAATATCCGGAATTTAAAAAATAAATACCTTTCTAATGAAAGGACGTGGAAATCAGCAGGCCATGCCCAGAATTCAAAATCATATTTAAGCAGAGCCTCTTTAGATTCATCATTGTAAGCTCGCTGTGCTTTGGTCAAGGTCTTAATAAATTTAATATACGTGGGATTATTAGCTCTAGCATATCCTCTGACTGCCAAAGATGCAATGAAAATTACTCCCGCGCCAGCAAAAAATTTTGAAAGCGTATAAACATTTTCTACCAATGAATAATTACGGCGGAGAATAAATGGCGATATGATGGGAACTGCCCAGATACTTAGAGACCATAATGTTGCAAACTGTAATAATTGTTATTAAGTGAAATAATTAATATTTTAAATTATTATAAATTTAGTTTAATTACTTACTGATGTGATGACATGGTCTCCCCATCGTTCAAAACCATTTGGCTCGTAGGCTTTCTGTTAATTAAATGTAACCTGTCAGTGACTTTTTTTTTAAAATATTTTTATAACTTTTGACAACTCACCCAAGTTGTTTCCTGATATTTATACAAGCGCGGGCTTAGTAAACATTCCCAAATACTTTTTAATAAAGACATAGTGTAATTTAAAATTTTTACTTTGACGAAACCCAAATACTACACAACTACCAAATTATTTTTGACTGTATAAATTTTGATAATAATAATGATAAGAGAAACTAAAACTTGTTGGTTAATTTAAATCCTGTTCTATCAACAGAAGTTCATTCAAGTTCGAATGATAAATTGTAAGGGAAATCTCACATCTGTCAGACGAAGAATTTCTAAATTCATTCAAATCCAGCTCCCAAATTAGTCACCCGACATTAGTTTTATATTTTTAATTGGAAATAATTAATTAAATATTAATTTTATTACAACTGGAGCAACTGCAGGTTCTTTTTTTTTAAATTATTTATTTAAAAATATTAAAATTTCGCGCCAAATTAATTATCATATTTTGTCTTTAATATAAAAGTCGGTCAACAAAAAAATTTATTCCCAGGTTTTTATGGATTTATTTAAAAATTTATAAATTTTGTTTGAGAATTTAATTAATTGTTATTTAAAAAAAAAAAAAAAAAAAAAAAACATGAGTACAAAGGCAGCTAGAGCTCGAATAAATCGATCTAATCAAATAAAAGCTGCTAAAGCTGCTAGGTTAGTAAATTTATAACTGTCAATTAATTAATTTATTGCTAATTATAATTTTAATTATTGATAATCATTTTTTAGATCAATGCCAACAGCTATTTTATTAGAGAAGAAAGCAGTTTGTGATGCAAAAGCTCTGACAATTGTTGAAAAACTCATAGAACCACAAGTTGATGTTCAATGGATGCTGGAAAATGTAAACTATTTTATTTTATTTATTATATTTAATTACAGGTTTCATGAAAACTGATCCCAGACAACTGATCTCACAGAGTAGACCCAACTGACAACTGATTTTTTAATTCATCAGTTTCATCAAGATTTTCATTACTTTCATTATTGTCATCTTCAAAATCTTTATCTTTATTATTTTCAGCTGAATGTCAATGAGATCAGATGTCGATGGGATCAATTTGTGGGGAGTACTTGTCGTGGTATAAAATTGTCGGGATCAGTTGACAGTACACCTTAATTACATATATATTTTATGAAAATAATTTTATTTTATTTTAGTTACAACATGTTAATCTTTCGCATATGGAAGACGTTGCTGAAGAGAGAGCGATAACTAAAATATGTGGATACGTTTTGTGTGATAATCCATTGACGAAGGTCGTGAATAAAAAGTACTCAATATCAGCAATGAGGAACAAAGTTTATGATGTTGAGGCGGTGAAAAATTACTGCTGCTTTTCGTGTTATAAATCAATGACTTATATTATGGAACAGATGCTGACTAGTCCACTTTGGTTGAGAAGTTATGAAGAAATTCCAAAGTTTAAGATCATGGAGAAAAGTAATAAGAGAGATATCAATATACCTGGGGTTGAGGTTGATATTTTGGGGGTGCAATTGCCTAAAGAAGATTTGCCGAAAAAGAAAAAAGTTAAGAATAATAAAGGAGAAGAAAGTGAGGAAAATCAAGGAGAGTTGGGAAGAGATGATGAAGATTTGGAGAGAGATGACAATGAAGGATTAGAAAGAGATGATAATGAAGAATTGGAAAGAGAAAGAGATGATCATGACATCAAAAATAAAACAATGGATCAGAACGTCGATGTTTTAGTTAAAAAATTAAAGAAAGTTGTCAAATTTACAGAAGAACAATTGGAAGTAAAAGAAAATAATAATTTATTGATAAATAAAACTACAGAAAAAAGTAACGATAAGGATTCGATTTTTAAATCTAGGAGAGCTGCTATTCAAAAAGAAAGTACTGATGACAGTGAATCGAAAAGTTGTGTAAAGAAAACCCAAAATAAGACACCGGTATTTTTTACTGAAACATTGACTGAGAGACTTGGAAATAATTTCAGTCAACTGGTGACAGCCAACACGATCAAGTTTCTACATGGGAAGAAGACAGAAAAACAGAGTATCTTTAAAAGTATCAGAAATCAAGAAAAATATGCGCGGTTGTGTGACAAACTCAACCAACTAGATCTGGATGACCTCGAAGATCTAGAGCCTAGTGTTCCGAATGACTTGAGGCCTGCGCCACATTTCGAGGTCCTGAAGGAGCAAGCCAAGGACCTGGTTATTAAAGTAAATGCCTTTTACAAAGGTAACCTGGAAGTTGAACCACCGGTTAAAGAGGATGAGCAAGATGACAAAGAGTCGGATACTGTGATACCGCTGACTGATGCTCATGCGCCCATTGCTTTGAGAAAAAGAATTTTCCTCGACAAACTTGATAAAGTGTAAGTGTAGTAGACAATACTGTTTGTAATTCACACTAGTCATTTTATTTTATTACTTATTTGCAGGGTACCAGATCTACTGCCAACACTTTCTGGACCCGGTTGCATCGAGTACGATTACTCTATCGAACGTGTTACTGCTCTTAAGTCAATAGTCAGTACATTTAATCTCACAGCTAAAAATATTGTATTTAAAACCGCAGAGTGGACAGTCGTAGGTCTTCTGATGATTAAGATGTAAGTGAATACTTTAAATAAAAACCACCAGCTATTAAATTTTTAAATCATTATTTATATTTCAGGCTGGCTTTCATTGATCCATTGATTAAATCTTTAATGTCAACTAAACATGCAGCTTCTCGTATCTCATTAATTTTGATGTCCTACGATCTAGAACCTGATCATCTAGACAATTTAATAAAATCTTTGATAGGTACACCGGAAACAACAGAAGAACTTCCAAGTGATGATTAAGTTTAAAAAAATATCACGTTGTAAATAAATTTTTTTGTTATTAATAAATATTTAAATTTTTTTAAAAATAATTTTTTTTAAATTTATTGTAGATATTCTTAAAATCGCGGTAAAAATATTTTTGACGTTTCTGTGTTACCGGCAGATAATTATCAACATTTAAATTCATAACCTCTTTATTTTATTTACTATTGCATCATGTGTGGCTGATATTTAAGTAAATTTATTTATAGTCATATAATTAAAAATAATGACTGTCACCATAAAATATAAATTGTAACAATAAGTATATTTATTTATGTCTACTTAATATCTAAGGTCAGTATACTTGCAATAATAATTTACAGACATTAATATTTATAAAAAAAATTAATGAGTGTGAATGTAACTGACAAGTGGGAATTTTTTTAATTTTTTAATAAACAAATAGAATGTAAGCAGAATAAAAATAAAAAATGCGTATTTAGATAAATGAAAAATTAATACGCGCACTTTTTTAAAATTATTTATTTATTTAAAATTTATAAATTGTCTCATACCTGCTACATTCATACTCATAAAAATTACAGTTCATAGTAATGGGTTATGATAAATATTTTCTTTTCAGATTTTTATATAATTGACACTTGCAATAATTAATTACAATTAAAGTAATTGACAATGCATTTAACCCAAGTGGATAGTGCAGTGTATGCACCATCGATGAACCTGGTGGACATCGTGATTGATGAGATAGCACTGGAAGGTCTAGATGGAATAACCTTGGAGGCATTATGGAAGCGACTGTCTCTGCGGCTTCAAATGCAAGATGAGTTCCCAAAATCCTTCAAAGAACAGGTATGGACAATATGTACATCAACAAGCGGAATATATTTTTATGTACTAGAGTCACCAAGACCCCCACTAGTTATTTATGATCGGTATGAGTACGTAGATCCTGATCTAGGAATTATAACTGAACCGGATGACATTCCTGATGACATTTACGAGTTCTATCCAGTGGATGATGTTAAGAATGGTATCCAAGGGTCATGCAAAAGTTATCATACAAGGAAATTAATTGATTTGACAGATTCTTTAACTCTGAGAGAAGCCAGCAAAAAGTATGGATCAACTCTGGTGATCGTTGGGTCTCAGGAGATAAGACATCAAGCTTTGATAGGAGATTGCGTTTGTCCGACCTTGGAGATGAATGTCGTGCAGTATTGCTTCTTGGAACGCGTAGGCAGGTCTCGGTACCACGGGGAAGTAACTCAAGGAAAACACAGTCTTAGTATTTTAAATGAAGATCCCAAGTCGTTGTTTTACTATCGTAAATTATTGCTGAAGCATAAGTTGATAACGAAACAAGTCCACTATCAAAAGACACTGGGACATGGTAGTGCCAGTAGTTTGTTGCACTTGCCGCGTTTTTACGTTGAACGTAAACCAAAAATGGTCTATTTAGCTGAGAGGATAATTGACATTTTAAAAAGTCGCGATAATTATCTGGCTGATTATAAAGAAATAAAGAAGGAGTTGCAGATTGAAAATAGCATAAAACGTTTGTTTAAAACTTCATTCTTCCAGAAAGTCGTTAAGACAGATTTAATAGTTCCCTACAGAGTGCTGTATCCTGATGCACCTGATTACGAATGGCAACGAAAAGCGTATCCTTCTAAAGAAAAAAGAATTCGGGCTGTACAGCTGGTGGATCCTAATGCCGACGTGAATAATTTGTGGAACAAAGAAGAGTTGGTTGATGATGAGGATTCTTATGATCTTGATGTGTCTAATCAGCTGCTCTTTGAACCACTTCTTAAACAAGCCAATGCTGTCGTTGAACGCGCGAATGTAAATGGCATCAGTCAACGTGATCTAGGTGTCCAAATGGGCATGACTAAGTTACAGTCCCGGACGATTTTGAGAAACCTATCGAAGCTGAATGTTATTGGTACTTATATGGATGACTCGGGTAGGCAGAGAATCGGTAAATTTGTATCTAAGAAATTCGAAAAAGGCAGTACGATTAGTAAACAATTTAATTCGGAGATTCGTAAAATGAAAAAGCTGGCAAAAGATTCGTTGAATGATTCCGTCAATCAAACAGCTACTACGGCTATGGATTTCTTTTATCCTCTTGGTACTCCTGATGACAACATCAATAATACTGACAGTAGACCAACTGAAACTAATTACCCAATCGAATTCAATGATAATGAGGATGATCAAGATGATGATGTTAATGCTGATAACGAACCGTCTGATCCTGATGCTAATATTATTATAAATCATTTTGAAACTGTTGATGTTGATAATATTATGACAGATCACCCTGTTAATATTAAACGAGACCATGCTGATGAACAAATAGTCAGGGGAACAGATAATCAAATGAATATAAAAATTAATGAGACAGTTACTGCTGGAGATAGTCAAGAAAATACGGGGAGAGATGCTCCGATTACTGCTAGAGATTGTAATGTTAATATTGAAATGGAAATTGAAAATACTCCAATAAAATTAGAAGCCTTGAATGTCGATCGCTATCACTTATTTTCGGTTGTAAATAAAATTTTGAAAAAATACGCAAACACTAACGTTAAAAATAAAGGAAAAGTAAGAAAGCGAAGTAAATACAAAGTTGGATATTTTAATATCGCTCAATTGGATGTATCGAAAATCGCTGGAATGTCACGAGTTAATCATAGAAGACCTAAAGTAACTAAACCAAAGTCTGCAGATGTTCAGAATCAAAACGCACAAGCAAATATTCCAAGTTCTGTGGATACTCAAGAACGTAATCTTGAAGAAATCGAGTCAGCTTCGGGTTTGGACACTCAGGAGTCTGTCGTTCCTGAAAGTACTCAATCCATTCCGTCTTCAGCCACTCAGAAAATTATTCCTCCTGAAAATATTCAGCCAAATCCTTCTGTAGATGCTCAAAATTGTATTCTTCCTGAAAACATTAACGCGCATCCGCCGGATATTCAAGACAGAATTCTCTTGAGAAATATTAAGACTAATCCAGATACCCAAGATTGTATTCCTTTAGAAAATATCGAATCGAATATTTCTTTGGATACTCAAAATCATATTCTTCCTGAAAGAATGAATTCGAATCTTCCGTCACGTAAGCGAACAAATTCAAGTGGTTCTATAGATATTGATGATTTTAACGCGAAAAGAATAAAAATAAACAGTAATCTGTTTCATAATCAAGAAATAAATACCGAAGTTAATACGGAAGCTTACAGTAGTGAAGAAAATTTCAATCCTGGATTTTATAACCCAGAAGAATATTATAACGCTGAAGGTTACAATCCAGAGGAATATTATAATGCTGAAGGTTACAACCCAGAAGAGCATTACAATGCGGAAGGTTACAATACAGAGGAGAACTATAACGCAGAAGGTTACAATCCAGAAGAAAATTACAATATCGAAGACAATTATGATAAATCATGGCTTGATGACGAGGAAAAAATAATTGACGTAACAACAACTTCGACCGCGTTTACTTATCGGACATTAAAAAGATTGAATCTTATCATCACTGTTGTGAAAGAGCTTAAAATTATCGACGACCCGACAAAGCTGATGAAAATGATAAATGAGGAAGAAGAGCGTGAAGGGTACGAAGTTAAAATGGACAAGAAGTCGTTAATGCGGATGCTGCAGCGCCTAGCGCGTGACAATTTGGTTAAGAATATGAAATTGACCCTGAGCGCAAATAACCGTAAAAAAGTTCTATTCTTCGTTTGTGATACAAATATTAATGTCAATCACTCGGTAATTCAATCAGCGGTCGAGCAGGCTAAAATTAAATTCTGTTTGATGCCATCTCCTAAAAAGAAGTCTGTTAAAATGATTAATAATGAGCAAAAAACTGATGCTAACGAAAAGACAGTAGCAGCTGATGATACTCCTACAGAAGCTGAATCTCAAGAAGCTGGAGATGAAAATAAATTCGACGCTAGGATGATGCCTGATAATTTGAAGTATGATTTGAAAGCAGGAAGAGATTATGGGTACAAGCCGAAATTCATTCGTATGAAAATACTTCACAGAATTTTGTACTATTTAATTTACGAGTATAGGGGAGAGAATGTATCGAAAATAGATCAAATTGAAAGGCTGCGTGCTGATGGGCACGAGATAACTGAAAAAATGGAACAAGAGATGGGTGAAATATATTCCAGAGAAGTTGACTGGAGAATGTTCATCCCACCTCTGCCGCAGCACAGCGGCTGGAATGAGGGATGGGCGATGATTTGCGACGTTATTCTTCGCTTGCCACTTTCCGTTTTCCTCGAGGTCCATAAGCTTCCGTTTTACATACCAGACTTGAGTTACTACATAAGCCACCCGATAAGAAAACATTATTTGATGAAAGATCTTCCGATATTTATTCGTAACGCTCTTCTAATGAAACGCAGGTATATTTATTCGATTTATGAAACCATTCAGCGGCTTTGCTACATCGGGTTACTTCAATTCGGCCCCCAGAAGTTTAAAGAAAAAGATCAGGTGTTTGTCTACCTGAATAAGCGGAGTGAACTGACGGATACCACGTCCTCAGCTCCTGGGTACCATAAAATTGAAGACAAAACTTATCCAGTTACGGCTTATACTTTTGATAAGTTACAAGCGATTGAAAATTACTGGTATGACATGTGGCAGATTTGTGTCTGTACTAGATTGGGAGGCAGACAAGCTGTCGAAGGAACGGAAATAACTTTAGAAGATTTATCAAAAAAACCGGAAATGATTCAGTGTTTGAAGCCACGATCGGCACTCGAAGCTTCTACGCTTGATCTAGGAATCATGCCGGGTGATAAAAAAGGAGCAGCGGGAATAGACTCGGCCTTCTTTTCACATCTTAAGCGTAATTGGAACTGGGAAAACTTTAGCACTAATATTCCTTTCAGTAAAATGATTAGAAAGCAACCAGATCGTGCACGGAACGCACGGTTATCAAAAATAGAAGCCAAGCCTATTAAATTCACGGAGTTCAAAGGTCTGAAAAAAGTCACCGGACCTACGGCCGTGACTGTTAACAACTCGAAGGCTAAGAAAACTAAAGAAAAACCAGCAATTGCAGCACCGCCTAAATTAGTTGTAACTGCAGATACACAACGATCGGATAAAGTCGTCAGGCGAGTCATGCCAAGGAAACGTCAGCAACGTAAACGCGTTTTGTATGATGATATTGATAACACGGCTCTTCAACACATGAAGAAGCTTCGTGTAGATTGGGATGCGCGTGAAGACAATATTCTTCTGATCTGTAAAATGGTGATGGTTTATCTTTGCCCAAATCCACGTAATCAATTAGTCTCATTTCCCGCAGTGAGAGATGTCCTGAGAACTTACTCCCAGAATTCTCACAACAAAACATCACGCGCCTGTCAGCGAAGACTTTTGTACATATGTAAAAAACCTCAAATGGCTCATAGATTAGCTCTGGGTATCGAAGAGCTCAAAGAAAATCACTATCTCAACAAAAAGTATCACAATATTATTGATACTATTCGTAAAACTTATAGTGCTAATGAGCACGATGATAAAATATCTAATGTTTTTAAAACACTTTGTAATTATGTTGCTAAGAGACACCACATTTCACAAAAAGACACCCAGGAATCAACATCACAGCCAACAACTCTAGGCGAATTTAATTTGTTGTACGACATAAGTCGCCCGGAGAAACCTTACGCCAATCAAGGCTTTACTAAACCGATTAAAAATGTAAATGACATTCATTCTGCAACAATTAATTCTGTTATCTTCAGCTCAATGTGCTGCGGCAGAGATCGTCGCTCGTGGGCCTACCAGCTGTTCCGAATTTATCAGCAGTATCCTGAAATCCTGTTGAAAAACGCGATGACTAAAATTCGAGCTGACGGCATGGTCTCTTTAAAACGTCACTTCAAAACGGTTATGAAAAAAATCGGCAGCGGCAGCTGCATGCCAATGACCAGTTCCCAGTACCAATTGAGCACAACCTACGTCTACAAATTTCTTTCAAAATTGCCGCTGGAACTCTACCGTGAGACGCAAGACTTTCTCCAAAAATTAATTGACGGCTATACCAATAATTCCTTGGGGTTCGAATGTGGAATCGAAATTTACGCGCCCAACGGTGGAGTAATTTTAGGTGCCCAAGAGCTTCTTGCAAGCGACAATCTTGATTTTAATATAAAAATACCTGATCATGTTATCGCGTTGGATTCAGATCTTCAGGAGTATGATAAAAATTATCTTAGGATTGCTAAAAGGTACCAGGATATTTTGTGTAATTTGGAAAGGTTAGAAACTGAGCAGGAAAAAGAGTCACAAAATGAATCTGAACGTGAAGTTCCTATACGAGATGAAGTACCATCAGATGTTTCTATTGTTGCTGTTAAAAATCCGATTAAAAAATTTTCGTTTAGAAAAGATTCTTGGGGCTGGCCAAAATTAGATACTAGTAATCCTAATAGTAGTAGCAGTAGTAATAATAATAATAATAATAATGATGATGATCGTAGTAATAATAATAGTGATAATAATAATATTAATGACAATAGTCAGCACAATGTACGAAGACCAGTAAACAAAGATTATACTTTTGCACTTGATGACAGCGATGATGAATTAGAAATAAAAACAACAATAGATAATCGTGGGATAAAAATTACAAAGAGTGATATAGACAATTGTAAGTCATCATTTATTGACAATGAAATGCACGAGGCATTCAGACAGACACGAATGGATGAGCTTGAAAATTTTGGTAGCGATGATCAAGAAGAAGATCCACGTGAAGCTATGATGCGTTTAGTTGATCAGGTTTCCATGGGGACATCAATTGACACGCTCAATCGGATAGTAAATGATCATATTCCCATGGACATTGATGACGAACGAGTTAGCAAGAGCTTGATACGTCTTGGTAATCTCGATCCGAACGGACAATCTGATAAAGAACGTGGATTTGTCAATGATGAAAATTTGAATAATGGGAATGAAGAATCTGCGGAAAGCCATAAAAATAATTCAAATATGGTTAATGATATTATCGCAAGTGTGAATCGTGTTAGCGAATCACGGAATCGATATCGTGCGAGAGATGAAGATACTTTTGATACGAAGAAAAAGCATACGAGGATCGCGTTGCTTCAAGTACGAGAAGAATTGAATGAAAAATTACATAATTTGCCAGATAGTCATCACGCGCATGAATATTTTGTCGTCAGTACATTCGGATTGTACTATTCTGTGCCTAAGATTGATAGCGAGATAAGAGCCAATCCAGATTTTGCTATCGATGATAAAATAAAAGAGAATTTATTTTTATTGAAAAACGAATCTTACAAAGATGTCGTCAATGACTTGACTAAATTTGCTGTTTTTCCAAAAGATGTACCAGATTATGAGAGTGTCAAAGAAGACCTCGAGACTCACGACAATATTCAATCCGTTGAAACAGAACTAATTTACGACTACATACGCAACAAACGCGAGCAAGGCGCGACTTTGAAGGAACTGGTTAATAAATTTTACCGAATACTTGAGGAAAAATTGTATGACATTCTTTCCTACATGACTAATTGCCGAATTTTTTTACGTTCCGGTGTCACTGAGATGCATTACGTTCATTATCATTACGCGGAACCCTGGTACGTGCAGTCGATTAAAATTTTGCGGCTACAGCGCGAGTCATTGCCACACTTTCCGCCTGGTAGCGTTTACGTATTTAATTCAGCGAATAATTACACAGAATCTGCGAGTGTGTTGGACAAATTTTTATCAGAAAAAAATAATAAAATAATTGACTTTGGTGAAAGTAATGAAAATAATGACAGCAATAATGACAACAATGAAAATATTGATGATGATAATAATGATAATATTGATGATGACAATGATCAAGACGACATTGATCATGACAGCAATGATAATGATAATGATAATATGAATATTGGTAATAATTCTGATGCAATGAATTCAATGGAATTAGAAACCTCAGATATGAAATTACTCAATCAAAAAAGTACACGTGCAAATATGCGCTGTCTGTTACAAACTAAAGATATTTATACAGCAGTTAAAAAATTAGATTTAAAGTAAGTTAACTTTAATTACTCAATTAGTAGGAAAGGTCTAAAAAAAATGCTCGATATTATTTATTTACTAAAAATTAATTGTATACAATTAGACTTTTTTTTTTAATCTTTAGTTACTTACACATTTAATTACTTTTAATACTTATCTATGCAGAGTAAATATAATTATTATAAAACCTCATTATTACTTTTACTTTTTTTATATCGTCTGTACAAGCCTTGAAAAATTGTAAAGATATGAAAGGAATGTCGGTAAATAAATAATATCTAGCATATCATTTAGTTATTTTCCAACGCTATGGATTATAAAACAGTGATTGATAATTAATAGGTAATTTGTTTGTTTATTTTAGTTCAGCAGAAAAGATAAACGTCTTGGTAAGACCGTGGGTTCAAATCGACGGTGTAATTAATCGCATGATGTTAGAAAAAATGCTCGGAGCGATACTATCACACTGCTTAGTGCATCCCGGTATTACATTATCTCAAGTGCAAACAAGATTTGTTCCAGCTTTGCAGCCTTATCATACCCGCGAGCTCGTGGAGGTGATTAAAGCTAATGAACTCATACAGCAAATAAACTTTTATTAATAATTAATTATAAAATGTAAATATTTATTGCAGATACTCGCGAAACTGGATTGTGTGACATTAAGAGTTATACGTAAACCACCGGGTACATTATTTTCAAATGCGTCGTCAATTAAATTATGTATGCATTTAAATATTTATTACTGTAGTTAAAAATTAATCACATCATCACAGTAATAGTCAATAAATTTAATTTATGTATTACAGATTATCCAGTAAGAGCTGACGGTTCATCAGAAATTGAAAATGAAATAATTATCGAGGCAACGATAGGCGCGACTATTAAATTTGGTACTTTCGTACGTTTTTATCTCTCACGCAAATCAAATCTTAATGATACTACAGATAGTGCTACAGCTAAAGATGATGAGACTTAATCAGTCTGAAGATAAAATTATTCTATTATTTTAATAAAGTAAAAACAGTTTAATGTAATTATTTGTTTTTTTTTGTTTTATAATTTTTTATTTAAATAATATCTAAATTTATTAAAACTTAACTATTTTTTACTAAATGCTTTGACAATAGCTGTTATACTTTCGTATGTGCCTGTGATAAATCCAAGAAGTCCTATCAGTAGTATAAAAGAATTTTTAATTATTTTATAATAACTAAGGGTATTATTTTGTGACCGCACGACTATTTCAATAATTGGCGGAAATAGTAACGCTAATGCTGTGCTACTTAAGGCACCGACTAGTGATATAAAGAGACCAAGATTAGGAATTGCTTCTGCCAGTATAACTGCAACACAACAAACATATTCATTATTGTTATTATTATTAATTATGTAAGTATTTAAATAAAGACTTACAAGTCATTAAACAAAGTGATGATCGGAAGCAGGTTTCCATAATAACTGGGTGACGGAATGGTCCATACCGTTGGACTATTCCCGGCCACATAATTGCTATTGGCACGTAAAATTGCAATGCATATGTAAACATGATGCTCAGAGATATAGCAACTTTTATACATTGTGGCAATCTGTAAATAAAAGTAAATAAATAAAGAAAAAAAACAAAAGATAACGGTTAAGACAACAAATAAAATGTTAGGTCAAGAGCCTGTGAAAGAATGAAATGAGTAAATGGATTGAATTACATTTCTTTGGAATTAAGATTAAGCGTAACTGATCCCTGTACTTTATCACCATACTGGAGGTATGCTAGGAATCCCATTGCAACAAACATCCCGGCGACGAACACCATACCAACATTAAGAACACCTAGAGGACTACTGAACTTCCGGGGATTTTTCATTTCATTTTTGAGCGGCAGCACCTGTAATTTGAAATTCATTATGTCACTGCTAAATGTTTTACTTAAAATTTCTTAATCTCTCAATAAATATATCTCTTAAATGGATATAAATATAATTGTGTTTATATACCAGCGTAATAGCTTCAAATGAATAAATAACGGTGCCAAAGAACAGAGGTATCGATTGGTACTCAGCGACATAATGACGTTCACTTATCGGGGGTAAATTGTAGCTCATAATGTAAATAGTCGCAACATAGCCAGCAACAACTAATAAATTAGCTATTGAAGAGACTGGAGCCAGGTACTTGAGGTTTCTTATCCACGTGCTCATCATTATCGGCAACAAGGCAATGGCCATGTGCCAGTGAACGCTCAAATGGAATCCATACTGGTCTAAAACCTGTTTTTAATAAATTAATATCACGTGTAGTGGACATGATCATGCTTAATACTACTTTGTTTTTATCTTATTACCTGGAGCATGTTAGTTGATATAAAGACAAAGTAAACGCAGCAAAAACCAAACTGCGTTACACATACAAATAGGTTCACTATCTTTCTGAAATTAATTTTATTATGATCTAGAGTCGTTGTTACTATTATTATTATACTCATTATTATAATTATAATTATTTTATAAATAACTTGATAAATAGATATGACATCTATAGCAATGTATGCGCGTATGCATATGTATTTTTTATTTTGGCACACCTCATTAATCCGGAAAATTTTCGCAACCGCTGTGGACCGATTTCAAAACATAATTCGACGGTTCCGGCATATCCAATACTGTCTGTTTTAACAGCATTACCAACATGTTTACATGCCTCATCATTACATTCAATCTGAAAATAATTATTTTATAATATTTTAGATATTTTATTAACTAAACACCTTTATTTTTTAGGTATTCAATCATTTTAAATTGAGTCTATTTATCGAGCAATGGGAAACTAAAACTTTTAACAAAATTATATTTTTACTTTTCTTCTTTACAAAAATATAACTCACGTTTCATATATATTTTTATTAATATTTTCTTGCTATCCATCGATCGTTTAGTCTCGTGACAAAAAGTTGATGTCAGTAAATTACAGTTTACTTGAATAAACCGGAAATATCCATTCTTATATTTATATATTTTTATTACAAAGAGCGCAAACATTCCTGTGAACATTAAAAATAAAAAAATTTTTTCATTTTTAATTTAAAACGATAATGGAAACGTTAATTTTGATTCAAGTTTTAGTCTGCCACAGCTCAATCTAACGGTGTAGTAATTTGTCGTGCAACAATTAGCGACAATAATAAACAAAAATATATATGTATATATATAAATACATATATATATTTATATTGAATGACAAAAAAAAATTAAATAAATAACAAAAAACTTGTCGGTATTTTTTTTATTTTAAACATACGAGGATATGTTGCGCGTGTACACAGATGATGCCGAGAAATATAGTGAGTGGTGGGCCCAGAAACAATCCGGCATTTTTAAATGCATCTCCAAGTGCAAATATTCCTGAACCAACATTTCCTTTGAATAAGTGCATCATAGTTTCGCAATACCTAAGATAACTTTGTGATTAGTTGTACCCTTACTCCAACAAAATATCAAATTTTTTTTCTTTTCGCTTATAATCGTCGATTGTGTTATTATTACTATTTAATTCATTAATTAAATAATCATGCAATCTTCCATCCATTCATTTATTTAAATAATTATTTTTTTTTATTGTCACTTACGACGTGGGATGATCGCTGCCTATCGGATGATCAGCAGCATGAGGATTTGAATTTACCGTCGAGTTTCCCAACGACATAATTGGATCATTTGATCGAAATACTCCATAATTATCATCAACACTTAAATTTACATATAAATACAATTATAAATTATACATTACTCAGAATAATTATTTATGATTCAAGTTTTCAAATTTAAATAAACTCACATGCTAATTTTTGATCCTTCAAATATTGTTTCCGCGCCCCGCTTGATGTCTTTGTTCTTTTTAATACTTGGATTTGTATGTAATTCCATCTGCAATTTAACATATATACAGATAGACACGGATATAAAATAATTTTTAATGAGGATAGAAAGGATTTCTGCAGAGTCAAAGCCGATGACCATGAAATAATTTTCCACGGTGCGATGACAATGAAATAAATAAATACTAAAATAAGAGAGCCCATTGTCATAAATTTGGGACACGTGATAACAGTGATTACACACGATAATAACCGCCCACGGTGTTATTATTATAAATGCGAATAATTTATCTTTATTATCTACAACATACTTCAATTATGCACTCATAAGAAAAAAAAAAGACTGACAATTATCGTCCACTTTATTATACATTAGTAATTTATTTATTTCTTCATTAAACTTCAGTATTATGAAGCAGAATTTTCAGGTTCTACGAAGAAGAGTTTTATGAGATTAATTCACACGATTGAATTCAAACTATCGGTAATTGTTTTGTCCTTAATGTTTAAAGTAATTTAAAATAAATAATAATAATAATAATGATTATAATGATAAATTTATCGTTAGCATTAGTTATTAAAAGCCTAACTAACTAACAATCTATTTATCTCTTAAACACGTCCACGTAATATACACGTGTTACGTGTGTTTAGAAATAAATTTGTTGTATTATTTATTTCAAGCTCCGTCACACGCAACAATTAATACACATACCAGTGGCTCTGATATAAATAGACGAATATAGTTAAATAGTAATGGAATTTTTCCGCTAACTAATAGACTCTAACTATTATACGATACATATGATACAAATTTTAAGTGATAAAATTTAAAAAAAAGACAATGTAATTTAAGTAATTCATCATTTAAAATGTATTGGTACTGAGTAATTATAATTTTTAATAACAGTATTAAATTAAAAATTCAAATGTATGTACATAATAATAATAGTGAGTAGGTAATTCGAACTGCACAATTTAGACTATATTTAAATCACGTTGCAAGAGTCAGTGTGAACAAGTAAAGCAGACTATAAGTGCCTCTTGGCTTTTTAAATTTAAGATGTTATTTTAACACGTTAAAATTTTTATGTAAATAATAATAAGTCATTTAAGTTGTTTATTTATTTAATTAGTTTGTAAATTATATATTTATTGTATTTAGTTGATGACAATGATGATAACTTGTAATAACTGTTATTACCTTGATAATTGTTAGTGATATATATTTACATTCGTATAATTGTTGTTACGTGTTTATCAGTTAGTTGTTAAACTTTCGAGTACTTGAATACGACTGATGAAATGTTTCTTTAAGAAACAGACATAAGGCATATTCTGGAGAGTACCCAAACGGTAGACACGATGACGATGACGACGACGTCTCTCCTCAGCAACTCCTTTCATCCCCACCAACAATCGCAAATCTTACTCTATCTCAATACCCTGAGTATCAACAGATATGTGTACAAATAATTACTGTAAACAATTTATTTTATTTATTTATCAAACGCTTTTATCACTGACTAATTAATTAAACTTCCATACTCTTTGCCTTCTCCAATTTATTCTTCTTCTTCTTCTTTTTTTGTGGAAAGAAAAACTGATCGCTACTAAAAAACTTTTGCAGTGGAAAATATAAATAAATTAAAAACTGATAAGACCTTTGTGTAATTATGAGATAGTTTTTTTAAATAACTGATAAATTTTAATTGTTCGAGTCCGGTAGGACTAATTGTCGGGTAATCGAAACTAAATTTAATAAATAAGATGATACTGAAGTTTGCCGACGTCTAATAACTTTTGGATTATTTTTAAAAACGATAAATTATAAAAAAAAAATATTTGAAAAAATTGCACATTTAGTTTTTTAAATTTTCTAAACGTGCATATTTTTCTTTCTTTTTTTTTGTAATTGATTTGTTGCAAAAAAAAAATCTGAAAATTTTTTATTGTCTGTCAATTTCAGGATTATCAAATAATTAATATGAAGTAAAAAATTCAAAAAAATAAAACCATAAATTTTGTTATTTATTTACAATCATTGTTGCTCATGTACGTCATATTTTTTGAATTTATTTCCAGTTAACGAGGCACTTTTTTTTTTATGTAAATATATATATATATATATATTTATTTAAAGCCAACTCATAAAAGGATAATGTAAAGCCATAATACTCGAATTTCAAATGAATTTTTTTGATAAATTTTGATTATTTTATTTTTCGTAGTAATAAGGAAAAGAAATTATAAATAAACAAATAAAAATACATTTACTAATGATATATTTATATAAATATACATAGACGCGACGGTCTTATCAAGGACGTAGACGTGTTAATGTTGATCATAAATAAAATAAAATAAAAAAAGTGAAAGTAAAAAGTATCGTTACGAATTCATAAGTTACAAATGTCCAACATACGCTAACGCATAACGCCTACGCTTGTTCTTTTACCATTCAAACCTTCCTATTTTATTTACTTTCAAACTTCTTCTTCTTCTTCTTATTCTTCTTCCTCTTTTTCTTATCATTTTTTCTTCTTCTTGGTTCTTTTTTATGCATCTGAAGAGAACAAGTAATACATCAGTAGGCGTTTTATAACGAGTTCACTATAATTTCTTACCTTACTTTGAATTTAATTCTTACTTTTTTTATTGCAATTATTATTATTATTTACTTAATAAATAATTAACATTACGAACTCAATATAAATTTATCTTGTATCATTTATTATATTTTACTAAGAATTAGACTGTAAATAAACGATAATTCGTTCAAAAGCATCGTAACAAAAAAAAATTAAGTAAATGGATAAAGATGATTTGATGATTATGGTGATAATAATAATGATGGTGATGATTAAGAGTGTAAAAGAAAAATTAAATTACGACTTATAAAATCTCAAGGGTCAAGGGAGATTAAATGATGTTAATATTTAATTATAAAATATGAGTTTTAATCGAAAGTCATTGGGATATCCGGTCAAATTGCTACTGTTGATTGTATTATATATACTGTTACATTAGATTATATATATAATTGACTGGCTAAACACCGTGATGTGATGAATATTAAACGAGGCGTTTCTCGTGACTATTAAACGTGTCTGATGAGCAACACGACGCGAAAAAGCTGATGATTGAACTATTAAAGGTCGAGTTACTCACAGAGATAAGATATCATTTGATTACTTACATAATTATGATAGACATGACAAATGGAATTGACGAAATCTAATTAAGATGATTATTTATTTTAAATGAAAATGATGATATCTATGATTTATTATTGTTTTCAATAGATGTGATGGGAAAAAATCAATTTTTTAAATCACCGTAACAGATAAGATTCAGTGCGTGGAATCCAGTGACATAACTGAGTCATTTACTTGTTAAGTCTATCAATTATTTATAGTCGGTAATAATAATGAGGAAAAAAAACCTGAAGGTCTCAAACTTTTTCCTTGTTCTAATAATTATTTTTTATGGTTTATTGTGTAAGGGCAATTTTTTTTTATTATTATTTAGCTATTGAAGAATTATTTTTTTTTACTAAATCGTGGAAAGTTAACTGGAGATCTTGGATTTTATCAGTAAATAAATTAAGTAGGATTTTATTATTTTAGTCATCGCCTTGAAAAAAAATATTTAATTATTTCCGTCAAATATTTGTTTAATTATAACTGTCTGCGCTAAGAAATTATTATTTCAATAAATTTTTTTAATCAAATAAATATGTTGATAATTTTTTTTTTCCACTCATTGATTGCTGATATAAATATTTATTTAATATAAAAATATTTAAATGAAGAGTTAAAAATAAGATTTGTAAACTAAATGATTAGTCTAGATCTATTAATTTCTCCGGATGTTCATCTCAAGTTACAAGTTCACAAGCATTAGATAATTAATATTAATACAAGTTGACCTATTTTTTTTTTTACGTTATTTGAATCTATTAAATATATTTTTTCACGGCTTGTTAAAGATAATTTTTACATAATACTTGTGCTATTAGATTATTAAATAATCTCCTAGATAGACCATTACATTAATCAGCTTTAAAAATAAATATTACTATATAAAAATATATGAAAGGATGTAGATATTAAGGAAATTAAAAATAAAAGACTCTTCGTATACCTTGAAATTGTATTTAAAACCTAAGATTACGTTCGTTTACATTTTGTATTTTGTTTTGTTTGTTTGTTCATTTTTATTTTGACAAAACTAATATATATATATATTTATATATTTATATATATAAATTTATATATTATATAAAGTTATTACAACTATTTAAAATTAGCTTATTCGTTTGTTGTTAATATAACAATTAAAATAATATTTCATTATAAGCAACTTATTTATGGAATATCAGGAATACCCGATTAGTTAATTAAATAATAATCATAATTATAATTATAATTAAAATAATAGCTAATATAATATAGTAATAATTAAAATAATAAACAACGGAATAACAATGACACAGTCAGTACATCCTGAAAAATTAGTTATTAATTATTAATTTTTTTTTTTTTCGTACTTTATTAATCTATTTGTATAAATATTAAACAATTCTAAAAAGTTTATTAATATTTCAGGCGACATAGAAAAAATTATCAATGTTATTCGCGTCAGTAGAAAGTTTGATGGCACTTTTTTTTCTTTTCCTTAATTTTGAGCGTTATTTATTTATTTATTTTAACTTTTTTTTTTTTTTTTCATTTTGTTCGTCTTCATTATATATATTTACAGTTGATTTTAAAGTTACATGCCATTGTATACAGCAGCAGGATAATAGACACCACTTTTGGCACGTTATCTAATGTGATGAGTTCTATATTGTATGTAATATTTGTTTTTTATTTTATTGTTTTTTCATTTATTTTTTTTTTCTACATTATTAAAAACCTTACATACCCCATTAACGAATTCAGTAAAGCATTACATGCTTATACCTATAGCTCGTATTATTTACTTTAATTTTAAATTTACTTTTTTATATAAATGTTGTAGCAAAGTAGTATAAAAAAGAAACAAAAATAAATAAAGATTGTTTTCTTTTTTTTGCAGTAGCAGACGACAAATCATACGTCCGTAAGTTGAAATAATTGTCCGGTCGTTTGTAATTATTTTTTTTTTTAAAGAAATAGGTGCCCCATTGTCGTAGACAATCCTAAAATGCAAGCAATGGAATGAATTAATGGCAATTCAATTATTTTCTTTTTATTATTTATTTAAATGGCTCATGCAGTGAAACGATAAATAATAATAATAATAATAATAATAATAATAATAATAATAATAATAGTAATAATAAATTTTATATTTTTTAAATAAATAGACCTCAGACTGTGCGTTAATTATCAGTCTGTGTTATAAGCGTAAAAAAAATAAACAATTAGTATATAGAGTATAGAGTACATTCTCGTATATAATAGATATTTTCATACATTAAATACCATAATACAAGTACATGCTTTTTTAATTTTATGTATTATGTTAATGGTTATGAGTAGTAGATGTTGATGTTAATTAAGCATACCAAGCTTCAAAGAATACTTAACGTGCATTAATTCCCAAAAAAAAAAATATAAATAGTTGTGATAGAAAATACAAGTAAGCATCGCATTATACATGTGCATTATTTACAAGTACATGTTGTTAAAATTAATTATTATTAATGAAAGAATGTCGCCCTTAATAAAATGTCGATTTTATTATCTTTTTTTTTTTTTTTAATCTTTGAATTTATTCTATTTAATGAATTTAGGTTTTGATGTTGGGATCAAAGTAATATTATTCAACATCATGAAAAAGTAAACCAAAGTACGTCATGCTAAAAATATATTTGAGTAAAAAATAAAACGGCATCCTCATTCTTTTCTTAGAAGAATAATTAAAATTATGTACACAACTTGAAAACAAATAAAAAAGGAAAAATTCTACATAACATCGACAAAAAATTCACACGGATTTCCCATCGCAATTCGAAATGACTGTCTACTACCAGATAAATCTTGCTGATTCTGCTGATTCGACGAGCCAGTGCCTGTTTGTACAGATTGCTCGGAGCCGCTTGATCTGCTGCGACTGCCGTTTGATCGTTTTCCATTGGATCCATTCCCGTTGCCGGAATTTTTGCTCGGCACTGTTGGTGGTAAATGAAGCTCTGACTCAGACGCCGATGAACAGGATTTTAAATCGTGAATTGGTTCTTTGCAAATGTGTTCACTGCCAGCGCTGCTGCCGCCTGAGACACGATCACAATTTTTTAAAAATTATTTTACGGTAAATTTATTTGAAAATATAAATATAAATAGTGAAATATCTAAAGAAAGATACCTGACTCACTGTGAATACTTTCTTCGCGGTGATAGCCGTAGATAGTGGGTTCGTTTGTGAAATTAAAAGGCATTGGACTGTATCCAGCAGCCGAATGGGGTGCGTAGGGTCCAGAATACGTGCCCAGTTCCCATCCGATGGGTGGTGGCAGAGGTCCAACAGTATCGCCGTCGAGTTTCATGCTACCCATTGTCGAGCATAAATCGCCAAATATGTAATAGCATTGTTCAGAAAACGTTATCTTATTGACGGTGTGTCTGATGAATCCGGCCTTCAGCATAAGCGACGCATATTTACGGGCATCGCGACGATCGATAAAACCCTCGACGTGTGTATTTAGCCAATCAACAACATCTGCACCGATGAATGCATTTGGAATTGTTATTTTTAACCACATACGGTCACGTATCTCAAGACCAGAATCAGGCCGGGCCATTGCACGTACTATCGTCGGCATATCTGTATTGATACTCAGACGTAAATCTTCCAGCGGGCCTGCAATTGTACATCATCAATAACACATTGCCAATTAACTTGTCACAATAAAACTCATTAAATTAAATGCCGAGTAATGGAAAAAAAAAATAAAAAAGCTGCATGGGTAAGCATTGGTATTATAGTAGAGCAGTATAGCTTACGTTCAGTATCGGGTAGCGTACTGGCGAGACTACTGGATGTCGAAGTCAAGGTCGTTGCGCTTGGCGGACGTGGTGGAAAGCCTTCACCGCGAATTGCTGCTGTGTGCGCTACCCAAGCGCCTGGATCTATCGGGCGAACCGGTTCTGTACGAGGAATCGTGAAGTAACCCTTTGGATTTGGATCCCAACACTTTGCTACGACCAGTTTTATTGGCCTGCATTAATAAATAATAATTAAAATTAAACTATAATCTCCAGTGATCTTTTTATAATTTTATAATCATGGCAATAAATAATATTATTTTTATACCCGGGTTTTTGAACGACTTCACGTAAAACTCTCACTGCCTCGTCGTTAGACATGTTTTCAAAATTAATGTCGTTCACCTGGAGGATCATATCACCGGGTTCTATCCTACCATCTAAAGCTACTGCGCCTCTGTGTAATTAAATATAAAATAATAAATAAAATATTGACAAGAATAATTGAGGATAATTATTGTGCTGTCAATGATAAGTTGTTACCCTTTCATGATTGAGCCGACGTATATTCCACCATCGCCACCTTTATTGCTTTGTCCCACGATACTTATACCAAGAAAATTAACAGTATCCATGTTCAAAGATACCGTTATAATATTAAGTGACATTGTACTGTCAGTAATGCTACTGAATGAGGATGTACGAGACATTGGCGGCAGTCTATGTCGCCGTCGTCTTTGTGGTCTACGGCGATCTAAAATAAAATACCAACCCAAGGTCACACAAACGTAAATAAAATATTTGAAAAAAATGAAACATCCATAAAGACCGAGTAATAAAATCTATTCAATAAAATGAATATTATTTATTATTGTAAATATAATTAACCTAAAGTTGCGCGCTCAATGGTACTGCTCATGTTGGTGTGTCGGCCAGTTGTTGACGTGATACGACTACTCGCATCATCATCAGACTCCATGAATGTCGATGTCTCAAGGTCTGAGCTCAATATCGATGCTGTTTCGTAACCGTGCCCTGAACGATGTTTTGAATGTCCGTTAATACGTAATCCTAAAAATAGATAAATTACATAAATTTGTTTTATAGCCATCTTAGATTTTTTGATAAATTCATCTGTCAGACGATGATACGTACCATTATATTTAGAATACTTTTCATATTTATCAGCATGATGCTTTGAACTTTTATGTAAATGATGACCCTGTCTACTACTTATAATACTTTCAGTTTCAGTAAGTGTGTCGTCGTGTGACAATGCCGGTGGTCCACGGTTCGTAAGACCTGGTGGTACATGATCAACCCTGTCATGTTTAGCATCAGTGTGAGCCACTGAATCTGTACACTGAGATGCTCCATCAGATACGTTGCTTCCCTCAGCGGATACGAGCTATTCATAGTCAAAAAAAGTAATAACATATGTATATATTTATATACATTTATTTGTATGACAAGTTAATGGTATATTGGATATATTGAACCATTTCCTTTATTGCATTATTTATATTTAACTTTTAGTGTGCCGTTAATTCGTTTTCGTCTCGATGTCTCGAAGATTAATACACGCGATTCAATATACAAGCCAAAGAAATAAACCATAATAATAAATAAAAGGGAAATAAAAAAAGTGATCGGTTGACGAGAGTAATCAAAAGGTTGGCCATTCATCAGATTAGTGAATTCGTCTGGTGCTATATGACTGGCTCTGGTTTTAGTTTGAATTATGGGTGGGAGAAAGATGGAACAAGAGGGATAGAGACATATATATATATATATAGATATATATGTATATACTCAATATAACACCCACCCCATACTCTCAACTAACAGAGCAGAGTTCTGTACCCACACCGTTAACGGTCGTCACCCGCTCCACTCTTTCCCTCTTTATATTTCTCTCTCTCTCTCACTCTCTATCTTGCTCCTCGTCTACTATAACTACGGACAAAGTATATCTTTAAATTACTTTGATGCCGAGTAAAACCGGAAATTTTTGCATGGAAAATTCAGGAAGAAAAATTTAACTAAAAAAATAAATATAAAAACATCCGCGTTACACGTTGACACATAAAAATATAAAAAAAAAAGAAACCGTATCATTAACATGCTTTCAGTTATTATTTTTAATTCATAAAAAAAAAGTGCCTTTTTACTTTTAATTACCATCTTTAATAATTTATTTATAGATTTTAATTATATGAATAAAATGAAACAGTAACTTTTTTTTTCTTTTATAAATTTAATAAAAATAAATATATATAATAAACATACCCATGAAACAACTCGACCATTGAAGCAAGGAAGGTGTGCATCATCATCGACAATTTCTTCTTTGACAACTCTGTTAAATAACAATTACATTTATTAAACTAATCCCTTATCATGATACTGAAGTTAGCATACGTCAAATGATTTTTGAAATTTAAAAAAAATGATAAATTATTAAAAAAAAAATATTTTAAAAATTTGCACTTGTAGTTTTTTTAATTTTCTACATGTGCATTTTTTTAGTTTTTTTTTTTTCTGTAATTGATTCATTGAAAAAAGAAATCCAAATTTTTAGTCTGTTAACTTCAGGATCATCTTATCATGACACTGAAGTTAGCATACGTCAAATAATTATTGAAATTTTGAAAAAACGATAAATTATTAAAAAAAAATATATTTCAAAAAATTGCACTTGTAGTTTTTTTAATTTTCTACATGCGCATTTTTTTAGTTTATTTTTTTTATAATTGATTCATTGATAAAAAAAATCAAAAAATTTTTAATTGCCTGTTAACGTCAGGATCATCACTTATCTGATAATTATTAACCTAAAATTATTCATAATAGGAAACATAAATGGAGTTTAATAAAAAAAAAAGTTTATAATTTATAACAAAACAAACTAAACATATCATTATATTTACATAAGATAAATCTTGACTACTGTTTACTGTTCTTTAAAGAGTTAATGTAATCAACAATGAGGCGGGTGAATGACCCGATTGAAGGAATAAACAAACTACCGAAATAATTATAGTTAAATAAATAAGTTATTGAACAATGAGTCTGTTATGTGAATTGGCTGGCGTTAAGGACAAAAAAAAAAGTAAATTATCAATGAAAAAAAATTGATTGACAAAAAAAAACAGAGCTGGCAGAGCGCAGCACCATGAATTGTCACTTGATTTAACGTCAGGCTGAGCCCGAGCAGACAATCGTTATTTAGTGTAAATAATTTAAAAATTACAGGTCTTGGACTGCACTTAAATTTAAATGAGTAATTTATTTATGATAATTAGGATGACAAATTTAGCTCACCCGAAATCATCGTCCATAGACTTAAAAAAAAATTTGTAATTCGGACGATTCAATACATTCTTAAAGTCAGCTAGTGTCACTCGCTCCGGCGATATTGTCAGTTTAACTAAATAAGGTGTTTCCTCATCGTCAATATGATAAATTATTTTAGTCTCTTCCATTTTTATAATTATTATTGTCTGGTGTAATACCCACACTTGTACACAATAATAATATTATTTTTTTTAATAACTTTTGTCCCGACACTATTCACTGACACGACAATCATACCAAGCCAATATGGCTACAGCCGAACTATCAAAGGCGCGATACGCAACCAACGACCGGTTATTTTATTGGAAAACAACACAACTAATATTCCTGGAGCAGCATCTCCAATCAGCAACATGCACATGCGTTCCTATGGCTGTTATTTTTTTTGCTCTCAATCTCTGTTGAGAAAAAAAATTTTATCTCGAGCTGGAGATCGAAAATTCTCGCGAATTAAATTACAAGATAACAGGCGGGAAAATATTTACTATTTAAAAATAAATAAAAACATTTTTTAAATTATTATTACTTTTTTTTTTATTTTATCATTAATATAACAATGAAACAATATATGACATAATCGGGTTTATGTTGATTTAAAAATTGTAAATTGTTTAGTTACAAAAAAAAAAAAAAAAAAAAAAAAATACGTCTATTATCTAGATTATTTCAAACTCTTTGTTTAGTTTATCTAGATCCCTGAAAAAAAAAATAAATATTAAATATTAATAAAACATGATATTCAAATATTTACATCCATATATTACATTTTGTTGAATGATAAATAAATATTTAGTTATTACCGGTTGTCAACGGCGTCATTTAAATTGTATTTGTGCAATAGAGAAATAACTAATCGTAGAGTTGACCAAATGGTATCAGACATGGCACTGGTGGGTTGGCTTTGACCTTGAACGCCACGTCCAGCTGCCTGTTGATTGAGAGCCGTCAGCAAGTGCTCGGCAGCTTGTTTATAAGCGGATAAATTGATGCAAGATATTCCGAGGTTGTAACGAGCGCGAATAAATCCTGGGGAGAGCTCTAGAGCACGGGAATAAGCGTCGACGGCTTCCTCGGATTTTTGCCCGTTGGCGAGGGAAGCGCCGAGTCGGTTCCACAGTCGACAATCATCGGGACGTACTTGTAGAGCCGCACGAAAGCAATCTGCTGCTTTATCGTACTCGCTGGACAAGTTGAAGAGAACACCTAGACCGGTTTGGACATCGGGATCTATTTCTTTCATGGGATTCATTCGAGCTGCCTGGATGTAAAGATCTTTAACTTCTTTGTGCATGTCAGAGAAGAGAATCGTCGAGACGGGGAGTTTCGGAGCCGATGATTCAGCACTCGAACGAGTCGTCGAGAGATGGTTGTACTTTGGGTTCTTGGTCAGCCACTCTTTGAGGGTTATGCATGCTTGGCTTTGGTAGGATTCGTTGGTGAAGGCAACAGCGAGGGTCATTAGAGCTGTCGCATTTGACGTGTCCAGCGTTAAACATTTTTTTAACGCTGCTATTGCCATTGGATCTTGCTCATTCTCTGTCTGGGTTTTACCGAGAAGCAGCCAAGCTTCTGGGTTCTCTGGGTTTTGCTGGACAGCAGCTTCAAAGCAAAGTACTGCACTTGGTAAATCCCCAGCTTCAAGTCTCCGCTTCCCCTGCTCCAAAGCATCCGGCGCATTTTTCATTGGATTTTCTTGATTAAATTTGTAATCTTTAAATGGATCATAATAACTCTCGTAATCGGACACCCAAGGGTGTGACTCGTTGAGCTGTTTATTTGACAGCTTGTCCCACTCTCCTTGTAGTTTAGACCAAAAAGCCGATTCATATGTATCAAGATCTTAAATAAAATATTCTTAACATAAATATTTATTTTAAAATAATTGGTTTAAATTGAATACATTTACCTGATTTCATTTTATTTTCGGAAAATTCACTGGCCCAAGTATTAGCGGTGCTAGTTGTCGCTTCATCGTTTTTATTCAAAACATCTGGGTTGACATCTACAACCTCCTCAAGCTTCGGGACCGTCTGAGGTTCTTCTTCCTTAAATTCTTGTGTCCATTTACTGTCATTAAGATTAACTGGCGCTGCTGAACTTTCACGGCTTTCCACTGGAATCTCTCCTTCTTGATGCATAAACTTGATAAATTTCGAATATGCAATATTGGGATTTTCAGTTTCTCCAACCGCAGGAAAAGCGTCCACTCCTTCATTCTTTTCCGTCTCCAATGAGTGCTCAATATAATCTTCAGCCCATGTTTGTCCTAATCCTAGTTCATTAGCATCCGGCGGATGATAATTGATCCTAGGAATTAGTTGATCAAGCTGGACTATCGAATTTTGTAGGCTCTCAGACCATATTCGTTCGGTATTCTGTTCCTTTTAAACAACAAAAGCTCATCAGTATTATCTCTAAATAAATGTCAACATCAACTCCAACATCTTCATCTACATCTACATCTACATCTAATTAAATCTATTAATAAATATTAATAAATGTTGCGTATGATTACATAAAAGTCTGTTCTATTTTGCGTAAACTGATTAGCCCACACGGAATCTTGGTCCAACGGCTGATGTATCAATGGAGCTGCTGTTGCCCGAATATTATTGTCATCTATTTCATTTATCTGCTGGAAGATTTCTTTCATTCTGAATGTCTGTGGCTGTACAATAGTACGTGCTTCCAAAAACTCATCAACTAATTGATTAGGTGTTGCATTATCAATAGATACTCCTTGGGTAAGATGGATACCGTCTTCTCGGAAACCACGATCTTGTACAAAGTGCGAGGTCAAAGTTGTAAATGGACTCGGACCACCACAATCACCTTCAACTAATTCTCGTAATGCCATTTTTTATTTATTTTATATTTTTCTTCTGATCTTAAAACTAAAAATAATTTATTTAATATTAATATTACTTATTAATAATCATTAATAATAATAATAATAACAATAACAATATTTGACAAATGTAAATTAGATACGATTTGTAAACAGACTTACAACAGTGTCATTACTTACATTACTCCAAAAATAAATATATATTTACTTATAGCAAATATTAAACTTTGTCAAGTGGCCATTCAGTTTGTTAATAATATTTAATTTTTTTAAATTATTCCTCCATAATTATTATTAAACAAACAATACGCGCATTCCATAACTCTTAAGTCCAAATAAAAATGATAATTAAAAAAAAAAAGAGAAAATAAATAAACTTGTTTTTTTTTTTTTACTTGCGACAGTACAAAGTATGTAATTGTGTTAATGTCTTACTTGCTTACGTCTTGATCACATGGACTCTAGACTACTCTAGACCAAGACATTTTTTTTTTTAATTCACCACGACTAATAACCTCCAAACATAATCAGCAACACCAACGCCATTCAGTGATTTTATAAATTTTACCAGCAATGTCCAGCATATAGGTACACATATTTACAAGTTAAATTACATGATTGGCTGATAAGTCGCTGTCAATATTTCTATTGGCTGGTGCTCCAATCTCGAGAATATAAATTTTAAAATATATTTATTTAGTTTTTTAAATTCCAATCATCTAGGAGTAGGACCCAAATCATGTCCATGACTCAGGTAATTTTTATCAGCAATCAGTGGGCAGCAATTAGCTGATGATTAATACAATGGCTTAGTGAAAAAAATAAAATTTCTAATAAACAGTAATTGCCTAGAAGAAGCCACACCTCATCCATGGTAAAATAAGTTGGTTAACCCAACACCAGGTGTCACTCAGCAGAAAATATGACGCCTGTTGTTCATTTTTTTGTGTCATACACCGCGTTGCTTACTCCTGTATATATATACATACTGTGGTAATTAAAAGTGTTGTAATTTATAATTTTTATCTATACATATTTTTATTTATTTAACTTTTATTTATTGAGCCTGCAATGTACTTTAGTAAAGTACTGACAGTTTAACTAAAAGTAAGACTGATGGTCAATGTTTGGGACAAAACATTGACAAGTATTAAAAAAACAACAATGTACTTGTTTTCTCAACGACTACACCTGAATATTGACATTTCAATCCATAGTGATCGATGTGATAATTAACGGTCCTTAAAAAACCCTCGTCGAGATAAGAAATGTTTGTGCCTTTTATTTATAATATTAATTTATATATATTTAATAATAATTATTATTATTATTCAATTAAATAATTATTTATAAATACGTTTATAATTTAAAAAATAAATAATAAGTAAAATGTTGAGATTTCTATCCCGAAGAAGAGTCCGCGGTGTCAACGGACAAACCGCATCGCCACAGATTAAAAATCAACGATTACTTAGTAATAAAAATATTATACAGTGCCAAGTTATATTGCTTGATGGTACTGACTTGCCTATTGAATTATCTGTATGTATTTTTTTTTATTTCACTGGATTTTATTTTTAAAAATGAAAGTACTTTTACTGTTTATTGTTTGTTGCAGAAAAAAGCTTTGGCTAGTGATTTATATGAACAAGTATTTTATAGTCTAGATTTGATTGAAAAGGATTACTTTGGATTGCAGTATACTGATAGTAATAATGTGCAGCATTGGTTGGATCCTACTAAACCTATTAAGAAACAAATTAAAAGTAATTATTTATTTTTTGGATAATTGGTTGACTGGTGGATGGGTGGAGAGTTTATTTACTTTTTTTTTGTAGTTGGACCACCTTATACGCTGAGACTCAAAGTTAAGTTTTATTCATCGGAGCCTAATACTCTTAGAGAAGAGTTAACTAGATACCAATTTTTTTTACAACTCAAACAGGATATTTTAGAGGGAAAACTTTATTGTCCTCACAATGTTGCTGTGCAATTATCGGCTCTGGCATTGCAATGTAAGAATTATATATAATTATTTTTTATTTTTATTGTATAATAATGATAATAATTTAATTGTTGGTGTAATTTTTTTTAGCCGAACTAGGAGATTATGATTCATCAATACATACAGCGGCAACGGTTTCAGAATTTCGTTTCGTACCTGGACAAACAGAAGAAATGGAACTGGAGATTTTGGATGAATATAAAAATTGTTCAGGCTTGAGTCCAGCTCAAGCTGAATCATCGTACTTAAGTAAAGCCAAGTGGCTGGATATGTATGGTGTTGATATGCACACGGTGCTGGGTAAAGATGCTTGTGAGTATTCACTAGGTCTAACACCGACAGGAATATTAGTATTTGAAGGGAATCAAAAGATCGGTCTATTCTTTTGGCCAAAGATCGGGCGGTTGGATTTTAAAAAAAAGAAACTGACTTTGGTTGTTGTCGAAGAGGATGATGAAGGCAGAGGAGAACAAGAGCATACATTTGTTTTTCGACTTGTTAATGAAAAAGCTTGTAAGCATTTATGGAAATGTGCTGTCGAACACCACGCATTCTTCCGCTTGCGTGCGCCGGTAAAGGGCGCGAGTAGCCGTCAAAATTTCTTCCGCATGGGTTCACGTTTTCGTTACAGCGGAAAAACTGAGTTTCAAACAACTCAGTTGAACCGTGCACGACGTACCGTTCAATTTGAACGCCGACCGAGTCAACGTTACGCACGGCGACAGAGTCACGTTCTGCGTGAACGGCAACGTCATCAGCCAGAACCTCAAGTGCCACAGGCATCTAGTGTCCAATTAGAGCCATCATTACAACGTCAGTCGAGCCATTCTAGTTCAGAGTCATCAGCTGTAAGTGTTACCCAGCCTACAACATCAACAGAATCAACATCACCACTTGTTGACTCGTTACTCAAATCATTAGCTAAAGATCCTCAGCCTCTGGAGCTTAAAAATCAGACGGCAAGTGTTACAACACCGGAAAAAGAGTCTGAACAAATGAAAACAAATTTAATTGTCGAAAGTATTAATTCTCCACCTCAATCACTGCCTAATAATCAAATCGGTGGTACTTTACTGCTATCAGCACGATCGCCAATACCACCAGAGTCACTAAAGTGCAATATATTAAAAGCTAAGTCTCTCGAGGTGGAAAAAAATTCAAATCTTGTATCTATTACATCGACAGACAGTACAAGTTTATGTTCGATTAAAAATCAACATTCCGATGCAGCGACTATCGTCTCAGTGGTACGTATATATATTTATTTATATATACATATGCATACACATATATATATTATTATCCAGTCATTTATTAAATTCAAGGCTACTTGATAATAATATAATATTTATTACATGTTATTACTATCTATGCGTAAGCGTATTTGTCTCGCTAGCTTATTATTGTATGCTTTTTTGCTATCTTTATACTCGTAGGGAGGCGATAAATTAACTCTCAATGTCAGTGGAGTAGCGCCGTTAACTCCAAGTCCGCCACCAACCGATGATACTGTCACTGTTACCCACTTTTCGCTAGACAACTGGGGACAAATCGCTCAGAAGACAACGCCGTTTACCAATAAATTAACAAATTCATCACAAAATCCATTCAATCCATTTAACAGTGATACTTGTACCACTGAAAGCAGTATTACTACCAGCGTCGAGGAAATAACAGAGGCCAAATGTGATGATAGCAATGAAATTAAAAATACAAATCCATTTATAGATTCAAACCCATTTTTGGGTTTACTTAATCCATTCAAAGACATACCAACGGTGCTAGATAAAATAATTGAAAAAGAAGAAGAAGAATGCAATGGTACTATTCCTACTGTAACTGAATCTGAACAAGTGCCTTTAACTACTTCAATTACTACGAGTACTTGTACTACTACTGCTAGTACTACTACTACATCTAGTACTGCTGTAACCACTACATTTACACGTGCGGTTAGTTAAATTTTTTAAAATGCTTGCATGCTGTAATAAATCCTCACTGTGTTTGTCATTAAATTATTTTACTGTTAAATATATTGAATATTTTTATTCATTTAAAACAGGATTCTTGTACCACTGCCTCTGATATAAGTCCTTGGTTGGTTGCGGAGCCAGCTCAAAACAGCAAAACACATCAACAAAATCTTACAATGAAGACTGTTATTACAACGCAGCTATGAAATAGTATTTTTTTTTACCAGATGAGACGATAATCAATGAGTTTGGTATTTTTAAAATAAATGATAATTAATTATTATTAAATTGTACTACAGTCAAATTCACCTGATACAATTAATACTTTTACTTAATACGAGTATAATTTTGCATTTATATTTGATGGGACCAATGGCAGCTTTTATTTCCCAGACGCGTAGGCATTATATAAAAGCTTTTATTAAATTATAATTTTTTTATTACTATAAGATTTTATAAAAAATATATATATAAATATATTATTATACATATTAATAAGTGAAGAACAAATAAATGAAAGTAAATTTTAATTAAATAAAGATTTATTTTATAATTACCTTTTAGTATAAAAAAGGACGAGTATTTATTTAATTATATTTTAATTAATTATAAAGAGGAAGCTAGATTATTGAAAAACTAGAGAATGTCACTTAAGTAAACGTAAGTAAATTTAAATCCTAACATGTGTCCCTTAGCATGTAAAAATACTTGAATAAAATTAATCTAACCGACTACACATTATTTTTTAAAATACTTATGAAATTTTTAGGTGATTGAATGTCTTTTTACAAATTATTAAATGTTGTTGTATAAACTTTATTGGTACTGATTGAATATCATACAAATCTATGTATTATTAAAAGTATCAAACCAGATAGCCAAAGTTCATCAATCACCATAAGAATAAAATATATCCGTACTAATATATTGATGAAAATATAGTACAGTGTACATTTTTAAGAAATTGATCTTAAATATAAGCCATCAGCTATGGATGTTATGAAAAAAGTCGAAATGGATAAAGAATTAGCAAGTGCAGTTACATTGGGGGATTTAACGGCAATAGAAAGAATTTTCGAAAATGGTGCAGACCTTAATGCCCGTATAGATTCTTCGACACTAATTTATCTGGCTATAGAAGCTAAAAAGTTTGATGCTGTCGAATTATTGTTAAGGTTGGGAGCACGAGTTGATGATTCCGTTCAATTGACTGGTTCATTGAGAAATTATACGGCATTACATCTTGCGTGCGTAGAAAATGATCGAGACTTGACAAGATTGTTGATCATTGAGTACGATGCTAATGTTCATGCTGTCGCCGATGATACCCAACCGATTGCCTTGGCGGCTCTTCTTGGACACGTGGATATCGTTCGTATACTCTTGGATAACAGCGCAAATCCTGATGCTACAATCAGTAAATGTACTTATACAAAATATGTGAAAGATGTGATGTGGTGTAGCGACTTTGGAGACAAAATGACTTTACTAACTTATGCAATTCTCAACAACAAACATGAGTTGGCTACACTTTTATTAAAATACGATGCCAGTGTGAAAGTTAAAAGCCTTACCAATAAAACATTGCTGATGTATGCTGTCAAAAATTATAAAACAGTTGGAGAAATTTCTAAATCGGTTATAGATAAATTAAGTCCTGAAGAAATCAACGCTCGGGATGATGGAGATTTTTCGGTGATGCATTATCTGATGCATGATTTATTGTGCGTTAAATATATAAATGATGATCCTAGAGATAATTATATGTTTACAATGATGGATGTGCTGGAGTCATTAATTTCAAGAGGATTCGATTTAGAAGGAACGATGAACAAAAATCCAAGTGATTTCATAATAAATATGGCGGCCGCTAATCATTGTAATTATATTTTGAAGTTTCTGCTTATTGTTTGCGTTTCCGTTTCTAAATCAAAAGCTCTGTATATTGCTATGAATTATAAAGCTTCGATATATTGTTATTTCCCGAACTGCCCTGGCAATGACCTAAGTATAACATCCGAAGTTTATTGGACCACGGCAAGAAGACGAGCTGTAGATAATATTTTGGAAGATTTACTTAGCAGACGGTACTTTCACGATTCGACTGCACCCAAACAAGAAATAGAATTGATGGATAAATTAATTGAAAGAAATGTAAAGAAAGTGAAATCGTATTTAGAAATGTGTAAAACGGAGTTTTTAAATTTAAAGGACGATTTTATTCACTTGAGTAATTAACGTATATCGTTCTACAATTTTCTTATGTTGACTATCAAAGAATTGGAAAAACTTGTTAGAGTCGAAAATTTAACTAACGTTCTTTATACAAAAAGGCGTGGCTTCGAGTGTCCAGGAATCTATTTCTTTCGTAGAATAGAGACGCGTATCAGACAAGCTCAAAAAAGAGTTAAACTTTTGAACCAGTGCAAAAAAATACGTTTTTCTACTACTAATTGTCTTTCTCAATTGCCATACGAAATCATTTTAGAAGTTATAGAATATTTAGACGACAAAGAATTGGAACTTTTTATACTTGCCTTCCAAAGCTAAAAATTATGATTGTTTATTTTATTCATTAGACTTAAAATTATTTTTATTATTCATTTTAAGATGTTTTATGAGATGTAACAAATAAAACCTTTTAAACGATAACTATTTGTAAAAAAAAATGTATTTTCTCTTTTATGAATCGTAACCTGGTTTTTCATTTGTTCCGTCATTATTATTGGATGCCTGTTGCTACATATTGAAGAATTTCGAATTATAATTTTTTTATTACTATAAGATTTTATAAAGTATATAAGTATATATACAAACTGAAGAAAAAATAAATGAAACTGGATTTTGATAAAATAAAAATTCATTTTATAATTACTTTTTAGAATAAAAAGTGGACGAACATTTATTTAAATACGTAGAAAGTGATGACAGTAAGTTATGATTACTATTATTTTAATATCAAGTACATTTAATATTTCATTTGATTTTTACAGTCATACATACATGTTATAGTTTTTTTTAAGTCATTAAATATTTTGTTTATATTTTTTTCTTTAGTTGTTTCATAAGACTACTATTGTTTTAGTAAAGTACAAAGGATGACGTATGAGAAATTGCAGATTACGCAAATTACAAGTAACCGTCTTCAAGACATTATTCTTACATACTTTTTTTCTGTGTCCATTTTTTTTTTATTATAATCATATCGCAAATTACATATTGAAAGACTACGCTAAGGACTTTTATGCAAACACATTTGTCCACTTAATCCCACTTGTATACAAAGCTAATTACCTTTTAACAAATTTCACAATTTATTTATTTATTTAATTATCAACTAATTTAATAATTAGCAAACAAAAATATTTAATAATAAACAACATAAACATTGTCATGGTCAATTTAAAACTAAATTTTTCAATTTTTTTTACAGCGGCTTAATGTAGTCAAGTAACTTCAGGCTTTACACGGCTTCGAAAAGAAACTTGGAATGTGTTGACTCAGTACTAATTGGATCTAATTACAGTGAAATAAGTGAAAGGAAATGAAAAACTTTCAAAAAAAAAAAGATAAAAACAGTTAAAGTAAAGTAGCAAAATATTAATAATTTAAAACAATTTTATTGATGTGAAAAAATAATTTAGGTCATTAAATATTAATAACGCTTTAAAAACTCACAGGAGACAAAGAACAAAATAGTTTGATGTTAACTAAAACTACATACGTTATTTACATCCTCATTACTGTATATTTTCTTTCGTTAACCTGTCTCATTAATTTAATGTACATCCTCAATTACTAGCTCATTAAACATATTTCCTTATACAACTCCAAAATTCTGGCACAACATAGTTTTTAAATCGTCCATCTTTATCTCACATGCACTTAGTACTTTTATTTTATTTACTCAATTGTTTTAACTCACATTAATACTCATCGCTAAGTAATTTACATTTGTCTGAATATAAATAATATTTATATTTAGGACACTTTACTTTTTCATCATTTAACACTCAGTTCATTTTAATACCATCAGTTGTTGCATTACTATTATTATTATTATTATTATTATTATTATTATTATTATTATTACTATTATTATTTAAATTTATTTGTGAACATATTTGGTTTAAATAAATAAAATGAAGCGTAAGTTGTTTTTGACTTTGAACAAATTAAATTGATAGCTATCTCGTTAACTTTTAAATTAATATTAAAAGTTTATGATTTTAAATATTTTAAATTTATTAATTTAAAAACTATTATTATTATCATTAATAATAAATTGATCATTTAAGCCATTTGTGTAAATTTATCGACTACCTAAAAGTTTAAATATATTTTTAAATTAACAGCTAAACTTTTTTTTTTTTTTTTTCATAAATACCAATTACATTAGTGCTGTTTTTCCGATTTCAAATGATTACTTGAATTGTTTGCTAGATCATTTACTAGACTATCATCAGAAACCTCTTCACTGCTGTTGCTGCGGATATCGCCCTCCATCTGTTTAACAAAAAAAAAAATCGATGATTATGAATCATAATATGGCGCGGTGAGTCATTTTAAAGTAAAATCAATAATAACATGTAATTAGATAATGTAAGTGTTTGTGTTTGGATGGATTGATGGGTGGGTGGGTGGGCGGGTCGATGTATGGATGGATGCAGTTACATACCTGACCGGCGTAGAATGCATTGTAGGCAATTTTTAAAATCAAGTAGGTCCAAATCGTATGTAAAACAAACAGTAATATCAATAATGAATTAAATATATAATATGCTGGGAACATGGTTACAATTTTGGGTGCTGATACTGATGTACTGTAAACAGAACAAACATTAATTTATAATTAATAAAGTGGATACTTGTTATAATTAAATAGCAATAAGTAAAAAAAATTTAGTATTTACCTGTAAATAATCCACATTGGATAGATAACCATCCGCGTTATCAACCACAAAATAGTAAAAATAGAAAAGATAGCATCACAAGTTTTTTGATAATTAGCATACTTAGCCATCTTAGCAGCCTGCAAATAAAGAAAAATATAAATAACGTTTATATTTATTCATAGTTATATAACTAACAAAAAAACAATTGTGAGATTATACTTCTAAGAAGATATCAGCGCAGTCATGTATAACTAATACAAGAGAACCGATCCGTGTGAGATTGCAAACCCAGGAGAAGCTCATGAGCATAATGGTGGCTTTGTGGTGGATAAACATTTGCCAGAAATCTTTTCTTTTAACGTCAAAGAACTGGGAAATGCTTAGCGAGCAGTAGAAAGATATTGAAATCATGTAGTACCACCAGACGTCATTTGTTACCGCGTGGTACGGGTAGCCGTAGTAGCAGTACTTTATGTCCCAGAGCCAGGGTTTGTCCCAGAGGATGATGAGTCCGTAGATAAATATAAGGGTATAATAGAGACATCTGAAACTAAAAATAAAATACCGTTTAAATGTTAAAGCTAGTTGGGTATTTAAAGTTAATTTTGAATGCTGATTATTTACCAGTTTTCACAGAATTTGGTAAGAGTTGAAGGTTTGTCTTGAGACCGCCTTAATCGTAACCACCTCTCGACTTGTCTTTCAGACCAGTCTAGTTGTTTAGCTAGTGCCGTTATTTGCTTGTGTTTTATCCTCTTGCTGTAAGCTTTCTCCAGCAACGCATTTGGTGGTGCCTTCTTCGATCTGGATGTTTTGATACCCAGTGATTTCCCAAACGGAGCAAAGCAGTATCTAATAACCAATTCAATAAATCTAATTACACATTTATACTAAATTCTTTTTGTCGAAAACTACTTAGCTAATTAATACTACTACCTAATTTTATTTAAATAATTAGTGAGTATAAAAACCGGTAAGATAACCTAAAAAAATATTCCTACATGATAATTGATAACCTATTTGACCGGGAATTTAAATAAAGCGTTAAAAATAATAACAAATATTATTGTAAAAATATATAAATAAATATGATAACAGCACTTACTTCTCTAGAGCGTATCTGACTAACAGGAGGCCAAGGGCCATCGGCAATGGATATAAAAGGTGATGATAATCCGCATACTTGTTTTCCGAATTAGGACTAATATCATCCCACGTTATATTTGGTGGCAACCAAATGTCAGGAGACCAAAACCCCGAGGATATATTTGTCAGGACCTCCATAGTTCGAGATCCTGAGACACGTGATTGATGATGCTCCGCTCCTTGATGCTGTATTGCACAATTTTATTTACCGAATATAATATAACTGTACAGTTATTTTTTTATTAAATAATCGTTACAAGTGAGGCTCGAGGACTGTGGACATGGAAGTGCTCCGCCCTGTTAGAAACCGCCTCAACACACAGAGCAGACACCACAATACACAATGCGTACTACGATAAAGTAATCTAAGAAAAAAAATATAATATATGTGTATATATTTGTACAGAAGGTTCTGACAATGCGTATGTACAGTACTTACGATTTGATTGGACGCTGGTGTAATGCACGTGTGTGAGCTTTAATTTTATGTACACGTATATATAATATATGTGCGCTTATATTTTAATTTACAGGAGCCACATATGGAGTCCATGTCAACCGGTACCGTATCATCAAACGTAAAATTACCGACGTCAGCAAAGCAGATGTTCGCTGAATTATTTTTTATCCAGAGGACTTTTAGTGGCCGCGACCCGCAACACCACCAAAATACGGCCCTTAGACTCAAGAGGATCAAACAGTGACACTGAAAATTTATGATATGAATAAATATAAGCATATAAAAAGAGTACTCTGAATCATGGAAGACGCGACACCTGCACCAACTGAACACACGGGTAATTAAATAAATTAGTTAGTTAATTTAGTTTTATTTTTGCTGTTATTATTATTATTAATTATTTTTTTAATTTATTAAATTAACGCGATAATTTATTTACAGTTAATCAAGATGAACTTATCCTTCAGCAGCAACGGAGTATAGAGAAAGAGGTTACTGTCATTTATTTTAAATTCAATATTTTGTATAAAAAAAATCAAGCTGTGGTGTTGAATAATTTATTTATTTTTTTACTGATGCTGGTAGATATCTGAATCAATACCGCTGATTGGAGAAAAAGAAACATTGAAGGGTCTTGAACGTGAGTATGAAGAAGATCAGGTTTATTTGTCGAAAGCTAGAGTCTTGGGAGAAAAATATTCATTTATAAGACGTACCAGGCCTGATGGCAACTGTTTTTTTCGGGCATTCAGTTATGCTTATCTTGAAAGACTGATCAATAATAAAGATGAGTATGAAAAGTTCAGGGAGCTTGCCCTTAAAAGTAAAGACAATTTAGTTGCTTTAGGATTTCCTAAATTTACTGTCGAGGACTTTCATGATACAGTAAGTCCACGTTATTATTAACCATGCGTGTGTATACTGGGTCTTTGGACATGATGACCACAGATTTTTGAAACTTAAATTCCCTGACATTTACAGGTTTTACAGAAATGTGCCCACCATGTTTGGAGGAACAGTCAATTTTTTAAAAAAATCTGTTTATTTTACTATTTTTGAATTTTTGACAACTTCTGGTCCATGTATTTGACACTTCAAGAAGTAATTTGAAATTTTTTTTTAATTTTTTGAGTCTAGAAACTTTGAAAATTTGACTGTTCCCTAAAAGACCCAGTGCGCATACCGTGCCTGGAAAAATATAATGTACACACGCAGGGTTAATTAAAAAAGTGCTGGTGATTAATCAAATAATCAATGAGTTAAATATTTATTTCAGTTCATGGAAGTTATTGAAAAAGTTGGTGGTGATTCTGAAACCAGTCACGCAGAGTTACATAAATTTTTTAATGAACAAGGATACTCTGATTACATTGTTGTATATCTTAGATTAATAACTTCTGGTCAGTTGCAAAAGGAGGCGGACTTTTATCAAAATTTTATTGAAGGTGGCCGAACAGTTACTGAATTTTGTCATCAGGTAATTTATCATTTTTATTTTTTATTTACTTGTTGATGTAAAATGGTTATTTTTAATTTTTTAATTAAGGAAGTGGAACCAATGTACAAAGAGTCTGATCACATTCATATAATAGCGATGAGCACGGCATTAAATACCGGAGTCAGAGTTAAATATATGGATCGTGGTGCAGGGACAGAAGTTGTAGCCCATGATTTTCCAGAAGGTTCAACGCCGTCAGTTCACTTACTATATCGACCTGGTCACTATGACATTCTATATCCCTGATAATAATATTGATATTAATAATAATAATAATGATTTATTACTACTGCTTAATGTAATCAATTTTTAAAATAAAACCGTTTTTTGCGATAAGTTACATGCCTTTATACTGGTTAATAAATTTAGTACTAATAGGATCAAGTATAATTTTAAAAAATATGAAAAACGGTTGACCCTGTGAGCCAACCCCAAAATTTTCCGCTGTTTTCGAGCTCGGGGATCTTCAGGTTAAAGTTTTGTCGACCCTAATTACATTTGAAAAGTGCATGTAAAAAAGGCATCCAATAATAATGACGGAATAAATTAAAAAGCAGGCCAACTATTACGAAAATTAATTCATAAAATTAAAAAAAAAATACATGTTTTTTTACAAATAGTTATCGTTCAAAAGGTTTTATTTGTTACATCTTATAAAACATCTTAAAATAAGTAATCCCTTATTAAAAGAAGCGATTCAGAGTGATTAGAAAAAAAAAAATTTTTAATACTTCTGAATACCTTCAAATTGCCCTTCTTATGGACCTTTAACATTACAAATCGTTTTAAAGCACTTTTTTTAATAAGGGATAAAAATAATATTAAGTTTAATGAATAAAATAAACAATCAACAATAATTTTTAGTTTTAGAAGGCAAGTATGAAAAGTTCCAATTCTTTGTCATCTAAATATTGCATAACTTCTAAAATGACTTCATATGGCAATTGAGAAAGACAATTAGTAGTAGAAAAACGTATTTTTTTGCACCGGTTCAAAAGTTTAACTCTTTTTTGAGCTTGTCTGATACGAGCCTCTATTCTACGAAAGAAATAGATTCCTGGACACTCGAAGCCACGCCTTTTTATACAAAGAACGTTAGTTGAATTTTCGACTCTAACAAGTTTTTCCAATTCTTTGTTAGTCAACATAAGAAAATTGTAGAACGATATACGTTTATTATCTAAGAAAATAAAATCATCCTTCAGAATTAAATACTCCCTTTTAAACGTTTCTAAATACGCTTCCATTCTAATTGGATCTTCATTAATTAAAATATCCATCAATTGTACTTCTTGCTTGGGTACAGTCGGATCGTGAAAGTACCGTCTGCTAAGTAAATCTCTCAAAATAATATCTATGGTTCGTCTTCTCTCTATGCTCCAATACACTGTGGATATCTTACTTAGGTAATTTCCAAGGCAGTTCGGGAAATAACAATATTTCGAAACTTGAGGATTCATAGCGTTATGCAGAGCTTTTGATTTAGAAATGGAAACGCAACGAAATAGCAGAAACATCAAGGTACGATCACAATGATTAGCGGCCGCCATATTTACTATGAAATCTATAGGATTTTTATTCATCGCTCCTTCTAAATCGAATCCTCTTGAAATTAATGAATCCAGCACAATCAGCATTCCAAGAACATTAAGATCAATTTGATTCTTTCTTAAATTTAGACCGCACAGTGTATCATGCATCAGATAATGCATCACCGAAAAATCTCCATCATCCCGAGCGTTGATTTCTTCAGGACTTAATTTATTTATAATCAATTCATTTAGTTTTCTACCTAACATTTCTGAAGAATACTTGACAGCATACATCAACAAAGTTTTATTAGTAAGGCTTTTAACTTTCACACTGGCATCGTATTTTAATAAAAGTGTAGCCAACTCATGTTTGTTGTTGAGAATTGCATAAGTCAATAAAGTCATTTTGTCTCCAAAGTCTTCACACCACATCACATTTTTCACATATTTTGTATAAGTAGATTTACTGATTGTAGCATCAGGATTTGCGCTGTTATCCAAGAGTATACGAACGATATCCACGTGTCCAAGAAGAGCCGCCAAGGCAATCGGTTGGGTATCATCGGCGACAGCATGAACATTAGCATCGTACTCAATGACCAATAATCTTGTCAAGTCTCGATCATTTTCTACGCACGCAAGATGTAATGCCGTATAATTTCTCAATGAACCAGTCAATTGAACGGAATCATCAACTCGTGCTCCCAATCTTAACAATAATTTGACAGCATCAAACTTTTTAGCTTTAATAGCCAGATAAATTAGTGTCGAAGAATCTATGCGGGCATTAAGGTCTGCACCATTTTCGAAAATTCTTTCTATCGCCGTTAAATCCCCCCATGTAACTGCACTTGCTAATTTTTTATCCATTTTGGCTTTTTCTACAAAAGCCATAGCTGATAGCTCACACTCAAGATACATTTTACGAATTTTAGATTTCTATTAATTTATTAATTGATTATCACTACAGCGATTTTTTCAGCTTCCAGAAATATGCACAAGACGAACTTCCTCGAAAGAATTTCAGTATTCGAGTCTCGTAAGTATTTAAAACGTAATTAGAAATTTCAAATCCGGTAATTCAGTTAGTACTGCCGACTCTTGACCATATTCTTTGAGTGCTTAGAGATAACTAACGATAGATTTTAAGAGTATAGAGGGTAGAGGCAGGTAGAAGTACCTCCACCCTTGCCATACATTTGGCATCGGGAAAACCGGTTCTGCCGTTACTTTGTGGAAAATAGAAGCCCTACTGCGTGTTTTCTTTAGAAAATTTGCTAAAGTGAAACTTCTTTACGGAGCCTAAAACTGAACGTTTTGAGGCGAAAAAGGGGAGGTAGTGCGACAGGAGAAACATTAAGTGAAAGTTCAGAATGGGTGAGAAGGGGAATTGCTTACGTAGCAAGCTTTATATATTTTAAAGAATGGGGGGAGTTAAGAAGAGTCGATTAGAATGGACGAGTATAATGCGCATGTGCCGTAATTTAACCACGTTATTCATATATAAATTTATATATATATATATATTAATTAAATGTAAAATTATAAATATGTATTGTAAAATAAGTCACTAAAAAAATTATGGTCAGTATTTGAAAATTTGAAAAGAATTTTTAGGTGTACTTGAAAATATCTATAAATAAAAAAAAACTAAATCAAAAAGTTAATAAAGAGTAATTTCTATAAAGAAAGATATACCTCCATATAAATTATTGTATAAAATTTAATTGCAATAAATAAAAACAAATAATTGTATTTATAAAGGTTTAAAATCATTTAAATATATTCAAATTATTTTCTTTAATTGAATAAATGAATGAATGGAAGTATGTAATTATAAAGAGAACTAAAAAAAATTACTATAAAAAAACAAATTCTAAAAACAAACATTCGCATAACTAAGCATGTATATAAGAAAATTATGTGAAAATGAACATCTCGATAAAAAAATATCTATAAAAAAAATGGCTGTTTTTGAACATCTCTATAAAATATAATATCAAATCAAATTTAATTATAGATATCATATTTCATAGAGATGTTCAAAAACAGTCAATTTTTTTATAGATATTTTATTTATAGAGATGTTTATTTTACATAATTTTTTTATATACATGTTTAAAAAAAAATTTTTTATAACATATCGTTAGATAACATCAGCGTTATCAGTAATCTTTGATCAAATTACAACTGAAAAGTGTCTAAAATTTTTCAGACAAATCTAGACCATTATTAGACTCTCACTTAAAAATGCATTTACTTAAAAATTTTGTATATGTAAATGTATTTTCATTCCATAAACACATTGAAAAAAAAAAAAAACAAAATTTAAGTGTCAATTTAAAAAGAAAAAAATTTATTTGCATTTTTATTACTTTATTAAATTCTATATATTTATTTATTAAATTAAAATAATTAACAAGTTTTTAAAAATTTTCAAATATTTTCGAACAAATTAATTTATTTCATGTCAAATTATTATTTTTATTAATTATACATTATATATCTAAGAAAATGGTTAACAAAATGAATTTTTTTATTAACAGCAAAATTAATTAATCAGAATTTTGCTGGAATATTAAAAAATAGATTAAGCTCTATATAAATGTTAACCACAATACTATAAGATGACTAGACAGTTGGTCCCAGGGTTCACCAGCGAAAAAGTAAAAAAACAATTAATAACACTGTTCAACCCTGTTCGATAAATCTTCAGATTAGAACAAAAAAAAGAAAACAAATAATTTGCATAATTTTCACTGAACATAGAAAATAAAATTTATTAAACTGGTAGTCGTCACTGTATTAAGTCTTCTCTTATCACTTTGTACGAAGCGGCTAATTGTCAGAGAGATTAAACGAGATTAACTCCTGCAATGAGATCCTCCCGTACAAGTGGGAGTACAGGGCCACCGGCGACTCTTCTGAAAGCACAAGTACACGTGCCAGTGTGTAAATAACATGACTATTCAGACTTCTCTTTATATTAACAACGAGATCTACGTACATGTTTATACACATACATATGTATGTGTATATCTATGCATGTATTCTCATCGCAATGTTAAGGTATTTGTTTTATGAACAATAGTGAAGTAAAGACTAGGCTAATAAACGAGTGCTCGTTAAGTCCATTTGTAGTTTACTCCAAATTCCAGTAAAAAATACTCACTGGGTGTGTATTAGTCCATGTATCGTAGGGGCCAGCATCTGATGCTGTGGGAGAGGAGCTGGAAGAATCGGCGGCCGTCGAGAAGCCGAATGTTGTGGAATTGATGATCCTATTAGCTGCAATTGCGGCACCTGAGTAACCGTATGTACCGTTGGCGCAGTCTGCGCAGCCAACATATTCAACTGACTTTGATGGATCGCTGCTGGCGTTTGATTAGAAACCATACCTACTTGCTGATGCAGCTCTTTGTGCTGAGCAGCACGAGCCCGTGCCAATAGTGACATTACTGTTCGTTTAATTGGTGACATGGCAGGTCGATTGCCTGATGATATTAGCGGTCGCTTACGACATCCTGTCAACATACCATTGCCTGTAAATTAATAGTTTACTAATTCACGGCTTATTCATTGCAGAGTTACCTTGCTGCTGTTACTATTTGTTTACCTTGCGCCGTTTGCGTTACCCCAGGCTTAGAGGAAGACTCGTGATCGGTACTGGTACCATTGCCATTGCCAGTTGTACTGGAAACTGGCGATGCTGCTGGCTCTGATAAAGTATCATCGGGACTTGATGGTAAATCTTGATTATTATTTTCTGTACTCATCATCTGCATTTCCCACATTTGTTCTTGTCTTATGTCATCATTATAATCCTGCATTTAAATTTATTAATGAAAAAAATTGATATGATATATATTTATAGTTATTGTAAAAGCATATTTATTTATTAAAGAAAACTTACAGGAACAAGAAAACGACGAACCTCAACAAGAGCATAAGCAATCCGAGCATGTGCCTCCGCTGGAGTTGCAAATGCGCTAATTTCAACATGAAGATCTTCGCTGAGGTGGGAGAATTTCGGGTCACCACTAGCTCGCAGCTCCTCCTCCTACAGAGTGTACCCCAAACCCACACCAGTGGATTAATCGATTAGCAGTACTTAATTACATGATTAAATATTTAAATTGTTTAAAGGAATACTACTTTGGGATGTAAGGAAGATTAAAGCAATGAGCAAAGCTCCTGCGTATACTCGTGTGTTGTCGAATGAGAATTCAGAGTTGTTGTTTATTCGAGTTAAACACTATATTTGTTTTCGACGTCATGTATAGCTTTAAATTACTTGAATATATGTATAATATATATTCATATATATGTGTGCGAATGTATGTTACGGATACATGCTTAATGCTTTGGCTACTTCATGACCTCTACTGGAATATCTCTCGACGAGACGTACAGCTTTTAATTAAAGAAGTCATTAAAGTCGCATCGTCGAGCGAATCTCAGTAGCACACTGCGCTGAGCAAACCTACAAGTGCGTTCAGCTACATTTATTATGATACCGGTGGCAAGAAAATCGCGCGACATTTTAAACTATATAAATATATCAAACAAAAAATAATATATAAATATTGTATATGTTACAGAAAAAAAAGAAAAGAAAATTGTAAAATGGAAAAACGTAAAAGTAAATTTTTTTATGATTCAACTTCAAGGGCACTTGACATGAGCGTCAGCTTTGATTGTGGAATTTTAACTGAAAAAATGTTTTTTTTTCTTCTACTTCTAAATTTTTTTCCTTCTTAAGATATATGGGCTATATAAATGTTATATTTATTTACCTTTTGACGGTCTTTTACTGAACCGCGACCTAAAACAGCCATCTTACAGCCGCACTCTTCTTGTAAACGCTTCAATGAGTTGCCCTTTGGCCCTAATAATTTACCGACGAAATTGAACTGCACAAATAAAACGTTAATTATAAAAAAATTAACTCACGTATAAAATTCCATTAAATTAATTAAATTTTAATTGGAAATGCAGTGAATTAAATTGAAACGTCGGAAAAAAAGTAAAAAATAGTAATAATAGTAAGATGACAAAAGGAGAAAATATTTAAGTATTAGATAAATCTTTTTTCACCTGACCTTCGGGTGATCCCTGACAGGGACCTGTACCCTGACAGCAACTTTGATTGGCTTATCTCTGGTAATGTCGACCATTCTTCGCTCCACCCCATCGCAATTTCCTCCCGCAGTCCCACCGCGGACACCTCCGCTACCACTAGACCCGCTGGCACCCCCGGCAGCATTTCTCCCGGCGCCACAACTGGAATCTGAAAAGGATCGCGTGTGATGACGATATATACAAAAGCTCTTGAGAATAACTATGATACATCAGTAGCTGCATCTTACAGTCTACCACTTTCCTGCACACCTTTTACTTATTGGACTCTCAGTAATACCCTTTTCAACAATGTCCTTTTGTAATACGCTTTCTATTATACTTCGTCACATTTTCTTCTCCTTTACTCCAACCACACAACAACTACTAAAATTGTTTTGTAATTTTCAGGTCGCGTGTACATTTTATGTTTCATCCAACAAAATGAAGAAGACAAAGATGTTGAAAAAAATAAAAAAAATTAAATCGAGAGCTTTAACTATCAAGTAAAATCTTAAGTGATATATTAAAGTTCAAACGAATTTTTAAATAATTACTACCGGTACTTGCACAAACGCCTAATTATTAGCGAACTATATTATATTTAATGACATTACAGATGACCTCATGAAAGCATCCGAGTATAATGATATATATAGAACATGTATAATAATATTATATATACATGTATGTATATGTATAACAGACATTATTCTCAGATGCACTGCAGAAGATTATTAATTACCCTTATTAATAATGAAGAAAAGTTTATGGAAGCAAGTAATAATTAACAATTATTTACAAAGTAAAAACAACTGGTAATATGTTGTCATTATTGTCATACTTACAAGGTATCATTTATTATGACATTAAATCGCCAAGAGTATGAGAAAACTTAAACTTATGTTTAAGAAGAAACTTTGTCGAAGAAAGAGATGTTATAAGACATAAGACATTGGAAAGTTACGACACGATAAAATAAAAAAAATAAAATGAAGAAGCCTTAAGGGACATAAAAAAAATCACTCCTACTTGCTGGTTTTTTTTTACTCATTTTTTAGGTAAAAACTTTTTTACTTTTACATTTTAACAAGTGGTATATAACAAATATGTATATATATCAAGGCACTTACCCTGGATATTGTATGACATTTGAATAATTTTATGTCTAAATCCGTTGGCATCGCTGATGATAATTCATTACGAAATTATAATTAATCGCGAACTTAATTATTATTTAATTAGCTTTAATTTAATTGATCGGTAGTTGTTATTATTATTGTATAAATGATTGATTAATTTAATTTAATGACACGATTTTATTTATTGTGCTGTAAATTTCTGGCGCGGTAATAAAATAATTAATAATTGTTTGTTTAAAAGAGGAGTTTTAAGAACTCACCCCGACGGAAGTTCTGGCACGACTGAAAACAGAAACTGAAAGCCCGTACCTGAAGTTGCCTGTAGCATTGGAAACTCACGAGAGAAGGAGAAACTGAGTGAGGATCATGGACCAGCTTGAAGAGTAAAGTGAGACGAGAGAAGGAGTTTAATAAAAAATAGTTTAAGAAAAATAAGCCGCCGTCATTGAAGAGTCTCAATAATAATTTCCACCACAGGAATAAATCTTTGATCGATCGCTCGAGCTTTTATCAACAACTTTGCTCGTATTGGTTACCAAAATTATTGGTGAATATTAAATAGACCAAAACTAAACGCCGTGTTGATGTTTGTAGTCGTGTAAGGGCTCTGCTTCTACATGAGTACACGTGAAATATGAATGACAAAGCTCTCGTGTATATTACAAAACAATTATTCCCGAAGGTTTTGTGCAGTACATACTTTAAATAGAAATGCGCTCCTATGAAATTTTTATTGTCGACCGTAATTCATTTTAATTGCAACGATTTTTAATTAAAAAATTACCAATAAATTTTTTTACAATAACTCTTGATTATTATCGAGATGAAAAAATAAAATATTAAGCTCACATTACAAGTTGATGAGTATAAAAGTTGTCACTCAGTTAAAATTTTCTGGAAGTAAATAATGCGCCGTACGTGATTACTGTTCATAAGTAGAAACCAAAGTAGATTTATGTTCTCACCGTGATACTTCTATCGAAATGATTCCTTATTTGTCTTAATTATCGAGTTCGTGCTCCAATACAAAATTTTTCTATATAGATTATTTAGTAATTGGTATCCTTTATCTGTTAATAATAAATATATAAAAGGCAAAGTACTTGGACCTCAAAAATGATTTTTTGAATAAAAGATGAAAGCCACCGTTCTGAAATAAATAAAAAAATATTGGAACTGATAAAATAATTTAAATTAAAATAAATATTTTGAATTTATCAGATATTTATATGCATATAAAAAACATATTTGATAAAATCAATACGTTAGTTTTCTTATTTTAATCGTGTTCACATTTAACTGCCAAAGCAACGAAATGCCAATCAAATGTCTTTGATTATTATTTTATTAAAGCGAAAAATAAAAATTTAATACTGTATTTAAATCTATATTCATTTTTTTTAAAATTACTGCTGTTATAGACAACAATGAAAGAACATTAATTAATTTAAATGTCATTAATTAGTATTAATTACAGTGAATATTGTGATTATGAATAGAATTGTTTATTGCTGAGTGAACCTCTTCAACCAGGCTTGCTGCTCTTCATTGTTTCAAGCCCTATCGTTGATTGACATGTCTACTTAATCCATAACAATAGATAATAATCAAATGCATACATATATACTTATATATGTAAATGATACATACTATGATATGGAAAAGTATTCAATTAATAACTAACTACTAATTAAATATTTTTATTTTACGCTTCAGTTATTTTATATCATTAAAAATTTAATAATTAATCAAAACTTTTTTTTTAAATTTCTCATCAGTCTGTTCATTGGTTATTAAAAATTTATACCATTTAAATTAGTACATATATCTATATATATATTAGACTATGCCAAATAAAATCAATATTTTTTTTTCAGTCCCATACGAAAATTACGTTGAATGTAACATAAAAAAAAAAATTGGGTACTAAAGTTGGGCCCTTCAACTCAATTACAAAACGCGCGCTCGCTTAAATAAGATTTTCCACACTGTAATAAATTGGGAATGAATTCGGAGTAATTGCGAATTTTATTTAAATCCGAATTCAATCCGTCACTCGGAGTTTTGGAGTTTAAAAAAAAATCACTCCGCATACCGAGTAAATAAATAAAAGAGTTTGTCTTTTCAGTGGAGTAGTTTCGGAGTGGTCTGGATTTTATTTACTCCGATTCGGAGCTTTAATATTAAAATAAACTCCCATTCGGAGTAAATTTCACTTCAAGGGGATTAAATAAATAAACAGTCATGCGCTCCGCATTTACTCCGAATTCAATCCGGATAAAAAAAGTAATTTTTGAACGGTTAAATTTATCAAAAAAATTATAAGAGATTTTTTTTATACAGCATTCGATTCTCTACAAAGATATGTTATAGTAATTTAAATTTATTGATCCATTAACGAGTTGTAAAATTTCAAAGTTAAAAAAAAATATTTCCCATGTTTAAATGGCAAATCTTACTTACGAGAGCGCGCGTTTTCTAATTGAGTTGGAAGGCCCAACTTATACCCAATTTTTTTTATTACATACCGAAAAACAAAAATATCGATTGTATTTGTCGCAGTCTAATATAAATATGGATAATCAATCAGTAATAGGTGATACTGATGATAAAAATATTTTTTTTTTGGAGTTAAAATTTTTTATTCCCGCATTTTTGTGTAGGAGTAATTCGCACACATTGGATGTGGAAGCGAGAAAGGGGCTTGGGAGGATCAAGAGGAAGAGGAATGATGACGACGACAGCGACATGCGCAGAAGAGGAACGCCATTAGTACTACTTACCCGGATTTTTCGTCCATTTCGACGTGCTGTCCGTGTGTTAAGAAAAATATATAATTATTAATAAATAATCATTTAATTAATACTGTGTATTGTGTTAAATTGTGCAGCGATTTATTTTATTTATTCTATTATTAATTAATAGTTGAAAGAATAATAAATAATCTCAGTACAAGATGACCGAACGATCAAGCAATGGAGATTATAAATATGATGTTGAAGAGGATGGTGGCGGCGATGGAGACAGCAATGGGGGTGACGACCATCAGAGAATGCCATTGGAAAAAGATCGTAGTGAAAGAGCCGACAAAGTTGGAGAATACATGAAAGAATTGTTGGCCGAAAAATTGGCACTTGATTCACAAAAATGCCCAAATGCTTTGCGGTTACTCGATCAAGGTGTTTATTTTATAATTAATTTCTTTGCTTTTTTTCAATTATTGATTTTGCGTATGCTCGAGCTTCTGATTTATTACCACATTTTTTTTTACTGGACACTTATAATCACCAATTTTCATTTATATTTTTTTTTATTTCATTCAATTTAATTCATTTTCTATACCGTTTTTTTTTTTTTCTTTTACTTTGTTCTTTTTTTTTTTTTTTTTTTTTTTTATATGAAATGAAGTTTGTGGGTTTGATAAAGATGGCAGTGTAGCTGACGCCACATAGACGCGAATTTAAATGGACGGATTTTAAAAAGTATGACCCCGACGATATCCTCCGCAAATTAATCTGTCATATCACCGCGATATCCATGACAAGATCCGCTGATTCCTTTTGTAATCATCTAGATGTCCACATGTCTACATATAGAAACGACCAATTATTTGCTTGCTCATCCACTTGACATTCTTTCTCCTTTTTTTTTGTTTCAGCCGTTAATAACCGGGTCAAACAGTTTACTTTATTTTATTATTTACTCCGTTTGACTATAGAGCTACAGAAGAATTTAAATTCTCATGAATTATTTATTTATTTGTTTTTATAGAGATTCAGAAGACTCAAGCTATAGGAAAGCCTATGAGAGACCTAAAATACGTAGACATTTATCGTGAAAAACCAATAAGAGTATCAGTTAAAGTATTGGTGCCAATTCGCGAACATCCTAAGGTAATTAAATAAACTGTTAACTCAATAAGTTTATGTACTTATATAATTTAAATGATAACTTAAAACAATAATAATAATACTGACAAAAATTTATTTTGAACAGTTTAATTTTGTGGGAAAGTTACTTGGACCCAAGGGTAACTCGATGAAACGCCTGCAGGAAGAGACTATGTGTAAGATGGCTGTGTTGGGAAGAGGATCGATGAAAGACAGACAGAAGGTATATAATTCATCATAAACTTTACAAATTGTTAATTATATTGCTTATGAGTTATATTCTTGTGAGTTATCTCAGTCCCATTGTCTTACAAGTTAACTCAACTGCAGAATGGTTTACTTCTTTACAACACAATTATTTATTCAGCTATGAGACTCTAAAATAATTTATGTCGAAAAGAAAAAAATGTAACCCAAAGAAATTTAAATTATTTTATTTAGACTATTTACTTATTTACAAGGTCATTTTTATTTAACGTACCGAGCGGTCGAAATATCCAGCAGTGTTTCACCATACGTTCATGTTATAAATAATCCAATTTAATCGATCGGTCTGTAACATCTCGGTATATGTACCAACATCTTTATGTAGCCTAAGCTTTAGGACTTTACTTCCTGCAAAAAAAAAAAACGTAAAATATATATGAAAAAACTCCCTGAGGATTTAATGCGGAAAAAGTAAATTTTTCTTCCCCCTGATCCCGCCGGATTATCTATCTAGACTGGCTGATAAATAATGGGGGAGTGCAAGAGTATATGAGGTGCCAGTATTCAACTTAATTTAAATTAATGAATCATTGTGGTAAATTAGTTGTTTAACGAGTTTGATAAAGCGGTCACAGGTGAATAAGTCTGAGTCTGTGACCCTGTTCTCGATAAGGGAAAACGGTTTTTACCATCGATTAATAATTTGTTGTTTGTTTTGTGGTCAACAGGAGGAAGAGTTTCGCCAGTCTCTTGACCCGAAATACGCTCATTTATGCGACGATCTACATGTCGAGATCACAGCTGTGGCACCACCAGCTGAAGCCCACGCACGTATCGCTTATGCACTTGCTGAAGTTCGTAAATATTTGATACCCGACAATAATGACATTATTCGTCAAGAACAAATGCGTGAAATGGAATTGACAATGTCTGAAAGTGGAGTCGTTTCTGAAGAACATCGATCGTCTGTCAAGGCATCAAGTTCCATGAGATCGCCTACCAGTAGACCAGTTACCACTTCATCTACATCTGTAAGATCAGCACGACCTCCTTCTTCACGTCCTGGTACCTATTTTTATTACTGTTTATTAAGCTGTACATTTTTTATTATACTTTAATAGATTTTATTTAAATATTTTTTAATAACAGTTATGCCTCCACCACCACCACATTCATCCCGAACATCAGCCTCACGTTCATCAGCAAGTAAAGCTAAAGTATTTTCGATTTTGGATCGCGCACGAGCTGCTATGGACCAAAGCTACGGGTTAGTTTTATAAAATTATTTTTTGTAATATTATTTTATTATTAATTATTACTATTAATTATTATTAAAAAAATAAAAAATAATGAACAAAAAAAAATAAAAAATAATAATAAAAAAAAAAAAAAAAAAAAAACATGATTTAATGATACTTGATATAGATCCGCGCCGCCTCCGCCGTCCAGTCGTGCATCACATCCAGAATATGAATATCACGGTTCTTCAAGTAGTAGTACCAGATATACTGATAGACATTATTCGCCGTCCGCTTCGTAAGACGTTTGGAACTTTTTTTTTTTTTCCACTCGCATGATTTTTTAAATATAATTAATTTAATTTTTATTTTTCAATTAAGATATACAATTAATACAAACAAACAAACAAAAAAAAAATTATTAAAAACATTATTATGTATACTTTTGAATTTTTTATATTTTACAATATAGTGATGACATTTATACGCCGACGTCTTACACGACTTATGAGTACAGCGATGTCCCTTCAACACACTCTTCTGAGTATTATGAAACGTCTGATTACCCTGGTAAGTAAAAGTAATATTTATTTTATTTTTTTGGTTCCATACATTTTTTTAAGCCATTTAAAAAAATTAATTTAGTGCTATTAAACATTAATTAAAATGAAAAAAAAAAGTACGTGATTAAATATAACATTTAAAATAAAATAATAAATTTTATTGTGATTAAAACTAAATATAAAAGAAATAATAATTAATTTAATATTATTAGATCAATTTAGATGCTTCAAAAACTAATCTAATAATAATTTAATAATTAATTGATATAATCTAATATATGATAATTATATAAAATAAAATTTAATAATTTAAAAAAAAAATGGATTGCGTTAAATTCGCAGAGGACTCATCCGGCCGCGCTTGGAAAACGTACAAGACATCATCGTCATCGGGCTCGGCTTCGCGGTATCGTACAACTCCGTACGCTCGCCCAAAGTAACATAAAATGAGTTCTAAAGAACTAATAAACGTGGAAGAACAAGGAAAAAAAATGAAATTAAAACGTAAATAATAATAATAATAATAATAATCATAGAATTAATGGGGAAAAAAATAATAAATAATTTTTAACTTTAATCCACGCTAATGTTTATAATTATAAAATAACTCGGGAGATATCTTTTTAATTAAAAATATAATCATTAATATTAATAACTAATTAACCGTAAACAATAATAATTATTTAATCATAAATAATAAAAAAAAGTTGATTAATAAGATGAAAAAAAATTGGCTATAAGCTAAGATATAATTTCAGTTGAAATTAACTGATATAAATTTAAAACTACCAGTTATTAATTTTAATTAAAAAAAAAAACAAATCAATTATAAAATTAAAAATACTGTCTGTTAAAATAAAAAACTATTAAAAGACACTAAATATAATTATTTAAAAAAGAAAAATTACTATCAATAATTGATGAAGAATAATAATTAAAATTAATATAAAAAATAATGTAACATTTTTTATTATTTAAATAATTAAATGTGTGACATAATTAAAAATGTATATCAGTTTTAAAACAATAATAAATATAATTAAAATTATTGTGTTAATAATGGACAAAAAAATAATCATTAATAAAATATACGCGAATACAAAATTTAAATTTTAAATTAAATATCCTATCCCTTAATTTAAAAAAAAATCAGATTAATACAAAAAAGTTTATTAAATTCTAAAACTAATTTAAAATTTTTATTTTTATTTTAAAATATCATCTCATTAGTTAAGTTTTTTAAATTAAATTATTAGCTTTATTTTATTTTACATGTTTTAATAAATACATATGTTATATATATTTTTTTTATCACGTACTCAAGCGTTATCGAAAAAAAAAATCCTCGATATCGTCGCTGTAAAAATTTTCGTTACTGCTTGTATATTTATTTTATCATCAAGCTGATACGTTTGTAGCTGGTTTTAAAGAGGAAGTCGTGAAAGGAAGAAGCAAAAAATAAATGTATAGGGTGACCAGAATAGTGAATAAACATTTTTCTCCCGCATGTAATTAAAAATTTTATAACGGAGTAAACGTCTCATAACTCGTTAACAATTTCAATACTTTTCATTTGAATTTTTCTCTCAGTTGTATTTTTATTTATAAAGAAACCTATGAATGAGCGTATTTACTTACTGAGTGTTCTTGAACTTGCTTGGTCACCCTATATAAAATATATATTCACATATGTACATATATCCAGTCAGTTGACACGTAACTTTAAGAAACGGAGCGACTGTCAAGTGCCAGCTGCCTATTGGTTGTAATTCCATACAAATATAATTTAAAAATTATATTTTAAAAACAATAATAATAATTATACTGATAACTCTAATAAATAATTAATTAAGAGCTTTAATTATTTTATAAGACGTTTTGAAGTGACGCGTTACCGTTTGGAGTATTTAATTATTTTTTTAAATTTAGTAATTACTCAACTGAGTAATTACTTCTGATTATTATTTGCTATAAGATATTTAATTTTTTTAAACTTTTACTAAAAGGTAATTTAATTGTAAGTGTACAGAGTAAACTATCCAGTTTCCGGCTCTTTAAATTTTTTTTCTACGCATTTTAAAGTACAAGTCATAATTATTGAGACGTCAAAAAGAGCGCGAGACAGTTTAATTTTATTTATTATATTTAATATTAATAATTAATAACTTTTCTGAACGCAATCTCGTTAATGACTCGACTTTTTAAATAAACTTTAGAGTATCAGTTTAATAAAAAAATCAGTCTAATTCAGTAAGAAAATAAATAATTTATTTAAAAAAATATATAAGGGGGCTGGTGATTGGGTAGATTACAAAAAATGAAGTTTATTTATCTACTAAGTATTTAAATCATGGATTTAAAAACATGTTTATTACAATAATTAAACGTAATTAGCGTACAGATGAACGGAGACGAGCAAAACAGAAAAAAACTTCGCAGCGATGCGATGTTCGGTAAAATAAATCAGTTTGTCACTTTACAAAAAGATGAAACTGCTAAATATAATTCTTTATTTTCAAAGGTATGGTATTTTATTTTTAATTTAATTTATAAATTTTAATTATTATAATTACTGTAAAATAATAGGTGACGGAAAGTATTGTTAGTATTTTAAAAGAAAAAGATGAAGTGTTTAAAAAATACTATCGGAAGACAATGTACGCCGGTAGTTTTTACAAACAAACCAGAGTCGGTCAACCCAAAGAATTTGATTTGAATTTAATTTTATGTCTTCCTGATATTGATAGTGTTAAAATAGAAGTAAGTTTAAGATTATATAGCTAATAAATTTATTTATTTAACTTGGTATTATTAACTTATGTATTTTTAAATAGAAAGGGAGACCGGGGTTTGCTAAAATTAAATTTGATAAACGTAAAATTTCTTCTGTTTGGACTGAACACAAGTATATAATTTTATTTAATATTTATATTTAAATATATTTCTTTTTTTTTACTATTGAGAATATTCTCAGGCGGTGCCTCCCACTTTTTTAAAATATTCAATGACCTTGAACTGTCATAATCGTATTAAAATTTTATTAATTAATTGAGACATTAATTGAAAAAAAGAAGAACGTGGTTACAATTCCGCCCAGAGATAGATTTAAAAACAAATTACTTAGTTGTTATCAATTACGAGTAAAATGAAATTTTGTAAATAAATTTAAGGCTAAAAAATTTTAAAATTTGAATTATAATATTGGCATAAAGATTTTACTAAAATTTATTTAATATATAAATATATTTTTAGTCCAAAAATTTTAAGATTTCAATAAAAATTATTTTCTTAATCGAAGAAATCTGAGCTCAGCGCGAAATATACTGATGTTTTTTTTTTTGGAGTTCTGTAAATAAATTTCAATTTTCTTCTCTATGAAAATTGTTCTTCAACTTAAGTATGAAATTAATAACGTAGTAATTTTTATTGTAACCACATTGTCCTTTTTTCAACTATTGCTTAAACTTTTTTTCATTAATTGATCAAATTTAATACGGCTCTGACAGTTTGTTCATTGAATAATTTCAAAAACTGGGGGTACTGTCTAAGATTGCCCTTAATTAAAAATTATTTTTCATTTTTCATCAGAGTATTAAAAAAGTGGCTCGACAGCGAAGGTTATTTAAATAACGAAAAATTACGAGGATGGTTTGAGGGAATGGTCAAGAAAAGTTTGCTCCCATCCGAAAAAAATTCAAATAAATTTATAATTTATTCAAAAGACTCCTCGAGTCCTCTATGTGAAGTAATTATTTTCAGTAGCACCCAAAATAAATCTAGTCCTATTTATTAAATTTTTTTTGCCAGGCAGAAATAAAAAAAAGCGGACCAGCGTTTACTTTAATCGCAAATGATGGATCTATGGAGTTTGCTGTAGATTTAGTGCCAGTATTAGAGTTTTCTCAGCCACCGCCTCTACCAAATTTTGAAAAAACAAAAGAGCCTTGGCATCTTGTTCCTAAACCCCTTAAAAATGGGGATGCTCCTAATCAAAATTGGCGGTATTGTTTTTATCATTACGAAAAAGAAATGTTGAGGAAAAATGGTAAATTTAAGCCGGTTATTCGGCATATAAAAGTATGTTTGTTCAATTTTTGATAATAAATAAATGTATGTAGGGAAAACATTACGGAAAAATATATCACTGAAAAAAACTATCAAATATATAAACAATAAAAAATTACTATTTGAAATTTTTCCGGCGATGTTTTTATCGTCTATTTAAATAAATATATGAAGAATTTGAAAATTCTGAAGTTTAAAATTTTCAGAAATTGAGAGACACGCAAAATTGGTCTATTCTTGCAAGTTATTACATTGAAACTTTATTTTTTCATGTGTTAAGTAAAAATGATTTTGATCAAAATGAATCACAAACAACATTACTTGTATACGTAAGTATTTTTTATATTATTTCAGTAATAATAAGTTTATAACTACAAAAATACTATTGGAGTTTTATTAATTGTACGTAGATGTTAAAAGAACTCAGTAAAGCATTTAAAAGTGGGTCGTTAAATTATTTTTGGGATAAAACTTTTAATGTATTCGGTGAATTGACAAAAGATATGATAGTCGGTGTCCAAAATCGTTTAGACAAAATAATTAAAGAAATAGAAGCCGACCCGACAACTATGACTCAGTATTTTTGTGAGTATTTTAAAATAAATATTTGAATAATAATCAAATTTTTGAGTACAAATTAAATTTTAGTAACGAAAGAGGAGCAGGAAAAATTGAAAGAAATTGAGGAAAAAGAAAAGACGCAACCGAAAAAAGAAGTCATTGGTAATTACAAAGTATTTATAAAAATTTTCGTTTTTTTTTTTAAATAAAATATTTAATATGAAAATAATCAGTAGATAAAACTAATGGTTTATCGAGTACACCTCCTTTGACCAGAGAAACAAAGTCAGAGAAAAATAAAAAAATTATACAAGAGCCAGAGAATAGAGAGACGAGTAAAAATGAAATCAAAGCTTTAAAAGAAATGGTACTGTCATTAAAAGCTGAATTTAAAGACTTTAAAAATTCAATTAAACAAAAACCCATTGATCAAACTCCTGAAACTGAAGCAACGGACGAAAAGGAGATGAAAAAATTACTACTGTTACTTATTGATGAAGTGAAGCAATTAAAACTTAATGTCGGAAGACTGGAAACTAAAATAGACCAGACTAATGAGCAAATTAAAAACATTAAATCACAATCAACATTTTTTGATGTCATGGAAACTGGGGTTACTCTTTTAAATTAATTGACAAATGGTTTTTATCAGAAATATTAATTAAGTTTTATTATTTTATAAAATATTTTTATAATTTTCTTTACTTGAATAAAATTTTATAAAAAACACATTTTTTATATTTTTATTTTACGAGTAGCGACAACACACATGTTTTCTAAAGATACTTCTAAACGTGTGTAATAGTATAATTTACTATCAAAGCCCATTGAGTCAAGATATTTAATCCGTCCCCAATTTAGCAGTGATTTGACCTTTCGACCTATCGATTCACGTATTTCACGTCTCATATCCTCGCTAAAAAATTCATAAACCAATTTATAAACAATTATTTCTATTTTCTGTATGTCTAGGATAAACTTAAATAATTTATTATATTGAATAAATAAAAATATTCTGTAAAAAATACCTGGATTCTTTGTCAGTGACGTTCGACTGTCGATTTTTACCAGTACCACAAGTCGCCCAGCTGGCAATACTACACAGGATTGGAAATTCTTCAGGAGTAAACCCACATTCTTTTAAATATTTTTTACCTACATACGAAATATATTCGCAACGATGATGACAGCAGAATGCGATTATTAGTCCACTAACTCCAGTATCTTCTGTCTGATTCGTCAAACATCTCAACGTTAAGTCTGAAATTAAAAATTTTTATATTAATATTTTATCCAGAAATTTGTTGTCAAAATAAGTATTTTAAATATTTTTAAAAATTCTACTGCACTAAGATCTCATTTTATTCAAACAGCGATGCGGGTATTCAAACTTGGTGACATTTCGTAAAAAAATCAACAATAAATTTAATTATTTAATTACATCAACGTACCAGTTGCTGCACCACATAAATGCTTAGCGATTCCCACAGTATATTTACTATTTTTAACTTCTTCAATTTTATTCAAACAGAGATCAGCGATATCTGCTCGTATTCTTACAATATTTATCGAACAATCTTCAGTCTTCAATTTATTATCATTTTTATGACGATGACTTGAACGATCTACGAGTATTACAGTCGAATCTTTAGTATTTTTAATTAACTGAGCTAGCCAATAAGTTAATTTTCCTATAAATAAATAAATAAATTATTAAGTAATGTATGAAAACAATGATGATAAAAATAAAAGTATACCTTTCCCAGCTCCAAACTCAATAAAACAACTATTCTCTTTTAATAATCCAGCCCGATTTAGATGGGCCAGCAGCGATGAGTTTTGAATTAAATGCTTCTTCAAATAATTTCCATACGACGAATTATTTATTTCAGCGCTCAGAATATCATGTTCTAATATTAGTTCTTCTACTTTTGGCAATTTGTCTATTTAATAAATAAAACTAATCAATAAAATACTCTGCTTTTAAAAATAAACAAATATAAAGTTAAATTAATACCCGCAGCAGCTTCAACTTTTTTAATAACATCATCAACGACATTCTGGTCCAGCAAAGTAAGAGGAACGTGCTTGGGAGCTTCTATATTAATGTCACCACGATTTATTCCCTCAATAATACATTCTGGTCTAGCATCAATAAGTTTCTTGACATTGCAAACTTCCAAATGCTGCTTCAATCTCGATTCAAAACAAGTACTGCAAATAATCTATAAATTAAATACGTCACTTAAATAAAAAATTAAGTTATCATATAAAAAAAATATAAAACTACATGAGTGCGAATGTAACTGACAGGTGGGAATTTTTTAAATTTTGTAATAAATAAATAAAAATTAAAAAATGCATATTTAGATCAATGAAAAATCACTTCGCGCACTTTTTTAAATTTCATTATTTAAATTCATTTATTCGTTTATTTTAAATTTATAAAATGTCTCGTCTGGTACAATCGCACTCATTAAAATTAAAAATTTTAATTAAATAACTTACTGAGTACTGTCTAGAGGACAAGGAATTCTTTTAGATGGAGATTGTACGCTGACATCTATCTCCATATGTTCTCCACAATATTTATGTCCTTTTTTTACAGTCATTCTGCAAAATCTTTTTTTACGTTCAACAAAAAACTTGCAATGCTCTGTATCCATTTTTTAAAAATTTTTTTTTTAAATTTTTAATTATTTGAAATAATTTAGGAAGTTCAGCTCTTGGAGACTAGAGAAAAAATAACCTATCAAATTCAAATCAGCTGCGAAGCGCCACCACGTGACTTATTTTGTTTATAAAAATATTTTTTAAATAAATGGAAGCCGCAACTAATTATTAATAATTAATAATAATAATAATAATAATTACAAGTTATCATTATGAATGTCAATAAATTAAATGACATTAGACGTTTCTTTATTTCGTACAGAACTTATTGCAAAAGATTAAATGAGGAACGTATTGCTGGTGAGATATTTTATTTGTTTATTTATTTTTTTAAATAATAAATAAAAAATTATCTGTTCTTTTTTTATATTTTTACTCTAGATTTTCCAAATACTTATGAAGCAAAAGTTAGAGAAGAATATTGGAATGATATCTGGTTAAAAAATAATTATTGGAACCCTAAAAATGATAATTATCAGTTAAAAATGTTGCTACCCCCGCCAAATGTCACTGGAGTTCTTCATCTAGGTCATGCACTGACAGTAACTGTCGAAGATATTTTAGCAAGATGGTAATTGTTCAAATTAAATCATTATTTTATTTTATTGTAATGACTGGTATTTTTTTTAGGCACAGGATGAAAGGAGATGCTGTCCTCTGGGTTCCTGGACTGGATCACGCGGGAATAGCAACGCAAGTAGCAGTAGAAAAAAATTTGTTTGCTACTAAAGGTGTCACGAGACATGACTTAGGGAGGGAAAAATTTTTAAAATGCGTTGACGAGTGGAAACAGGATAAAGGAGATGTGATCAAGAACCAGTTGAAGAGTTTGGGAGCAACTCTAGACTGGTCGCATGAATATTTTACTATGAGTAAGGTAATTTTTCAAAACTTTGATTGTTTGGATGAAGATGTTGATGAGTTTTTAATTAACAGGAACACAATAAGGCAGTGGTTGAAGCTTTTGTGACTTTGCATCAACGTAATTTGCTGTATCGTCATAAAGATTTGGTCAATTGGTCTCCTACATTGAGAAGTACGATATCAGATATTGAAGTCGAGTTTATAGAAGTAAATAAGAAGACTGATTTAAAAATACCTGGTTATGACAAGAGTGTGAGGTTTGGAGAAATAGCAGAGGTTGTTTTTAAATTAAAAGATTGCGAAGATGAAATCACTGTGGCGACAACAAGAGTCGAATCAATGTTTGGAGATGTTGCTATTGCTGTTCATCCAGACGATTCTCGGTACTCGAGACACATCGGTCGTCAAGTCTGGCATCCACTTCGCGAAACTTTTATACCCATAATAGCTGACTCTAGTGTTGAGCAAGACTTTGGCACAGGTGCGGTGAAAATAACTCCGGGACATCATCATCAGGATCTTGATGTCGCACGTAGACATTCGCTGGAGATAATAGAAGTGATAAAGGAAGATGGCAAGATAAATGACCAAGCTAAAAATTATTCAGGTGTCCAAAGATTTGAAGCGAGAAGAAAAATTACTGATGAATTAACTGACAGAGGAATAATAAGAGATATCAAGGATCACGCGATGACTATTCCTGTTTGTTCGAGGTCTGGAGATGTTATTGAGTACATGATAAAAGAGCAGTGGTTTATGAGTATGAAAAAAATGGCCGAGAGAGCTATGGAAGCTGTGAAGAGTCAAGAATTGAAATTAGACCCGCCGAGATTCGAAGAAACTTGGCTAGATTGCCTGGATAACATCAAGGATTGGTGTGTGTCCAGACAATTGTGGTGGGGACATCGAATTCCAGCTTACAAATGTTTTGACGGATCAAAAACTCACTGGATCGTAGCTCCAAGTCTTCAAGAAGCTCACAAGCTCGCGCAAAAGCAGCTTGGAGTAACGGAAGTCCAGCAAGATGACGATGTGCTGGACACCTGGTTCTCTGCTGCTCTGCTTCCACTGTCCGCGATGGGTTGGCCGGATAAAAAGTACGCAAAACATTACCCACTAAGCCTCATAGAAACTGGACACGACATCTTGATGTTCTGGGTCTCCAGAATGGTGATGATGTGCACAGAATTAGTTGGAACTCTGCCTTACAATCAAGTGCTGCTTCATGGTATTTTGTGTGACGCGCAAGGTAAAAAAATGTCTAAAAGTCTTGGTAATGTAATTTTACCAGAGTATATTATAAACGGAATAAGTTTAGAGGATTTAAATGCCAAAGCCGAAGAAAGTTTTGCTGGTGGAATTCTCAGCAAGTCAGAACTAAAACGTAATCTAACTGTTAACAATAAAATGTTTAGTGAAGGAATCGCTAAATGTGGAATTGACGCACTGAGACTGACCCTCTGCGCTCACAACATTAAGAATGAAAAAATCAGTTTCAATGTCATTGAGTGTAAGACAAACAAACATTTTTGTAATAAAATATGGCAAGCTTGTAAATATGTGCTGCTTGTTACTGATGACAGTCTCATAGAAAAACCTGATGATCTGACGACAGTCGACCGATGGATACTAAGTCGCCTGGCTCTGATGGTAGAAAGTGTAAATGAATCCTTCGAGCAGCGTAATTTTTACAAAGCCATCAGAGCTTTCAGACAATTTTTTTACTACGAATTCTGTGATTTTTTTATCGAAGCAACCAAGCCCGGTCTCCAAAGTTCAAAAGAAAATATTATTTTAAGTCATAGGTTTTGCTTGATAAGATGTCTAGAAGTTTCTTTGAGAGCAATTTCACCAGTGATGCCGTTTTTGTGCGAGGAATTGTACTCGCGACTTGCGACAAAGCTGCCAGCATTTACTCCAACTCCTTCAGTCATGAAATTGTCTTACCCTACAGTGGAAGAAGTTGATAGAGATCGCAAACTAGAAGAAAAGTTTAATCAAGTTTTAAAAATTATTTTTGATGTCAGAAATATTTTTGCGTATGTTAATAAATCGTCAATCCTAGGAGGTAAATTTTCATAATTTTTAAATATTTTCTTGTACTCCAATAAATTATTTTAAATTTTTAGTTGAAATTGTAACGGCCGGAGATAATTTAGAATTATTCAAAGATAATATTAATGTGATTGTTGCTACGACGAGAGTTAGTGACACTAAAATACTGCCAGCTGATAATTATGTTATCAAAGAAAATAGTATTTGTAGTAAAGAATCTGATTATCAATTGTACTATTTATTAAAGGTAATTATTTATCATTAATTATTTGAAAGTAAATCTTGATAAAGTTTTATTTTAATCTAATAACTGATTAAATTTTTAGGACAATAATGTTGGAGCACAAATGGCGGATAAAGTACAAAATAAAAAATTAAAATTAGAAGAAAGTATAAATAAACTCACAAAAAATTTATCACGCCCGAAATTCATACCCAATGAACAGAATACAAAAATTGAGGATCAGGTAAATGGATTAATTATTTTTTAAATAATAAAAATGAATAATAATAAACTTAAAATTTATTTATAGATTAAAAATCTTAAACATGAGCTTGAGAAAATCCCAAGATTTGTATAAAAAATTATTTATTAATATTTTAATAAAAATATTCTACTCAACGTCCATATCTTCATCGTCACTGCTGTCGTCGCTGTCACTTTCAGATTCAGAGCTTTCCGAGTCTAGCCAGACTTGCGAAGAAACATCATTTGGAACAATAGTCTGCCATTCATTTAATTTGTGGAGATCTAAACTGTAGAAGTCATTAAGAGTATACTGTCTGTCTCCATCTTCATACATCCCGCCGTACAAATAAAGGACATTGTTTTTTACAACGAGTCCAGGATTTATTCTCGGCGACGGTGTGAATACTTGAGCCTTTGGTTCAGCGGCAACCGAGCACGTTGGTGTGACCGGAGCGGGTCCAAGAGTCATCTTAAAAACTCCGTCATCTATTACTACTTTAGCCGGTTCTGCATTTGCTTCCTTTTCCTTTTCATCTTCGTCGTCATCTTTATCATCACCATCGTCTTTAGCATCTGAATCATCTTTCCTACGCTTTCGTTTACTTTTTTCTTTATCACCAGTCACTGTAACAATTCTCCAGTGTCGTTTCTCCAAGTCCAAAGCCAATAAATCATTGAAAAATGTCCCGCGAAGTTCTTCATCTTCTTCAAAACATACGTCATCATAAACTCCTCCAAATACATAAGCTACAGTGGGTGAGGCTAAGACAGCTGATGAGCTACAACGCGCAGGAAATGTAAATCCAGACTGTTTAATATCATAGGATTTCCATTGAAAATCTTGTTTTTCACCTTTTACAGGACTTAGGATGTACATATCTTCATGAACTTCACCTATTTCTAACTCTTTTTTGAGTCTTTTTTTACTGTAGCCTCCGGTAATAAGGATTTTATTATCAGAAATAGGCAAGACGATGCACCCAGACCTCGGTTGTGGAACAAAGCCGACGACATTAATTTTCTGCCATGTGTAAGCTGTCAAATCAAATTTGTACAAGTCATTGAAGTACTTGAAGTCGCGTCCGTTATCATGAAAACCACCAAAAATTAACAACTGTTTCTTAGTGTAGACCATGCGGTGTCCACTTCTTGAAAAAGGCCCATTGGGCACCACCACTTTCTTCCATTTCTTTTCGCCAAAATTGAAAACCCACAGATCTTTGTAATGGTAAAACTGGGACTCTGACGGACTAGAAAATTCTCCACCGAACACCCAGAGCTCGCCTTTATTGCTGGGTATAGCTACCGCTTGATGCCCGCATCGCGGAGGCGGCGCACCGGGTGCCTTTATTAACGTCCAAGTTTTTTTATTCAAATTATAAAAATACATGTCACCGTAAACTGTCGTCTTGCGGCCGTCGTGGAACTCTCCTCCAAGCATAACCAGCTCATCTTTGAATGGGTGAGCTGTCAAAGTAAAATTAACACGTCTCGATGGCTGATCAACAACAACTTCAACGACTTTTTGACGCGCTGCCTCTTCTTTTTCAATCTGCGCCACAACTTTTTCAATATCATCCTATAAAATAATATATAAATTTTATAATAACAATAATAAGTAATAATTTATGAGTGTGAATGTAGCAGACATCAGACAAATTTAAAATTATAAATAAATAGAGTAAATAATTTAAAAAATAATATTTATGAAAAATGCACTTCTTAATTTAAAAATTTTTTTAATTTAATTTTATTAATTATTTACTCATTTATTAATAATTTTAAATTTGTCTGATGTCTGCTACATTCACATTCATAATAATGTATGTATAAATATATCAGATATAAACTAGTAAAATTGATAACTAACCTCTCCCATTGCCTGAAGTTCTTTTTTTAATTTTGAATTTAATTTCTTTTCAGTTTTCATCGCGGTCTTTTCAATTCCGCTGACTTTTTGTTTATTTTTATTTTTCTTACCCATTTTTTAAATTTTAATTATTAACAATAAAAAATTTAAAAGTTTTTTTTTCACGCGGTCACAGCTCACGTGTTTTCGCTGTTTTTACTTTTTCTCACTAGATTTTTTATGTGCTAAATATTCTCCCACTTTTTTGCGCATGCGCATTTCGAAATTAAATTTTTGGTAGTGGGAGTTTACGCGAAATGAATAATTTTTCATTCATAAATTTAAATTACCAACAATTAAATTGCAGAGGCGCTAGTGTCGAATTCTTTGAATTTTTTTATATCTTGTTCTGTCAACAGAGAAGGGATAATCAAGGATACATTTAATAAACATTCCTAATTCCTACCACCCTTGGTCTCACCCATCAGCTGATAGTTTAATAAATCCAAATAAAATATATAACTACTGTTTGCTCAACAGTAATTGATTTATATAGAAGTTAATTATGGCATCAGCATCAAGTACAAGTGCGCGTAGTTTGTTCGTCGAGTCTAAAATGCGATTGGCTGATAAAGTACAAGTTAATGTAAACAATATTGCTTCACTTGCACGTCAAATACAACGTGGCTCAAAAAGTAGTGAGGTAAACAATTTAATTTATTTAAATTTAAATTTCATTAGTTTATGACTTAAAGTTACTTTTATTTATAGATATTGATGCAAGCGGCTAAAAATTTTGCTCAACAAGAACACGGACTCGAGAGTGCAGAAAATAATTTAGAAAAACTAGCATTGATTGCCTCTCATCTAGAGTGTCAGTTGGCAGCAGTAGATAGGAGTTCTGCTAAATTAGAAGACGTCACTGAACAAGTTCGTGCAATGCAGCGTTAATATAAAGCAAGTTTTTATTTATTTATTTATTATATATTATAAAATTTGTAAATAACAATTCAAAAAACCAATATCAATATTATCACAAACAATAAAACCATAAACCAAATTAATGATACTGGAAATAACAAACGTCAGAAAATTTTTTAATTTCTAATGAGTGTGAATGTAGCAGACATTAGACAAATTTAAAATTATTAATAAATAGAGTAAATAATTAAATTTTTAAAAAATGCCCTTTTAAAAAATTTTGAATTAGTGCATTTTTAAAATTATTTACTCTATTTATTTATAATTTTAAATTTGTCTGATGTCTGCTACATTCACACTCATTATTTTTATAAACAAATTAGACGATATAGAAAAATAATTTGAATATGGACATAAAAATTTTAAAAAGTTTTTAGTACGACTTTTAAAAATTTTTTTGTATAAAAATATCTAATTCATTTGGTTAAAAATAAAAAATATTATCGTCTGCTGCTTTCACAATAATCTACATCACACTGAATGTATTCCTCGAATAAAAGCTTCGACTGATGGAATAGGAGTATCTGGAAGAATTCCATGACCCAAATTAGCAATGTAACGAGTTTTTCCGAATTGCGACGCTATTTTTCTTGCACGTTCATAGACTTGCTCTTCGTTAGCATACATTGCGCATGGATCCATGTTTCCTTGGACAGTAACGTTTGTCAATCGTGTCCTTGCATCTGATGGCTCTATTGTCCAATCAATTCCTATCACATCGTAAGCTTCACTTTTTGCAAGACGTTCCAATGAATTTAATGTTGCGCCTTTGGGGAATGCAATCTTTAAAAAAAGTTTTATTACCTAATAATCCAATCAAACAAATATTAATTAATTAATTAATTAAATAATGAGAATTACCATTGGAACTCTAGGAATGTTCAATGCATCTAGTTTGAGTTTTACTTTTTCACTGATTTGCTTGAGATAAGGCAGTGAAAAAGTTTCAAAAAGTTCATCATTCAAATAATCTGCATGACTTTCAAATACTTGAAGTGCCTGATTAATAAAAATAGTAAATAAATTCAAATAATTATAAATGATAAAATATAAATTATTTAAAATTAATCACCTGAGCACCGGCTTTGGCCTGCATTACTAGATAATCAATAATAATATCAGTAATTAATTGCAAAAGTGTATGAGATTCTTGGGGATATTTATAAAACCAAGATCTAGCTTGCGCCATTGTAGAACTTCCTCCTCCTTGGATCATGTAGCCCATCAGTGTCCACTAGTCATAAAATTACAACATTATTTTGATAACTAAAAATTTGAATAATTTAATTATTCAAAAAAAATTCGAGTGCTTACTGGAGCACCGGTGAATCCGATCAGAGGAACTTTACCCTCTAGTTTGTGTCTTGTTAAGGTAATAGCTTCTCCAACGTACCCTAGATCTTTTTCTACATCTGGTTTTTTCAGTCGCGCCATATCACTGGGACTAGCGATAGGTTGCGGTAGCACTGGACCCTGTTGATAATTTCCTAAGTTATTTAAAAGTTAATTACCAGGAATAAAATAATTTAAATTTAAATTTACCACTGCAGCTCTCATTTCTACAGTCATTCCCATGGCTTGCGGGATTACGAGTATATCAGAAAAAATAATGCTGGCATCAAGATCAAATCTTCTTATAGGCTGCAGAGTTACTTCGCATGCAAATTCAGGTGTCTGGCATATGGAAAAAAAGTCATGCTTGGTACGAAATTCGCGAAACTCTGGCAAATATCTTCCAGCTTGTCTCATAATCCATACTGGTATCTTATCAACTTCTTCACCTCTTGCAGCTTTTAAAAATCTGTCGTTTTTCAAAACTGGGAAATTGTGTTTCTCCATAATTATTTTAAAATATTTTAATTAACAAATATACTAAAGTTTTAATCAATATGTTTTAGGTTAAATCACTGGTATACTTTTTTTATAAATTGACTGTACACTTGAAGTAATTTCAGCGGTCTGAGTAAATATAAATGTATGTCTATTGTTCGTGTTATAACGAATGACAAATCATTTTTTTTGTGAATTACAAGAAAACGTTCATTGTTATGGTGATATCACAAGTCACAGTGTCGTTTTGTGGCCCTCGTGGCTGTTGTCTCATCTGATAAAAAAGCCCAAAAATAAATAACAACTGACTTGGCAACAGCGCCATCGCAAACTTCTTGCTCCTGTGATCGATAATGCAGATCTTGATATTCAAAATAATCGCAATTTAAAAATTAAAAATTCCATAGCTCTATATAGCAAAAAATATTTGAATTAAATGCGTACAGGGTAAGACCGCTCCATTTTTTGACATTTAATACTTTATTCTAATAAGTGAGTGTGAATGTAGCAGACATTAGAAAAATTTAAAATTATTAATATGTATAGCAAATAATCAATAAAATGAAATTTAAAAAAAATGCGCATTTTAAAAATTTTTAAATTAATAAGTGCATTTTTTATAAATATTATTTTTTTAATTATTTACTCTATTTATTTATAATTTTAAATTTGTCTGATGTCTGCTTCATTCACACTCGTGTAAAATAAAATTTCCATTTTAATAATGGGATAAAAGTATCTGTATATATTTTGAATATTATTTATGACGTTAGGTCTTATAGAAATAAATTTATTTAAATTTTTAAAGTGTCAAAAACGGACCGAAAACGGTAACTCTACCCTAGATTGAGATAAAAAGATACTCTGATAAAAAAAAAAAAGTTTATAGTAATAATTGTTGACAAGATGAAAAATAAATAAACACTCGACCTACTAATAAATAAATATGTTCAAAGCTAAGCTGTCACACTGACCTCAATTATTAATTTTCTCATATGGGTATTTAACAGATAATTGTTCTTTATCAGTTTTATACCTCTCAAGGTTAAATTTTGAGTCATAACTTAGTTTGTAAAAATTAATAAATAATAAAATTACAATCATAATATTTATTATTATTATTTATTATTATAATTATTAAAAGTTAAGTTATTGGATAATAATAAAAAAAATAAAATAAACGATAAAAAGAATTTTTTCCATTTGGAAAATTTCCTAAAAAAAAAAAAAATCCATTTGAAATCAGTTTAAAGTCCAAAAGGTGAAGGATATTTCCAACTAATGGACCTTCAGGAAGTCACAAGTGATAACCCGACGATGAGACATTGGACGTACTTGAGTTAGTGTTATTTGTAAATCATAATGTTTAAATTATTTTCATATAATTTTCTCGAGCTTTTATTTTATTTATTACTACTAACATTTATATATTATTATTCTTTTACGTATCATTTGAATAAATATTACAAGTAGCTATGAAAAAAAACTCGAACAATAAACTCGAATTGTTTACCAATTAAATATTATTGTTTTGTAACATATTAATTGTTGTTATTATTATTATTATTATTATTATTCTATTATCTATTATCTATTTTCCAGGTATCACACGATTATAAAATAAGCACTCGGAGTAAATACGAAAAGCGCTTGCGCTGTTTAGCAGTTGGATGGAAGTATAACGTGATCTTGAAATAAAACGCGTTATTGTTAATTTGGTAATAAAAAAAAAACGAAAACTGACAGTTCAAGTTGAGGTACAAGACGTAATGGATAATTATTAAAAAATGTTTAACTCATCATTATCTGAATTTATTAAACTCGTTATCACTCATACTGGGCATATGTAAAATAAAATAAGCAGATTATATTTTTTTATAAGTATGTAAACATATATGGAATACTTATGTATATAATATTTGTATGAGTATTTGTGCAAATGTAATTCTACTATAGATGTTACTAGTATAGAGACTACAGCTGTAGTTTTAAATGACAATATTGTATTGCGCTTTGCCCGCTTCCTGGTATAGAGTAAAGAGACTTGGACGCGCTCGTTGTTTCATTTTGATTTTCAGTCTACATCAAGACTTGACGCGGTTCGGCTGTAATTTAAATATCGTATGCACTGTAAACATTATTTTCAAACAAACATTTATTACTTGCAGTTTATTAACTTACTAGTTTATTTTGTTTTCACTAATAATTAATCTGCTATTTACTGGTTTCATTATTGTGGTAATTTGGATTTTATCTCAACATGTGAGTGATTGTTATATTAATAAATTTAATATTTATATGTATAAGTATAGATATATATTTTCCTTGTTATTTTAAAATGATTTTTTCTATTTTTAATTATAAATTATAATTTTTTTAATAACTCATGATCTTTGAACGGAGCTGTCAAATTTATCAAAGTCTACGCATTTTTGTTTACTTTTTTATTAATCATTTATATTAATTATCTATTAATGTTTCAATATTTTTAATAGGGAGGTTGTTAATCCCTAATTATTGTTTGTTGTCTTAATTGCAACTCAAATTGTTTATTTTTTTTTAAATTTAGTGGGTGATAGAAATAAAATAAACTGCAGTAATCTGCGGGGTTTAGTTTTTGACTTTCACGTAGAAAGCGCGGGTTGGTTGACCTGATGATTTATCCTCATTTCTCGTTGATGCCCATCCATCTCGCGTGAGTCAAACACTCAACACACTAACACTCTACTCAGAGTCAATGACTAATAATAATAATAACAGTAATAATATAAATAATATAAAGATATGTATGTTAGTAATCATTAAGTTCCTTTTATAAAAATTTTTCCCGCTATTTTTTTTGTAAAAACCGTTCAACAACCAGATAAAACAAAGTAAATATTTTCCTGACCCGTGAAATCTTCCTTTAGATTTAAAATAAATCCATTGGTTTGTTTTTTTTTTTTTAATAACAAAAAATTCACTTGATCAACCGGTTCCTCAGAAAGTTTAAATTTTTATTTATCGAAAGAAAATAAAATTTTTACTATAGACCTTTTTTACTCCGTCGTCGATTTTTTCCGATGCCAAAAAATTTTATAATCTGTTAAATTTATTTAACCCGCATAATAAGTTTTTTGTTTGAAAAATTCTTCCGGGCCTTAAATCAAAAAATAATTAATTTTTTTTTTTTTTTTTTTTTTTTTTCAATATTAATTTATCATTAGTATGCAGGGAAAAAAATTTTATTCCTTGTTTCTTTCATTTATTTGGCATTTATGTTTATTTAACAAGCATATTAATTATTGTAAAATAAGTAACTTAAAGTAAAAGGTCTAGTGGAAAAAAAAAAGCTGTTATGACATTGATGAAAAACACTAAAATTATCAATGTCATCGAAACGACATTAAAATTTTACGGAAATTCTAAAATATCTGGGTATAAGAACAAGCTGAATTAATACTTTTATATTTATAGAAAACTATTATCTTACAGATATAATTAATTTACATCCTGTTACCATCACTATTCTTGGTATTTTTTATTCCATTCAATTTCATTTTATTTTATTTATTTATTTATATTTTTTTTTTATGTCAACTATAAAATCAGGTTCTGCATAACTAATTTTCAGTTCTGAAAAATCAAACGATCAAATCGTGCGTGATATTTATAATAAAAAAATAAAACCACATGTATAAATTTAAATTCAAGTTAATTAACATACAATACTATTTTTTAATTAAATGACATTTAACAAATGATTTGAAAAAAAAAAAAAAAAAAAAAATGCACGTGTGAATTTTGCCGTAAGATGGAGAGAAAAATAGTTGATAAGTCTGATGAATAATAAGTTTTGAAAAAAAAAATTAAATTGAATAGAATGACATGTTGAGATTTATAATTTGACATTCTTATGTCTCAAGAAACTTATTAAAATTGCATATTCTGACAATTCTCATCTTTGTTACGTAAGTTAACTAATGATAGGTACTCGACCATCGTACGAATAATAATCACATTAAAAGACATTCACTCAGTAATCTAAATCGACGAGATGTGATTTAGTAAATCAACGATCAAACGAGGTTAATGAAAGTACATTTATATTGCAGTACCCGAAGAAAAATATTTGAATAAATATATATATTTGCAATGAAAGTACATACAATTATCTTAATAACAAAATTCATAAAATTCCATATATTAATTATTTTTTTTTATTTTTTAATTAAAATTAATTACTAATTAACAAGTGATAACTTTTGTAATTATTTATAATTTTTAAAAATTGATTATTCATACAAATGATATTAATAATCTTTTATACTTTCATAAAATAACAATTTTTTTTTTTAAATTAAAGCGGCAAAAATTTTTTACAGAATATTTAAATACGAGAAAATGTTTCAGATTTAAAATATTTAAATTAAATCAACAAATCGTCAGTTAGTAATTTATTTAAACTGATTATTTTCTGAGTCATATTAATTTATAATAATATTTATCGTCAAGTAAAATCATGAGTCGATCATCATCATCATCATAATCAATGTATCGCATTCACTTTAAAAAATATGCTTATGGATGCATTTTATGATAACGCCAACGAACTTGGACATTTGACGTCACTTTTAAAAAATTTTATCATTAGTTGCAATTTTCATATTTTTTTTCTTACTTTTCCTACTTGTAGTTTATTTACAAATTTTAATTATAATTATTATTATTATCGATCATTAATATTAAAATGAATGAATAATTTGAATTTTCTAAAATAAAAGTATCTCTGTTATATATATTTATATTACTTGGTTTATTGCTAAACCAATAAATTATATATAAAAAAAAAAAAATAATAAACCTTCAAACCATTAATTTAAATAATTAAATAAATTAGCACTTAGATATACAATTTTAATAACAGTAGTAATAAAAAATTTTTGATTTTTCTTCATAGCTATTTCAAAAAATTGTTTGCATTATCAATTTGATCATAAGTTGGTTAAGTGAAAGGAGAATAGCATGTAAAAAAATTTCGTAACATTAACTTACATTTAAATAAAAAAATACATTAAGTGAAATTACCATAAACAAAAAATGATGCATTTATATAAATATATAAAAATAAATAATATCATTGTATTTACAAAAGAGAGAGTTTTATATATGCTCGCTAATTGACATAATTCATTACTCATTATTATTATTATTTATTTATTTTTTCTTATTTCAGTTTGTTCTTTAAAGAGCTGCTAAAAAAAACTCTGGATACGATAAAATGGTCGAAGAGGAGTGAATTGCTGTAGATATAAATATAATTAACGTAGTCATTGGAGTTTTAAATAAATTATCAGAGATATAACAACAATGACGAGTGGCGTCCACCAAACAACCCACGTATCACCATCGCGGTCTTCCTTGAACTGCTGTCAGGGTTCGGATGACACTGCCAGTATTAATGATGTTACTGGTGTACAGACAGTTACTGGAAAAAATAATTACGTCGTTAAAACAAAACATGCATTTCCAAAACGTCCTGAAGTTGATTTAGCCTTCAATAATATACGATTTCATGTTCGTTCATGGAATTATCGAAAATTTGTACCAGGTACATTTTATTATTATTATTATTTATTAACTACTAATAATAACTGTACTTTAAAAATTATTTATGAGCTAACTAGTGACTAATGCAATAATCAACGCGTAATAAAAGTTACAAGAAAAAAAAAACAGAGGAAAAAAAAATATATATATTGTTCATCAGCGTAACGCATTAGATAATTTATGACTTATGGGTATTAGAAAATATCAAAGTTTCTTGCGTTTTAATTACGCGTGGGTTCGCTTCCTTTGATTACCGATGAACTCGTTTTATGCATCTACATGTAGAATGTTTAGATGTGCGTATGTATATATATTTAAAATGTTTTTATGTTTTTTTACTCCACCTTCTTTCGTGACTTATGAGCGTAGCACAACACATCCGTTGAGCGTTGATAATTTTCTGTATTATTCATACAATGAGAAAGGAAGCTATGAGTATACGTCATAGGTGTTGCTTACGATCGTTCCAGTGTATTGTCTTGTAGTTACGAATACATCAGTCTTGACGTTTAAATTGTCATTATTGTTATTATAATAATTATTACAATGCATGTTATATATTATATTATATCTATGCCGAGTTTATAGTGCTGTCAACCCTTTCATTTTATTGGCCACAGCTCGGTTTTTTTCCTTCGACCGTACAGTCAAAGAGAAAATTTTTAAAGTCGTAAATAATGGCCAGCTTAAGTCTGTTAAATAAAAAAAACTAAATGGATACCGTAAAAATTGTATACTTAAAGAAATAAAAAGTATAAGATGAACGAGATAAACTGGTCACGTAGATAATTTACTATAGTATTTGAATCACATGTATGCACTTATGAACTCTCGGTGACTTGAGTTTTTAAATATTTTTTTTTATGAATTAAAAAAAAGATTTATTGATGAAGATTGCAGATAACGATTTCATAAATTTTAAGTACTGCTTTTATTTTTTAATGCATTAACTATTTTTAAAAAAATTCTGCATGACTTATTGAAAATCATAGCAATATTTAATGGGCACTAACAGTCGCATAATTTACTTAAACGTTAGTAGCGCGAAAAAAAAATATGTAAATAAATAAGTGATGGCCATTAAATACAATGTTGATGGCTTTTTCAATTGGTAATGTAAGAAAAATGATAATTTCCGCGGGCAGTAATCGATTTAAAAAAAGCAACTTCTAGTCATAGATAATAAAACAATTTGAATGAGTACTTATTAAGAATATATTTATGTATGGATGTATTAAATTGGTTATTGAATAACGTCGTAGTATTTGCGAATAATAAACGCCAAGAGTTTTGCTGTTTATCTGCCGGCATTAATAGTGTCCTTGGACAATAGGCTTTTATTGCGCTGCGATTTCATTTTTAACGGTACACTCAAACTCGGGAAAACCCGGTCACGTTCCATTTCTTGGCGGATATCACGTGGTTGCAATGGGTCAATGATATATATCTATTATTTTTAAGAAAAAAAATTTTCATCCGAAGAAATTAATTCAAAAAACGTAGTCATCATTATAATAATAATTATAATAATACTGGGAATTTTAATTATGCAACTGTAGAATTAAAATGAATAATAATTTTTGACAATAAAATAATTGCTACATTTAAATTTCAGAGTCGAAAGAAATTCTTCATGGAGTTAGTGGTGAATTTCGCGCTGGTGAACTGACGGCAATAATGGGGCCATCGGGTGCCGGCAAATCGACGTTGCTGAATGTATTAGCAGGATTTACGTAAGTTTGTTACGTTAAACGCAGATCTATCAATAAAATTTTATGAGCTTTTCAGTAATTAATAAACATATAAAATAAATATTAATGGCAAACTTGATCTTGTACAGCGTCCAAGGTATGACAGGCGAAGTTTCAATAAACGGGAAAGAACGTTCTCCGTACAGCGAAAGTTGGAAAAGGACATCGACTTACATTCATCAGGATTCAATACCACGTGCTCAGCTAACTGTTGGTGAAGCCATGACTCTTGCTGCAAATCTTAAATTAGGTTACACAATTAGTTCAGCATTCAAACATACTCAGGTATTAATGCTAATAAATTATTTATTTATCTATCAATCGGGTATTTGAAATAAAAAATAAATTATTTAAATATTTTCATTAACTAATCAAGGTCTTGGAGCTTCTGGAGATGTTGGGATTGAATCATTGCTACGATACATTATGCGGTCGTTTGTCTGGAGGGCAGAAAAAAAGATTGGACGTTGCATTTGAGCTCTTGAGCAATCCTTCAGTATTATTTCTCGACGAGCCGACCACAGGTATTAATCATTAAGTAGAAAACCTAATCATCTAACTCATTATTTTTTTTTCAAAGCAATTCCCATTGCAATTGCGATAATCAGTAATCGACATTAATGTAAATAAAACAAGAAAAATGATTATAATAAAAGATTAATGATCTAGGTCTTGATTCAGCATCATGCAGTGCGTGCATTGCGTTGCTGCATCGCCTAGCAAGGACAGAACGACGTACAGTTGTTTGCACGATACACCAACCGTCAGCTCTACTGTTCGAGATGTTTGATTCGCTGTACGCTCTTGCCAATGGGCACTGCATATACCGCGGTCCCATATCATCATTCTTGCCACATCTGACCTCAGTAGGAGTCAATTGTCCAGCGTATCATAATCCCGCGGACTTTCTGATCGAGGTCGCGATCGGCGACTACGGTATAACTGTCGACAAACTTGCAACGGCTGCCGAGAAAATATGGGAAGACCGGAAAACAACATCAATAACTAAAAAACCCGGAAAAGTCACGAGCGAGGTCAAGGAACCACCACCGCCAGCTGGATTTCTTGCGCAATGTTACCTTTTGTACAAGAGACAACTCATGTGCTTGAGAAGAGATTATTCATTGATGATGACTAGGTTACTTTGCCATCTCATGATTGGCATAATATTTGGGTATCTTTACATGGGAAGTGGCTACCGTGCTAATGGAGTTTTTGCAAACTATGTTTATCTGTACGGTTCGCTTTTGCTGATTGTCTATACCGGGAAAATGGCTGTTACTCTCGCGTTTCCCATAGAGATGCAGATATTAACGCGAGAACATTTCAATCGGTGGTACAGATTAGCGCCTTATTACATAAGTCTACTGCTAGTCGAAATACCATTTCAAGCAGCATGCGCTAGTACTTATTTGGCTGTCAGCTACTGGCTGACCGGACAACCCATCGAGACGCATCGCATATTATTATTCATGGTCGTCAGCATTGCAGCTAGTTTGACTGCTCAAGCCTGGGGATTTTTCATCGGAGCAACTACCCCAGTCAAGGTAATTTAAAAAATTTCTCGTTTTGTTTCTTATTAAATAAAAAATACGTGGATTATAAAATGGATTTTTTATTAAACTTTCAGATTGCCGTTTTTGCGGGCCCAGTAATTGCCGTCTTGTTCTCAGTCTTTGGTTTCTGTATCCGTTATATGGATACACCGGTCGGGTTTCGCTGGATTTTCCACATTTCGTACTTCAGAGCCGGATTCCACAGTCTCTTGTACACGATCTATGGGTACAATCGCATTGACCTGAAGTGCGATGATATTTATTGTCATTATAAAAAACCTTTGAAATTTTTGAAAGAAATGGAAATCAATGAAGTCAATGTTATGAATAATTTGGTATTGATTGTCGGCATCGGTGTGCTTATGCACTTACTTACTGCAAGTGCGCTTTGGTGTAAATTAAATAGACGATAAAAATTTTAATTACTTATTTATAACTATAAATTTATAAATGTATAAAAAAAAAAATGATGCGTGATTGTTCATGAATGTATGATTGTAAATTACTCATAACTGGCCTTATTGTTACTCAAATCAGATGTAATGATTCATTTCACTGACTTCGTTGTCATTAATAATTCAAAGATGCTCGGAATTTATATAAATATAAAGTAATAAGAAAAAAAAAAAATTTGAAGTCTTGCCACATTTTAGTTACTTCATTGTTATGTTTATCGAAAATTTTAATCAATTTAGTTATTAGATTAATGTTTATTTAATTAATGAATGAATGAATTGATTATTAATTTAAATAATAAGTTTTTTGTATAACTTAATTTTCCTGTAAGGAATTTTGTTCATTAATAATATTAATTATTTTGTGTTTAGCAAATTAATTTTTGAACTAGTCTAATATATCATTGATGTATTTAATAATTGCTTTGTCGATCTTTACGACAGTATAAACTGTATTTTGGTTAATATTAATTATCCAATTATTATGATTAATATAAATAAAATTGTTTTAAAATATATAAAAATTGTTAATTATTTTTGCGGAAAGCAGATAAATATCAGTAGCATTGTAAAACTATTTGTTTATTTTCGCTATCGTTTTAATTATCATCTGGGAATTCCTCAGAGTTTATAAATTTTTGTAACTTCTGATATGAGTTTATCATAAAAAATTTAAAAGTATTATTTTTAACAATTTTCTTGGATAAATGTTGCAAGAAAAATTATGTGATAAGCTTACTAATAATTTATAAAAATATTTTATTGATAATCTTTCGCTTTGAAAGAAGCGATTCTTTCTAAGCCTAAAATAAAAAGGGTATGAAATGGATGTGAAGTCTTTTCTTTGAATATCTGATTGGCTAAAGGTCAAAGACAATAAAAATATAAACAATTTACACGATAATTAGGTGAGTTAAAATAAATATATAAATAACGACACGTGCGCGCTTGCGCGCGAAACATGAATTCTCGTAATAGTGAAAGAAAACTTTTTTTTTTGGACACAGGCAGCGAGTCAATTTTCTATAGAATTTCTATGGAATTTCTTCGAAGACGGATTTTTTTGAAAGTGAAGGCTGGGATGTTTACTTTTGAAATTTTAATAAAGATATTTGGAGTCGCATTAAATGATAATAGTAAAAAAAAAAAGTTAATGTTTCTGCAGATAAGCTTATTAACTTTTTTTTTTATTTTAATGTAAGAATGACAGATGAAAATTTCAAGATGATTTTTTATTTGGTAAAAGGAAATTCTGATCTTTCTGATTGATCAAAAAAATTTATTGAATCATTTAGTTTGCGAATTAATAAATTAGTTAATAATTAAATAAATAAACTGTAAAATTTCTTAAAAAGGTAATTAGACTTGTATACATTACTAATGTATGCATTGTAAGGCCATGATTCATCATTTGTACTTGAAACGCGGAGAGGAAATGTTAAATAAAGCTTAATGTAACTGTTAGCTCTTCTGGTTCATCATTCCCCCGATGGGAAGGCTTAAGTTTTTAAGCTCTTGTTTTTTCGCACTTGTAATTTATTATAATAAAATAAAATTTTCTTCGGCCTGCTACCATTTGAGCTTATACTTTTTAGTCTGTCCGTAATAGAACATGTTTAATATTTTCCTTTTTAATTTTTATCATTAAAAATGGAGTGTGGTACCAAGTGAAGGCTGCTCGAAGAAGGGCTTAAAAAATCTGGAAAAAATTCCAGATAACGTCGTCTATATTTCGAGAAAATTATTTTGGCTAATGTAGAATATTTATTTTTTGATTAAATATGACTAGTTAATAAATAATAAAATTATTATAGGACACATTTATTGTAAGTATCGATTCAAATTTGATGATTTTTTAAAGCTCTGGTGTATAATAAAATAAAAAAAATTCTTTAGAAATTTAAAATGTTCTCATTTTTAAAAAATTTATAAAAACTACTTGTGCTGGGATGATACTCAGTCGGCTTCCGGAATCAACATAAATAATTATTTTCTCTATAATTAAATAAAATAAAATTATTTTACCGATTGAAATAAAATTAAACGTCGCCGCGGATGTCGTATTTAAAATATTTAATAACAGAGGCGCTGAGTAAACATGTAAGCTTTTTATGAAAGTAATCAAGTAGCGCACGAAACGCGTGTTAATTCGAATATCAATTCTGTAGTATACTGTACAATAATATCTATCTTAGCGGTGTCTTGTATGGATCAGTTTGCGCTCGATCGTGATCGAGCACATGTCGCAATAATTCAAAAATTTTTGTTTATAACTAGTCTTTTGTGATTTTTTAAATTTTTAGTCATCTTAACTACTCGATAACTAGTTAACAATTTTTGTTTGAGATAAAACGGAGTTTGTTCTACTGAGTATATTATTATTTATAAAGATTATTTAATTGTACAATGGAAGCTTTAGTTTTTTGCAATGAATTTTAAAAAAAAGTGTCATCAGATATATAATGGACGAAAGGATGCTGCCGATAAATACCAGTCGTTCATTGAACTTGACTTTCGATGGACTATCCTACTATGTAAAAACCGGAATTTTGAGGAGAGGTATTTTATTATAGTTACGAAATTACAAACTTTATGAGAGAAAATTTTTTTAAATTTTAATTATAAAACAAAGCTGTTGGGCAACTGATTATTTGCATATCTAATAGCGCGAGCATATTTATTCTGCGTGAATTGAAGAGAGAATGACTCTTATTATCTCTATTTAAATAAAAGCTATTTATCACTTATCGCAATTAATTATTTATAATGGAAACTCATTATGTTAATGATAATATGAAGCTTTAGATATTTTTTAACAATTAATGCTTTGAATTTAACATTTAAATTGAAATTTATTACTTGTCTTTGTTTTTGTACTATAAATAATAAAACAAATTTAATCTGTTAATCAGTGACGATATCAATAGAGTTAATGATCCCAGGTGGTTTGTTTTATCACAGAGATTTTTTTTTATCACTTTTGCAGATAAAAATATTAAGTATTGTGTTATAAAAAGCGGGAAAGAAGTTTATATAAAAAATAGAAATAAATTGATTTATAATATTGGAAGATAATTTCATTTTTTTTTTCTTCCAGAAAGTCGACGATTATTAACGACAGTTAGCGGCGAATTCCGTGTGGGAGAACTGACGGCGATAATGGGACCGTCTGGAGCTGGAAAGTCAACTCTTATGGATATTTTGGCCGGATTTACGTACGGATGAATAATTTAATAATTTATAATACACTTTTATTCTAGATAAAAAATTAATACACAGTCGCGGCATTATTATTACTTTTTTAATACTTAGCTATCTGAATGTCTTTGTGTCACAATGATTCGCAAGATGTGCGTAGCATGTGCAAAACTTGATAGATATGTATTAGTAAGCACGTGAGATATTAATAAGTCTACAGCATTATTGTCCAGCAATTTATTTAAACAATAAAATATAAATTACCTTAAGTATCATAAAATAAAAGAGGTGAAGCTAGAGCTTGACATTTGTCTGTAATAAAATAACAATTTTATTAAAACTAGAGTCCAAAAAAGCGGCACAGTCTCTGTAAACGGTAATCCTCGTGATCTTGCGGAGTTCCGTCGATCATCTGCGTACATAATGCAAGACGACCACCTCGAGCCTCTTCTTACTGTCGAGGAGAGCGTTTATATTGCAGCGAACCTTAAACTTGGCTGGAATTATCATGACAAAGCACAAAGGGTAATAAAATTTTTTGTTCCTCCAATTCTACATTTGTAGTAAATAAACTTCACTAAATATTATAACGACCAATCAATTGCGGCAGTAAAATATCTAATAATTTTATTTCAGATCGACCAAATTATTTTCGCACTAGGTCTCGAGTCATGCAGACATACAAGTACGTCATTATTGAGCGGAGGACAGAAAAAAAGACTAGCAATAGCTCTCGAGCTTGTTAATAATCCACCAGTTATGTTTTTTGATGAGCCAACGAGGTAATAAAGATAAAATAATATATAAAAAACATGCATTAATGTATTGAGTATCAGCAAAAAATAATAATTAAGTATTGATTAATAATATATAATGTGCTTTTATAGTGGTCTCGATAGCGTGACATCAAAACAGTGTATTAAATTGATGCAGGAATTGGCCAGAGAAGGTCCATGTACAATTATAATTAACATCCACCAACCCAGCGCAATACTTTTCGACATGATCGACCACCTATATGTGATTGTCGGCGGTCGTTGTGTTTACACAGGAAGTACCAAAGCCATAGTGCCATTTTTAGCCAAGCATGGATTACACTGCCCTACTTATCATAACCCAGCAGACTTTCGTACGTATTTTTATTTTCATTTTCACTCTATATTATCATTACTTTATTTTAATATTCATATCACTCTCTCTCAGTAATGGAAGTATGCAACGGCGAGTACGGGGACTACAGCGATAAACTTGTCGAGTCGATTGATAATGGAAAGTGTAATGACTGGAAATCAGAATCTAATAAAAATATTCCCTGGAGACTTAGAAGTAAATCGAATTCCGAAGTTCCCAGTGACCAAAATGATGACAACAATGCTGATAATGATCAAGAAGATGATAAAATTACTGAAAATAATTCTGTAGACTACGCTACTGGATTTTGTCAGCAGTTGTACATATTAATTAAGAGAAATGCCATTAAATTATCACGAGACAGAGTCAGTATAATCATAACAATTTATCAGTCTCTATAAATAGTTTCAATAAAGATAAAAAATTATTATAATTACGTATTTAAATTGTACGTTTCTTTTTTTAGGTCTTAACATTCACAAGGTTGTCGATGCATTGCATAATTGCACTTATCGTTGGAATTATTTACTACGGTATTGGTGAAGATGCCGCTTATGCACTAGATAATTTCAATTTACTATTTTTTAGTCTAATGTTTCTGATGTTCTCAGCATTCAGTGCCACTATAATAACATGTATGTATATGCGTTGAATAAATTAAAAAAAATTATTAGATAATTTAATTAAGTAATTGATTAAATTATAAAAATAATTTATTGGTTGTATGTAGTTCCATTGTCTCTGCCAATTGTAACGAGAGAACATTTCAACAGGTGGTATAAACTAAGATCATTTTATCTAGCGAATCAATTAGCCGATTTACCAATTCAAATAATAGCTGTTACTATCTACACATATATTGTTTATTTTATGACTGGACAGATCTTAGAAGTCAGAAGATTTGTGCTCTGGTCTATGGTCTGCGTTGTTGTCAGTCTCGTTGCCCAGCTGATTGGGGTAATTGTCGGGATCGCATTGAGTATACATGTACATATTTTTTTTACTTTACTAACTTAAGTAGCTTTAATACCGAAGGTACTGCCTTTATTTAATCAGCAAATATCCGATATTGAACCTATCGCCTTTCAATAATTTTTTTACGGTCAATGTGTATCAGCGGATTGATGTTATCGTAGCAAACTAAGTGTTGTAAATTGTTTTTATAATTTTTCTTTAGTGTGTCAGTCAGTTGTGTTCCATATACGGCAAAGTAATCCGACGCGCCCTGCCGCAGTCTACTGCTCCTACATACCCCACATATTAAATATTTACAACTATACGATATATTTTTTTTTTAATAAGACTGTGGTGAAATTGAATAATTTTTTTTTATCAATCCGCTGATATGTAGATCAGAAAAAAAATATTTTGTGGTGACTAAAATGTGCGGAGCCGCGAAAATAAAATTTTTGAATTTTTGAATTTTTAGAACAGCGTGATATTTGGTCCACTTTTTATAATGCCTTTTGTCATATTCAGTGGATTCTTTGTCCACTTGAATGACGCTCCAGTTTTTCTTCAATGGTTTTTTCATTCATCATTTTTAAAATACGGCTTTGAATGCGCCATGGCATCTATGTACGGGTAAGTCATTAGTCATTACTTATAACTTAATTAATTAAAAATAAATTTATTTATTGTCATAAATTTTTATAGATTTGAACGACCAAAAATGCATTGCTCGCAAGAATACTGTCACTTTGTTTTTCCCTCAAAATTAATGAAAGAAATGGGAATGACAAACGTCAACTACTGGTTTTCATTCATAATATTGATAGTTTTATATTTTATACTTGACTTGATAGCTTTCATTACTCTCCGTCTTCGTCTTAAAAGAATCATATAACTTTTGTAAATACAAATCATTTTTTTTATGTTACCATAATTTTTTATACCAATTGAATAACAACATATACATATATATATTTTATATCTTTACAAGAATTAACTTATTTTTTTTTTTAACAAAACAATCCACTTTCTCAGTTAATTAAATTTATAATTCTCGAGACCGATTGTTAGAAATTCCTGATTTTACTATCAGCGTTCATGGGAACTTGCAATAAATTTTTATATTTATTTAAACAATAAAAATAATTGGCTTTGTTTCTTTTCCAAGCAATTTAAGGTCACGTCAATAAACTGAACTGCATCTTTAAGATCCGAACTTAAACAACAAATATTTATTTTTAATTTATATAAATATCTAAATTAATTTACAATGGGCAGTTAAAGCAAAGCAAATATTTTTTAAAAATAATAATAAATAAAAATAATATTTTTTTAAATAAATTCTGCTTATTTATTTTAAATTGCGTCGATACTGCAGGTATTTGATATCGTTTAAATAATACATATAAATATTTATATGTATATACTGTAGACTATAACATGACTGTGACCACTGTGACTGTTTAACAACTCAGGTGCCTCAGGTGTTGTCAGGTTGAGAGGAAGAAATGTTAAAAATTTATTAAGTGGGGAGACAAAGTATACTGGCGCACAGAGAGCGCGTGGCAATTCGAATACTATTTCTTGGAGTATAATAATTTTCTATCTTACACAGAGAATCAGTATGTGCTCGCGGCTCGATCGTGATCAAGTTTATACCGCAATCTAATTTATCATACTCTTCCGTATGTCTTCTTCTTCCTTACTCGAGTTACCGCATATCGAAATCGACATCAACATTAGATCAGTTTTGTAATTAAAACCTTCAGTAAAGTATTTAGTAGTTTTTTAAAAATAAAATGGAAACTTGGGTGTCGTGACGTCTATTGATATTCAGAACCCTCAGCATTATTATCATTATGGAAGAGAAGATGCTGCCGAAGAACACGAGGCGTTCACTGGACTTGACCTTCGATGGGTTGTCTTACTGTGTCAGAACTGGAATTTTGAAGAATGGTATTCGACTCGAAATTTTTAACTTTTTAGATAATTTTTTTTTTTACTTATGATAAAAGAGAATATATTTTAATTACATCCAGTCTGGGCTATCAGACTTTAAACTTTGAGAATAATATTAATTTTTTTTTTATTATCTTTATTTTTCAACAAATAAAAGATTATTATAATTTACAACAAATAATAATAATAAATTATTAAATTCATTTTTATTAGAAAATAATAACTTTTTTTTTACAATAATTTAACTTAAATTTATCTACATTTCACATCGTAATAAATAATCCGACAGCAACGTGTCCGAATGTAATATTCTTATCAAGAATAATCATATCTTCAACGAAGCTCATTAACTAATAACTAAATTTCACATAACAAATAGAAAAAAAAATTTAAATATACTTTCATCAAGAAAATTATTTTATGTTCTCCATAGCTAATCACTATGAAAAACTGATTTTTTTTTTTTTTTTTCAGAAAGTCGACAATTATTAACGACAGTTAGCGGCGAATTCCGTGTAGGAGAACTGACGGCGATAATGGGACCTTCTGGAGCTGGAAAGTCAACTCTTATGGATATTTTGGCCGGATTTACGTACGGATGAATAATTTAATAATTTATAATACACTTTTATTCTAGATAAAAAATTAATACACAGTCGCGGCATTATTATTACTTTTTTAATACTTAGTTATCTAAATGTCTTTGTGTCACAATGATTTGCAAGATGTGCGTAGCATGTGCAAAACTTGATAGATATGTATTAGTAAGCACGTGAGATATTAATAAGTCTAAAGCATTATTATCCAGCAATTTATTTAAACAATAAAATATAAATTACCTTAAGTATCATAAAATAAAAGAGGTGAAGCTAGAGCTTGACATTTGTCTGTAATAAAATAACAATTTTATTAAAACTAGAGTCCAAAAAAGCGGCACAGTCTCTGTAAACGGTAATCCTCGTGATCTTGCGGAGTTTCGTCGATCATCTGCGTACATAATGCAAGACGACCACCTCGAGCCTCTTCTTACTGTCGAGGAGAGCGTTTATATTGCAGCGAACCTTAAACTTGGCTGGAATAATCATGACAAAGCACAAAGGGTAATAAAATTTTTTGTTCCTCCAATTCTACTTTTGTCGTAAATAAACTTCATTAAATATTATAACGACCAATCGATTGCGACTGTAAAATATATAATAATTTTATTTCAGGTCGACCAAATTATTTTCGCACTAGGTCTCGAGTCATGCAGAAAAACAAGGACGTCGCTTCTGAGCGGAGGACAGAGAAAAAGACTAGCAATAGCTCTCGAGCTTGTTAATAATCCACCAGTTATGTTTTTTGATGAGCCAACGAGGTAATAAAGATAAAATTAAGTAAAAAAAAACATGCATTAACGTATTTAATGTCAGCAAAAAATAATAATAAATTATTTATCAATAATCAATGTATGATATTTTTTTGTAGCGGTCTGGATATCGTTACGTCTAAACAGTGCATCAATTTGCTTCGAGCGCTAGCCCGAGAAGGTCCACGAACGATCATCATGACAATTCATCAACCTAGTGCAACACTTTTCGACATGTTGGACCATTTGTATGTCGTCGTAGAAGGTCGTTGTGTCTATACAGGAGGAACTAAATCCATACTGCCGTATTTAGTCAAGCACGGATTACACTGTCCTACTTATCATAATCCCGCTGACTTTTGTACGTTAATTTATATTTCATATATTTTTTGTTAACATCCTAATCTTTATTTATTCATGCTTTAAATATTAACAACTTGAGCTGTTTCTCATACGACAATTAGTGTTGGAAATATGCAACGGCGATTACGGTAACTGGAACAAAAAACTTGTCGACTCAATTGACAACGGCAAGTGCAATGACTGGAGATCAGTTTCTAGTGAAAAAATCGCTTGGAGAGTCGATTGTCCTTTCCGACGAGGACTGAGTCTCGAAATTCCTGAAGACAATGATACTGATGTAATAAATAAAAAGCCCGGATACTATGCCACTGGATTTCTACAACAGCTGTACATTTTAATTAAAAGAAATGCCATCAAGTTATCTAGAGATAAAGTAAAAATTACTGATAACAATAAAGTAACTACTAATTAGAATTCCAATTGTCTTAATCATTTTTTTTTTTTTTCCAGGTCTTGACATTCACCCGACTGTCAATGCATTGCATAATTGCTCTTATCGTCGGTGTTATTTATTACGATATAGGCGAAGACGCCGCTTACGCTCTGGATAATTTTAATTTAATATTTTTTAATCTCATGTTTTTAATGTTTTCTGCATTCAGTGCGACAATAATAACATGTAAGTATTTAAATTTTTAAATAAAATAAAAAAAATTGATTAATTAATAGTTGATTTATTCAATAGTTCCAACGGCAGTACCAATAGCAACACGAGAACATTTCAACAGGTGGTATAAATTACGTTCGTTTTATCTAGCTAACAAATTTGCTGATTTACCTATTCAAATAATAGCTGTTTCAATTTACACACTCATTGTTTACTTTATGACCGGACAAATACCCGAGGGTAGAAGATTTGCATTACTGTCCGCTGTTTGCGTTACTGTCAGTCTAGTTGCGCAAATTATTGGTGTTATTGTCGGAACCGGAATGAGTGTTCAGGTATTTTAATAAGCAACTTATTTTATTTTATTTTATTATTATCTACATTAAGAAAAATTTCGTTCCAGCCATATCTATATGATAGAATTAGTTCATGTCATTAAATTCGGTATCATTGAGAAAATCTTGACTCGAATTCGTGCCTTTTCATGGTTTAAACTCTTGTCTATTGCCAAGTATCGAGACAAATCAATTTGTCTGTATAACTTGAATGACATTTAAATTACGCGGGAAAAAATATGATCGTATTTACTTTTCTTAATAAGAAAAATTTAGTCTATGTCATGTCTTCTATGATAATAGAAATTAAATAAATTAGACAATTGATAAAAAAAAAATTTGACTGCGAAGTAAAAAATTGGAGGTGAATTCGGAGTAATTACGAATTTTAGTTCAATTCAAATTCACTCCATAACTTGGAGTTCCGGAGTTTTAGGAAAAATCACTCCGCATACGGAGTAAATAGGGAGTTTGTTTTGCCAGCGGAGTGATGTGGAATTTATTTAAATCTGCATTCACTCCGATTTGGAATTTTAATATTAAAATAAACTCCCCTTCGGAGTGAATTTTACTAAAAATCCATTAACATGTCCACAGAACAGCGTCATCCTTGGACCTCTGCTGATAATGCCCTTTGTTGTATTTAGTGGATTCTTTGTCCACATAAATGACGCACCTTCTTATCTCCAATGGCTTTTCCACGCATCCTTTCTCAAATATGGATTTGAAACTGCAATGGCCTCTATGTATGGGTAGGTCATAAGTTCATTTAACTTTTTATTAATCAACTTAAACCAGTTTATTAATCAGATTTATTTATATTACAGATTCGATAGACGAAAAATGAAGTGCTCGGATGATTATTGTCATTTTGCATTTCCAAAAAAACTTATGCATGAAATGGGAATGATCAACGTCGACTATTGGTTTTCAATGCTAATATTATTTTGTTTATATTTTTCACTTGATATATTGGCTTATTTCACTCTCCGACTACGTTTGAAAAAATTAATTTGATATTTTTATAAACTAGAAATAAAATTATTAGCTAAATTTTTTTATAAATCAATTTTTAAATATATTCTAGTCATAATATTATTATTTTACAATTAAAATTAATAATAATAATAATAATAATAATTATATTAATGAGTAATTATGAAATTAAATAATACTATAGATCAAAATTAAAAATAATTAACATGGAGAAATTTGAAAATTTTGTAAGAAAAAAGTTTGAAAATTTTTTAGATCTGACTTAGATAAATCTTAGGTATAAAAATTAGTTTTATTTTTATAATAATTATATATAAAAAAATTAATAATAATAATAAGTTTTGTCATAATAAAAAAAATTTATATTAAAAAAATTAATTGAATGAAAACAATTAATTAATCTAAGGACATGTTATATTTATATGAAAGTAAGAGTGCAAATGAATGAATTTTACTCCAAAAATAGTATATTGTGTATATATATTTTTATATATTTGTATACAAAAAACTAGTCAAACTGCATACTTTCCATTGGTTCATTAAACTTTGTGAAAGTTACAACGTGATATTGCAATTTAAAATAAATTATACTCACAATCTCTTAATAAAAAAGCAACATTCTGTGCTGAACACTCGCGGAGTAAACACTCGGACTGCATAAAGGCAAGTATGACTTTAATTCAGATCTTTTGTCTCTTATTATTTAAAACTCGCTTATTCTTTTTATCTTTATTAGATATAAGATATTATATCCTACTCAAACGCGCTCTCCCTCCTAAATATTTTTAATATATCATGGTCAGTTAAGTTTATAAAGACTGACTGAGCCTTTGGACCAGTCGCAGTTATACTTCCAGCTTATCTAGTGGTATTTTAAATGAACTTACGTCAATTGATATCGAACTATTAATTATTACGAAAACAAAAAGAATGAAATTAAATAATTAAGTATTTTAAATTATAATAATTTATATTTTTATTTATAATCATAAGTTTTATTAATTCAAAGTGAAATTACGAGGATTGTGATAAATATATTTAATTTATTAATGTATGTATGAGTCAGATAATTGCAGTAATTTTATATGTTAATTTTTATCATTTGAATTTGGTCGAGAGATCGAACTGATCTACGCAACAAATTTAATTAATATTGTTTATTGTTTTTGATAAGATTTGTTTGCACTTTGTACGATTTTAATACAAAAAATTTGCAAGTACTTTATTTTGAATTTAAATATTTAAATAATAATTTTATTTATTTATTTATTTATTTGTTGTTTAGAATTATGAAATATGAACCTTGAAAATTTAGTGAACCTTGAAAATGGAGACGAAATTAATGGCCTGATAAACGAGTCGTCCTTGATTGGAGCGATGGTTCATATTGAAAGTTCTCAGACTAAAAATCTGTTAAAACAACAACCAAATACCAGCAGTATTAATATTGACTTCAGAGATTTAAATTATTCTGTACGTGTCAGTCAAAAAGGTGAATAGATTATAGAAAAAAAAAAACAAGTGGAAAATTACGCATGCGAATGAAAAAAAGAGTTATCGAGTGTTTGAAAAATTTTACTATCAATATTAATTTTAAGGTCATTTAGATAAAAATTTTTTAATGAGCATAATATCTGCTATCTAGTGTAATGATTTAAACATTTGTTTCAGGAAAATGCAAAAGAGAAATTTTGCGCGCCGTAAGCGGTTATTTTCGCGCGTGTTCTTTGAATGGAATAATAGGACCATCTGGAGCGGGAAAAACAAGTTTGCTGAGTATCATTTGTGGATTCAAAAGCTCAAACATTCGCGGTAATATTTCAGTAAATGGAATTAAAGTTGATGCAGATGTTTTGCGTAAACTCACGTGCTATATTCCACAAGAGTTTGATTTATTGCCATTACTTACCACTCAAGAAACTTTGTATTATTCAACGAGATTGAAAGTTTCGAGGAATATTCGCACGTGTCAAGATATTGTACGCACTTGTATTATTAATGCTCTCAAGTACTCACTTATTTAAATAATTTATTTATTTATTATAATGCAGGTGAATGAAGTAGCAGAAAAATTGGGATTACTAGAATGTCTAGGAACGATGGCGGCAAATTTAAGCGGGGGAGAAAAAAAACGCCTGTCGATTGGAGTAGAAATAGTTACGAATCCTCAGGTACTGATACTGGATGAACCAACGAGTGGACTGGACTCGGCAGCTTCATGCCAAGTGATTAGTTTGATTAAAAAAATGTCACAATCCGGGTGCACGATAATCTGCGCGATCCATCAACCGAGTAGTCGAATAATGACGATGTTCGACAACGTCCTGGTGCTCGCCGATGGTCGCGATCTTTACTGCGGACCTCAGACTAGTATCGTAACTACTTTCGAACAAGCGGGATTCACTTGTCCGTCTTTCTACAACATCTGCGAGTTTGGTAATAATTGTAACAAATATTTACCCCAGTAAATGCTCACTGGTTCATTATTTCAAATTCAGGTTGATTTTAGTGATTGAAGTCGCGACGGGACAACGCACTGGCGACTGCCAATTGCTGAAGAAATTCAATGGAGAGTTTTATTTGTCTTTCTTGAAGAGTTTGAAAGACAGTTCTCATAATAAGTCGATTGTTCTACCGATCAATGATCTCTGTGATAAAAAAGAGTATGATAAAGAAAATTGTTCATTACCGTGGATTAATGAACTTCAAGTTCTTCTTTGTCGTGCTACGACATGCGTTTGCCGTGATAATGTAATTATATATTTTTTATTGTTGTTATTATTTATTATTTATAAGTGTAATTATTTTATTTATTTGTTTCAGACCATGACTAAATTGAGATTATTATCTCATATAGCAATTGGACTACTACTGGGTCTGGTTTTTCGTGATTTTGGTCAAGATGCCAGCAAAACACCCAGTAATATTGCTAGTTTATTTTTTTTCTTATTGTTTTTATTTTTCGCCAATGCTATGCCAGCAGTACAAATGTGTAAGTTTTTATTTTAACAAACTGTTACTTTCAAAATATTTTATTGTCAGAAACTCAAAAATTCTATAAAATAAATCCGAAAATTTTCGCGGTTAATTTGAATAATTTAAATACTTGACTCTGAATTTTATTTTAAAAATTTAAATAATTAATTACAGTATTTTTACCATAAAAATAAATATTCCTTAAGTTTACAAAAATTAAATTTTGAATCTTGAAAGCTAACGTTCTCCTTAAATTTAATTTCTAATTAAATAGTAATAAATATTTATTTTTAATTACAGTTCCCATCGAAGCCGCAGTCTTTGCCAGAGAACATTTAAATAATTGGTACAGCCTGTGTACTTATTACATCTCAAAAATAATAACCGATCTCCCACTACAGGTTTGATATTTATTTAAAAAATTACCAATACTTTAATCCAAGTACTCAACACATTAATCCTTTATTAGATTCTATGCCCAACATGTTTTCTATTAATCGCCTACTGCTTGACCGGTCAACCCCTGGAATGCGACAGATTTATAAAAGTATGGCTGATGTGCTTCCTCATATCTATTTTGGCCCAATCATTTGGAATCCTCGCCGGAGCGGCATTCAATACCCACGTCGGCTGTTTTCTTGTACCAGCTCTCAACATTCCCATGTTTCTATTCGCGGGTTTTTTCATAAAACTCTCCGAGATATCCTCGTACTTTTATCCTTTGTCAGCAATCAGTTTCTTCCGTTACGCTTTCGAGGGAATGATGCAATCGGTTTACGGAAATGACCGCCCAGTTTTGAACTGCACGACAGATTTTTGTATTCTCCGTAAGCCGAAATTTATTCTGTCATACATGGACATGCCTTCAACGGAATTTCCGATAATAATTGTCATACTTTGCAGCTGGATTTTAATTATTCACACGTTAATTTACATGGTTCTAAAATGGCGCATAATTAATGTTTTCAAATAACACATGACATTAATTGTATATATATACAAACTTAACAATTGATATATTTTATACAATCTTATTTATTATTTATACATATTTATAAGATAAAAATTTTTTTAAAACAAAAATTCATTAATAATACTTAAAAAAAATAAATCATCATTTTCCATAAAGTTATTTATGAGTATCTTGTTCATGAATTTTTTAAAAACTCATGATTTAAATTGAGGTAATTCATTTCTTTTTTAATTATTAATTAACAAGAAATTAATTTAATATAAATATCGCTAATTATTTATAACAGTGTGAGTTTAGCGGGAGGCTTTCAATTTCCATCTGAGAAGATAGTAAGCAAAAGTACGAGTGGCCACAAGCATTACTAAGAGGGCAATAACGTCGTTCAAAAATTGATCGTCTCTCATTGCAATGTCATTTAAAAATATTTTGGGTTTTTTGTAGTGACAGTAAACTTCAGCGCACTCAAGATTCTGCCTATTGAGTCCATATATTGCGGCGATGTAGCCTTCGAGACCAAAACGTAAGTAACTTATGTAACTACCCCATTTTAAATAACTCGGCAGGTCGCGTAAAGTCACTCCGAATCCAGCGAACATCATCATGGGCACCGATAACGTTGGTCCAGCAAATGTACCATTCTGTAAATAATTTATGTAGATCATTCATTTATTTAATGGAGGGGTTCATAAAATACGTTACGCAAAATTGTACTTTCTTAGACTCCCTTCCATCGTAAAAAAAAATAAAATTGAAAAAAACCGAGAGACCCCCCCCCCTTCCCGAAAGTGTAAACGTATTTTATGAACGGTCCCAAATAAATAAATTAATTAATTGAAGTTAACTTACAACGACATTAAAAACAGCTCCGATCATAAGACCAAAGCTTTGAGCAACAAAAACAACCATTAGGCTGATAAGAAAAAACATGGAGAACCTTTCGATCTCTAATAATTGTCCAGACATGAAGTAAATAATCGTAGAAAATATTAGGCAGCATAAAAATGTCACGGGAATGTCAATAATTGTTATTGATACATAAAACATTTTTAAAGTATACCATCTGTTGAAATGTTCCTTTTTTAGAATATTTAACTCTGTGGGAACTGTAATAAGAATATTATTTATTTTAAATAAATTCACTTTATATTTATTGATCGCTGATTATAAAATCTTATTGTGCAATCAGAAGATAAATTTTCAATTTCATTTTTTAATCAGAGATAATAATTTTTTTAGATCTGTTAATTTTTTATTGGCGATGTTAAAGTTCAAAGTTTCGAATTTTTAATTTTTTATGTTTATCATAAGTCGTTTTGATATTAAAAATTATTGTAAACTGAAAAAAATTTGGAGAGTGAATGCGGATTAAATTCACAGTGAAATTCATACCAGGAATTTATTTTAACATTAAAACTCTGATTATTCCGAAATCAGTCCACTGAAAAAAAACTCCATATGCAAAATGATTTTTTTTTAACCCCGAAGTTCTTAGGAACGGAGCAGTGTAATAATTATTAGTCATTGCTTGTCAACTAGTACACGTTTTAGCCAAATGACGTAAGAAATGTCGAAATGTTTACAATAATTATTTTTTCAACGTCAATAAAAATTAACAGATTTTGTAACAACAAAATAAAATACAAGTATACACACATGTAAGAATAGTTAACATCATCGAAGTCATCATATGATGAATTAAAATAGCAAAAAGGAGATTATAATTCTCCAATACTCTTGAGCCTTCATTACCAGCTTGAATAAATAACATTCCCAGCATTATTCCAGTAACAATATTTACGATAATACGCAAATGTGTCAAAGTCTATAATATCAATAGATTAAATAAATAAATGACATAATAAAATATATTTAAAAAATGATAACTAACAGCGTCACGTTTGCACTTGATGTATCCGCGATAAAGAAGAACTTTCAGTTGATGAATCTGCGAGGTCGCTTGCAAAGATGGTTTTTTTTTAGTAATTCTATATCTCTTGTTACTTTTCATGCCATTTGCGTTGTCTAGAATAGAAAAAAAAACAAATTTGATTTACTGAAATCTGTAGTAAATTCTAATTATCGAGTTATTTTATTACTTTTGAAGTCTTCAACCGGGATCGCGTTGCCGAACCACTGAGAACTCTTTCCATTTTGCGTGGCATGTATCAGAGTTTCAATTTTATCATCCCCGTATTCACCGCAAGCCAATTCAATCGCGTAATCCGCCGGATTATGATACATTGGACATGGAAGCTTAACGCTCTCCAGAAAGGGAATTAATTGACCTGTTGCTCCTTGGTACAAGCATGTACCTTTAGCTAGTATCAGTACCTACAAATTAAATTAACACCGTATAGTGGCCAAACCTTTAATTCAATTAAATACCACTTACGCTACGTATATATTAATTAGATCACTTACGTGATCAAAAAGCTGGAATAGTGAAGCGCTCGGTTGATGAATCGTACAAACAATCGTTCGATTTTGTCGCGCTAAGACTTTTAATAAATTTACTACTTGTGTACATGTTGAGCTGTCTAATCCTCTGTAAATAATTTCATCAGTAATTAATAATTACACTGTCAAAATTGGGAGTGAATTCGGAGTAATTACGGATTTTATTTAAATCCACATTCACTCCGGATTTAATCCGCAAATTTCTTACAGTATATCAATAAATAATTAGATATCAAAATTAAGATATAAAATTTTTGTCTAAAAAATTAAAGAAATTAATTATTTTTTATTTGCAGTGATAAAATTAATTATTAATAATTGCGATCCCTGGTGGAAATTTTTCGGACTTTTCTCTGAAAAACTCTGAAAAAGTCTTTAGAACTTTGGAAAAGTCTTTGGAAGTTTAGAACTGAGTTTTTCAGAGAAAAGTCCGAAAAATTTCCACCAGGGATATTTTTTTCATAAATTAAATTATGGAAAAAAAATTTTTTTTTGGTATAATTGCGAATGTATGATAATTTTATCGATTACTTACGTCGTAGGTTCATCTAAAAACATAACAGTGGGATCGTTAACTAATTCCAATGCTATTGATAATCTTTTCTTTTGACCACCGCTCAATCTGTCTGATCTTGTGTTAACATGCTCACTTAATCCGAGTGTAATTAATATTTCTTTAATCTATTGATAAATAAGTAAATAAATAGACAATTTAAATATTTAATAAAATAAATACTTACAATTGATAATTTCGTTTGCTTGGCAATATTAGTTCCTAATTTTAAGTCTGCAGCGACCCACATATTCTCCGAGACAGTTAGTAACGGTTGAAGCCGGTCATCTTGAGTGATATACGCACTGGTTCTGAAGAAAAAAACCAGAAGTAAGTAAACAAGACTAGAATGATCGAGAAAGGATGAAAAATATATAAAGTACCTTCTAAATGTATCAATATCACGAACATCGCCATTAACTTTAATAGTTCCTTGAATTCCGGTTAATCGGTAGCCAGAAAGAATGTCAAGCAACGTCGATTTTCCAGCTCCAGATGGACCCATGATAGCGATAAGTTGTTTTGCTGGTAATCTTCCGTATATTCCATGCAGAATTTCTTTAGTTCCTACAAAAAAAAAATAAAAAACGACAGGGATTAATGAGCGATGTCTACATTGACGAAGACTAATCACTGTGATTATAATTAGATGCCGGAATAAAAAATTACCCCGACGGAATCCGATGGAAACCTTGTAACGAAGATCTTCGAAAGAAATGTCAGCTGCCTCGTGCTCTTTTACTGCCTTCCGTAAACATAATTCTTGATTGCAACCATCCGGATTGTATTTATCAGTTTTTGATTGCGGGTCACCAGCATGACCGGAAATTTGCGGTATGTTGGAGGCTTCGTTCATCAATACTTCCATGGCTTTCATTTATTGTTTATTGTGGCGGATCTCTGTTACTCCCGAGGTTAATTATTGAGCGGTCAATGATCTACAATAAAATCCTAAATAATTATTGTATTTTATACATTTTTTGGTGGAGGATTCCGAATAAATGATTTGTCGGTACGTTGATGTAAGATTAGATTAGATAGTCAGTTTGTTTCTTTGGGTATAAATGATAAATCGAATAAATCAATTGAGATCGAAGGCCAATAAGAGGTTGCTGCTCGTACTTGAAACCAAAGTCCATTATTGTGTTTTACTTTATTATAAAACAAATGTATTAATCATCCTTAATCATCTTTATTTTTTTTTTTACAATATTTTAACCCCTACTTATTATTATTATTTTAAGTGAAATAATAAAAATAAATTTTTTTTTTTAAATTCCTAGTTTTTTATTTCAAATCTCGATATCTCGCTAACTATGGAAATTTATCAAAAAATGTATATGATCTTTTTTGTAGGAAATTTAATTTCCTACAAATAAGTTCTCATATATTTTTCTTATATTTTCAATAATTAAGCCGTAATGTAAATTCAAAGATATATGAATTAAAAAACGTGCAATTAAAAAATTTTTTTAATCAAAGCTAATTATCTCATCAACTATCGAGATAAAATAAATATGTATAAGGAACTTTTTTATTGGAAATTAAATTTGCTACAAAAAAGTATTGATAAATTTTTTTCATAGACTCAATAGTTCAGCCGCAATTTGAACTTGAAGATAAAAAACATAAAAATTTATTTTTATCTTTTCTACTGACTTTAAATAATTTCTTAAAATTAATTACAATAATGTAATAAGTTGGTATTGAAATATAAAAATAAATAACAAACGATAAGAAAAAAGTATGAAACCTTCCGCATTTTATAAATAGTTGTAGCTAGACCACTTGCTTCTGTTATTTTAAAAAAATATATTAATATTGATGATAAGCGGAAACTTTTTCTTTAGGTTTTTTCCTTATACTCCATTATGTTTTTTATTTATAAAAAAAAACCCGTTCTTCAGATTCGTCATCACGGGATTTTATTTAAAATTTTTTACGTTTCTTGAAATTAAATATCATGATATTAAAGTAGATCAATCGCTCAAATAATATAACATTAAACAAAACTGAGGAGTGAAAAAAAAAAAAATTGATAATAACAATGAGTAAAAATGATAAACGTGTGAGCAAAGTTCGTTAGCAAACATGAGTCACATGTAGTTGTAACATATATTTGAATGACAATGAATCTTCTCTGTCAAAACGTTTTATTTAATTTTAAAAAACGTGAGAACAATAAATATAATAATAAGTATTAATAAAAAATAAAAATAATCAGATAATAATATAAAATTTATTTAATTATTCGAGATCTATAAACTCATATATTAACTATAAATATTTAATATATTTCACGATTAAAATTGCATAAGTATATAAATTATATTATTATTGTAAATAATGTTGACATAAAATCTAAATAGATAAGAGTATTAATTTGTCAATTCACTCAATTTATAAACAACAAAATATTATTTAATAATTTATAGTTAAGGTCGTCCGTCATTTTTATTTTATTTTTATTTTAATTTTTTTTTTTTTCCGCACAATTCATTTTATTAAAATTTTTTTTATTAAATTCAAGGATTGTCCGGAATCGTTGACCTCTAATTGTTTACTTAAATGACAGTACTTTTATTTACTAGACATGAATACTTTTTAAAAGTAATAAAAAAAATTTATTTCCATATTCACTTTTTACGACAGCTTAATTGTTTTTATTTAAATTTACATTCCCCTCATTAAACTTATATTTATATTTATGATTATATTTACATTTATTACTTATTTATATAAATTTAAACTAGATCACCAAGTTTTCACTTTCTTTATACCAAAAGTATCACAAATTATTGAGTTTAATTTCAGTGAAAGGGTAACCGGCTTCGAAATAAATTCTCAGTAAAAACTTTTTAATTTACCGCCAAGTAATTTTGTGATATTAAGTAATAAAAATTATAATTTAATGTGCAATAATATTTAAAAATGAATCCAATAAATTATAATTAAAAATGTTAAAATGTCAATAAATTTAAAAAAACATCCGATAAATTTATTTAAAACTCGTAAAATAAATATTTAAAAAAAAAATAAAAATACCTTCAGTTACTCCGATTTATTTCAACGATAACGAACATGTTTACACTTGACGGGATTTTATTTAACGATAAAAGAATAAATTAAAATAATGAATAAATTATAAATAAAAATATAAAAATTTTTTAAAAATTAAATGTTATTGGATAGAAGACTCAAGACTGACTGACAGATCAGATTCTTTGTAGCATAGTATCTAAGGCCCACAACGTGTTCCCTTTCTCTTACAACTATTAAGTCTTTGCTGTACATGCACTTTACTCTCCAGAATTCTCATCTATCCAGCTCAGTTCCCCTCTTCTTTATATGCATGACCCTCGTTTTTGTAACCACAAGCGATTCTATCCTCCCTCTTCATTAAATATTCAACGATTAAAACATTAAATTAGTTTAGATTTCAAATTACATCACTCGTTTCCAAAGACACTTCCTTCTAATATCTCTTAAAAAAAAAAAAAATTAGATATGTCTATTTATAGAAACTGAGAATTAAAAGTAGAAGTAATAAAAAGTATTTTTTAAATTCAAATCAGCAGTACTTTGGACGTGGATCTTGATTCCAAAAAATAATAAAAAGATTATAAATATTATATTTGCTGTTGATAAAAATTATTGTCCAATGATAATTAACCAAGATTATTATTTTACCAATAGGAGTGAAGGTTGTAGATTAAAAAAAACAGAAAAAAAAAAAATACGAATCGTGGATGAGATAATCAGTATATAATTTAATCAACTTATAATTAATTTCAATACAATTTTTTTCTTATTATTTTGTTTCAATGTCTTGCTGTATATACATACGACTCAATCCTTTTATTTATCAGAAGCCAGTAATTAAATTAAAGGAAAAAAATCTTTTATCAATTGATCACGTGCTTTCACAAAGAACGTTATAATATATAAAATATTAATATATAAATGAATATAAATGTACAATATATATTTACAGTAGTACTAAATTCTTTGGCTTTAATATAATAATAATTATTGTTATTATTTAAATAAAATAATTATTGATAGAGCGACTAAGTACGATGGCAATCGTTTTTTCTTTGAATAGACATCGTAGCAGCACCGACGGCCATCCATTCATTAGTGTCTGATTGATACCACGTTAATCCCAACGAGTATCGAGCATTTAAATTCGCATGCTGACAGTGACTGAACCACCAGCCGCCGTGATAGTTTGCCGCGCAATCCGCGGTACTTATATCCATATCGCGGTCTTTTGCGCTGAACGACATGCCGTTTTGATATGAAAACGCGTCAGTTGCGTTGCCAGAATAACCACCGACGTGTAGCTGGTATCCGGTGTCTTCAGATTGTACATTGAAGTAATCGTAGTCAGCCCGCCATTTACTTCCGTAAATGTCCGTAAGATCGATTCTCAAACGCGTGCAGTTGTCGCGGGTGAGACGGTGAAGTGCTTCGTTGCCGACCCAGAACTCGTTGAGGGGAGACCCGAACCCGGATGCGTACTCAGACCATGTGCGGTCGAAGTCGACGATCCCGTCGACGCGACGAGCCACGACGATCCATCCGTCGTGACAGGAGACTAGTAAAGGAGCACCCTGACCTACTCCTAGGAGAGTCAGACCGTCACGGGCATCGCAATTGCCAGGAAGTGCGTCGACCATCAACCGGTACTGGTCCTCAACGTGCTCCAATTCGTGAGTGACGTTTATTGCTTTGGCTACGGACGACGTGAGATTTAGATTAGATAAACGGTCCAATTGTTTGGTCAGCTTGCCAGTTGTCTCTTGCTGGAGGTCACTTTTTTCTTGAAGCTTCGACGCGCTTACGCTCAGAGCTTGAACTGTTTTACGTAAGTTACCCAGCTCTTCGCGGGTCAACGACAGCTCGGCGTTCTTACGAGCTGCGTTTAAGTCCAAGTGAGCAATAGCGCGTTTCATTTCCAGCTGGAGAGATTCCTGTTTGTCCTCGAGAGTTTCGACGATTTCAAGATTCTCCGCAGACTGTTCTACCTTTACTTTAATGCCGTCTAATTGATTGGTGATGTTATCAATCCGGTTAGAAAGTTCTTCTTTTAAATTATTCGCGACCTCGGGATTGGTCTCAAAGACTACTCTTTTTTCAATCATAGCTCGTTTGCGAGCGACTATTGCTATTTTACGTTCAAGTTTTGAAAGACGTTCCTCTATTTTCCGGCCAGATAACGACCGCGATAAACTGTGACGCATTGACCTGTGATGATCGTGTTTGTCTTGATCGTAAATTTCATTCCGCGCTAATTGGTGATGCTTGTGTTGTATTGTCGGCTCCCACTTCAATGACTTCATCTCAATTTGCACTGTACTCAACTGTAAAATAATAATAAACATGTGTAAAAAATACGTCGTATTAAATTACTTTGTATCAAATTCTTTGTGGTTTTTTATATTTATTTTTTTTTTTTTTTTTTTTTTAGCTATTAGCTAAAGTCCAGGCATGGAAAAAAATCCAGACTCAATGACGTGTCGTTGGTTTTAGCGTTGAAAAAAGGAGAGTTAAATAAAGTTACAAAAATAGACCAGGTGATAATCAAGAAAATGAGAAAGTAAAAAAAGAAGAGTAAAGTAATAAAAGAGAAGCGATTGGCCAGCGGCTCGTGTGAGGTAACACGCGCAGCCACCCCTGCTGCTGATGCTTTAGCTGCTTCGTTTGTGTCCCCAGGGCCCTGAATGCGGTCAAGAATATAAAAAGGTGGGGGATTACCACCTGCTCACCCGCTTGGCATTGGAATGGAACGCAGTGGAGGCGGAAGGCGACCAACCGAACCAGTGGGAGTGAGAGAGACACCCGGCCCCTAAGTTCATTATGATGAATAAAGAAGACACGGTAAAAGAAAGAGCAAGAGAATGGGATTGAAGGCTTGGGGGACTCGGTAATGTATAATATAATGTTGTATATATGTATATATGTATATATATATATAAGAGTAGAGAGACGTTGCGGCAGCTGCTGGCCGCCAAAACGAGAAACTGAAATTAAGGCCGGCTGCTAGCCGATAGCCTGCTGGCCCGCAGGTGCACATGCGTTTCATGTAAATAAGCATCTACTTGGACTTTGGGCTATCAAATGAAGTGGACATGCGGAAAATAATGTAAACTTTTACTCTTGACCAAGTACTTAAATATGTAGCAAGTAAAAGAAGAAAAAAGTAATTAAGTATTGAGATGTTTGAGTACAAACCTGACTGGCAACGTCGGCACAGCTTCTGGTCAATTGTCCAGCTCGTTCTTTAACGGAGGTAATGTCATCGCGGATTGTCCCCAAGGAGGCTTCAATCCTGGTCAATCTGCCGCCGAGATCCCGAATTCCGCGGCCAACCTGAGCGATGTCACCGCGCAAAAGTGAAAGCTCGCTCTTCATCAAGGCGCGTTGGGCAAGCTCTTCACTGGCATTCTGGGTGCGTAATACCTCAGCCAATTCACTCTTTAACTCAGTGACGGCGCTCCCTAACCACTTGATCCTCAGTCGCTCGTTCTTCGCCTCGTTGCCGCTTCCGCCGCGCAATCCGCTCACTTCCTTCCTACAAATGTAAGTTATTGTTAATGTTTTATTCAACCGTAACATTTTTAAAATCCTCTTAACGTAAGTACTTTATTTAAAAACTTAATGATAATAAAAAAAAATATTTTTTGCTCTGGCAGACTGACCTTAATTGCCGAACTTCATTCCTCAGTACCATTAGCTCGGTATTTTCTTCAATGGCTTTTTTAAGAGAATTCTCGAGAGCATTGTAGTCTTCCTGTCGATGATCCAGCAGCGCATTGACTTGTTCACTGAGTAATTTAACCGTGCTCGCTAATTCAGCTTCAGAAGATGAAGATAATGATAATGACCAAGATGAGGGTGAGGGTGAGGGTGAAGATGAAGAGTTGACGTCTTGAAAAGCACTCACGACTAGGAGAAACACCAGGCACTTAAGACACTCCATAATTTTGTATATTAGTAAACAGCAAGAATGTCAATGACTTAGTCAACGATAACGACCGTAGTGTGCCTCTTAGAGGCTGCACGCGCAACTCGTTAGACTATCCAAGTACTTGAGGTAATATATGTTTATGACACTGGGTTGTATTATGTTATGTATTTTTAAAGAGAGACCTTTACGTAGAGACCGTTGAAGCTTAACTGAAGTAACAGAACCAAAGTCCAGGTGCTTATATCACCATGCCGGCACAAAGGGACGGGGTGGGCCACGGGTTGCTGGCTCTTGGCTGCTTGCGAGGCAGGTGTTCGCCGCAAACAACATCATGCCATCAGGTATAAAGCCACGATATATCTCCCCACCCTTTATTCTTAAACTCATGTATGTACTTGCCGAAATACCACCGTCTCCATACTCCGCAACAGAGGTTTTATAAATTCTTGCGGATATCATTAGCCATTAGCTCTGTGAAAACCTCACGGATTTATTAATATTAAGATTATATGGCATTACATCCTCTAGTTGCTGAGCATAAATTCCCTCTGGAGAAAACTGGCCAGCGTTTAGACCCAAGAGTTTGGAGTTTATGCTTCTAGGTCGAGGATTTGAGGGAATGATTTTTTGTTTGTCGGGACAGCTGCATTTATTTAAATCTGGTGGTTCTTTGATTGTGTGTGTGTGTGTGTGTGTGTGTGTTGAGCACGCTTGGGTAGATTATCCTTTTATTTGGGGATGTATATTATGTAGTTGTGTAGCCACGCGCCAGCCTCCGAGTCATCGTCGCCAAACTCGTGCCTGCGGGCACTCAATCGCGGGCATCGTCGATGTGGATAGAGTGGGATGGGATGGAAATAAGAATTAGTATGAGTATGAGGATATGGATGAGGATGAGGATGAAAGATTTCGTGTGCCAGCCGCAAGGGATGAGATAATAAATATAAAATACAGCAGATGGTTAGCAGGAACTTTAGACAATTCTGTCTACGATCCCAAATCTTTGATATAGACCCGAGCCCATTAATTTAATGAATTTTGCAACTGTGTTGGCTTTTAGCTTAATTTATACTCATATATATTTATATAAAACGGAAATTATATACAGGAAAATTATAATATTAGATATATTTATTATGATAATGATAATAATTTATTAAGATTTGCTAGATAACACTTACTTTTGTATAGATTATTTTATTTTATTTTTAAAAACAACTTTTTTTAGTTACATTTTTTTTCTACCATAATTTCAACAGTTAACATAATCGAGGGTTTTATTTTAAAATATCACTACGTAATAATTACGTTTGCTTTTAATAATAATTAATAATTGTGTTATATAAACTTAAAAAAAAACGTGAGGTATTAACCGTTAGTTTGTTTATTAATTAATTAATTATCGATATTAATATTAATATATATTATTTACAGGAGATTGTCGTTAATCTCGAGGGTTAATGGCACTAAATCAAGATCATTAATCTCGATTATGGATTAACTCAAATTAATTATAAGAATTAATCCTACTTAATATTACTTCGTTATTTATTTAAATATAAATATTTTAAATAGAGATCGCGAATTGCACGCTAGTTTTTTTTTAAATAATTAAGTAGTTGTCTAATTGACAGTCGATTAAAATTTTTTATACAATTTTTAAAATTTAGTCTACTTTATTTTGTAGTTAAAATTAATTAATTTTTTTTATTAAGATTTGTGTGGTTGCTAGTTTGTAAATAAATAAATAAATTTAAGTTTGTGCTGATCCGTAGGTTCCGGTTGGCGGACGATAAGCTTTTGGAAGAGTTAAAACTTGTATGCTATTGAACGCATATTTTCTTATTCCAATATTTTTCCAGGTATTTTCACGTCTGCATCCCTCGCTAGAAATTTTTAAATTAAAAATTTAATTACTCGAGTGTTATTTTGAATTAAAAAAAAATATATTCATATTAGAGGTGTGCGAATCGAATCGAACTTTCAAATAATTCGTAATTTTTCTAATAATTCGAAGCTTTCTGAATTATTTGTAAATTCTCGTATTACTCAATTCGATTCGAACCCAATTTGCACACCCCTTATATATATATTCCAAGCTGTATAATTAAGATATAAGAAAGATAACTTACCTACGCATACAGTCCAATGCCCTTGCGTATTCATTTTCGGACAGGTGATACTCCGTTGCAAGAATGTTAACTTGCTCGAGGGTAATTGACATCCCAGTTCTGTCTTTGGCACTTTTGCAGCTGGTAAACCTCAGTCCTTTCATACGTCGACAAATCTGTGATGACAATTGGAGTATGTCTGTGTTTTTTGATATTTTTGCATGTACGCTTGTCTTCAAAGTTGACATCATGTCTGATAATAAACTTTGTTTTACAAATGAACGTCCGCCGGTCACTAGCAACAAAAAGAAAAAGAACAACGACCACAAAATTAATTAGCGCTAAAACATTTTTTAAATTGATGTTAAAAAAAAAATTCTTTTATTTGAAACTTACGTCGTGAAGAATTTGTCTCCATAGGAAGATTAAGTTTCTTAAACCTCAAATAATACTCATTAAGTCTATCGAAATTGTCAATGTTGCTTTTTTCCTGTGGTTTAGTGTTACCCAAACTCTCGGCAAGAGTCGCAAGCTCATTGATACCGACGTTAAAAAATACTGGAGTGATATTGAAGGCAAGAGTTTGCCGGGAAGACTGCGGTAATGGAAGCAATGAATAAATACCATCAGGAACTGGAAGTATGACAGTTAAAGCAGCACGTGATCCGACTACTCTAGGCATCGGTAACTGAGGATTCACAAGATTTGTGTCATCTATTTTAGAATGAGGTAACCCGCATCTCGTTAAAGTAAAAGTAACAGTGTGCAAGTCTTCAACAGCGACAGCCATGTCACCCCACATGTCAATCTCGTCCCCGTAGTAGCTGAGAAGCGCCTCGAAAGACACAAGTGGTCCCAGGGTGGTGAGAATCAAGAGGAAAAGTGGATCCGGACGTTGGCACCAGAGTTTAGCCATCAAACCGGTGACGAGTGCAGTCAGCGCTTGGCTGAAACAGACGTCGCGGCGATAGCGAACGTTACAACTGCGCTGGGCAAGTTTAGCGTCTTCTTGAACACGAAAAACCGAGTGGGTAAGTCGGGCAGTTTTCAGCAACCCGTCCATAGCTTGCCGTAATTTCTTCATACTCGGTCGCAATTCGCTTGTCCAGTCGACAATCGACGCGAAATCCAATCCCTCGGTAAATTTATTACGCTGACCAGAGTTTTTGATAACGCGAGTCATTGAATCGACAGCTTGACAAACGTCTTTAGCTTTTGCAAATCCCGTAGTCGCTTCATCTACACTTGCCTGTGACGGCAAACGTTGCAATGAATTGCCAGTGTCCAAAAGCTTACTGGACTCTTCGCTCTTAAAATCGTTCTTTGGCTGAATGGTCACGACATTAGAGGCGATTCTGCTGGTCGGAAGACAAGCTCTCAATGGCTGAGTACGAGGCATTCCGTTTTTATTACGCAGTCTCACTGCCGGACTACTACACCGACCACAAAGAAATTTAACTTTCGACACCAGGCACATAACGCTCGCTTCAATATTCAATTGCGTTAAATCCCAAGGCTCTGGCTCGTCCGTTGGCTTGTAATAATTTGCCGATGGTGAATTGCACATTTTTTGGGTATCAAGAAAACGTTTGCTGATATCGAGCTCGCCATTAGCACGCCCATCCTCCTCTTCCTCCTCCTCATCTTCTTCCCCCTTAACTATTTCTTTACCTACTTCTCTATCACCATCATCATTACGTTCATTAGTATTAATATTATTATCCCCATCTTCCTCAATGTCTTTCTCATTATCCAGAGTATTTTTACAGTCACGATCATCCTCGACCTCAGGAAATATCACAAAATTTTCATTTGTCGTGATCGTCTCAAGATTGTCATCACCATTATTACTTTCATTATTTCTACAACTAACAGAGTACTTGCTACGAGTGCTCTCTTTAGTCCACATATCTTGTACACATTCAGGAGTATCTGGCGTAATGAGATCATCGAAATCCGGGCTTTTAAGATCAAAGTTTAGTTGCTGAGTAATTCGTTTAAACGGCGATAAAGACTGATTACAGTGCAAACTCAACGTCAAACTTTCTTCGTTATGATTTTTAGTTTCCTCGGGTATTTTCGCAACCTTGTATTCCTCCAGGAATGTTAGCGCCTCCTCGACAAGACCCGGGTCCCAAAGACTCAACAGTATACGAGTTTTAGAAATCATATCTTCACATATTGGAAGCATACCACTGGTTTGTTTTTCCTTGGCCAGCTTCATTAACGACCGCATGGCCTCAACAACGTCTCTCCTCAGCTGTTTAATCGCCTGTATAGCGTCATGAGCCATCGTTATTTTCGAGGTGCCCTGGTACAGTTGACTATGTCGTGTTGGAGACTCTTTTAACGCCTGCACCAAGCGCAACAACCCGCCATTCTTACTTTTGTGTGAGTGCGCGGTAAATGCACCGACACTTACGAAATCATAGAACCCACATTTATTTAACGTGTCATTGTGAACCCACATTCGCTGCAGATGAAGATTCAAAGGAGCGAATTCCAGTGTACGGTCATTTTTACGGGACGAACGTTTAAAGTAACTGGCCTTGAATGCCGCTAAATTTTCTTTCGCCTGCGAATAAAGATGTAGAAGATGGAGATGACGATCAAGGAGCTCAACTTGTTTTGTATGCCATGGCTCACGTAATTCGCCCATTCCGGCAACTTCCTGTAGCAATTCCTTCTCCTCCTGGATCCAGATACCCAGTAACTGCTGAGGGAATTCAAAGCACAGTTTACTCTCGGCCATAATTTCATGGACGCAAATATCTCCCCCGAGACCTGAATGAAACCTGTATGTCTGGACGTAAGGGTTAGCAAAGAGCAACTTTAACTGTCCCTGATGAGGTAACTTCATTTTGGTGCCCAGTCTCGGAGGTAATGACTGCGAGCGTCGATGACAGTAACCCGCGTTATTTGAACTTGGAATGTTTCTCGACGGAGTGCTTTCAGTGCTGTTCCCCTTGTCATCAGCCTCCAAACTCCAAACATTTATCGTCAAAAAGCCCACCGTTGTTGCCTTGGCGGACTTCAAAGGTATCCTCAGTCTCGGGGTGTCTTGGACCGCACTAAAAGTCACGCAAGCACTTCCAATGGGTGTCGCCGTCTGGCTGACCCTCTCCCGCACATCGTAAGCCGTTATCCTCACCTTGGTGTCCGTATTCAAGCCGTCGCTCGAGCGGAAGCTCACGGTGGTCAGAAAACCCGGGTTACTACTCCTCTCAACAACTTCCGTACGCGCGTACTTAATCCACGTGCAAGACTTGGCCACCTGGACGTCAATTTCGAGGACCGGGTTCGGCGGACGGCCATGTCCATCACAGAGAAGGTTATCACAAGACAGTGATATCTCGCAGACAGGTATTTCCGCAGGGTCAGTCTCAATGCCCCTTTGTAATCTCAGCATATGGATATCAGTATCATTTTTATGACCCGATGACATTTCAATTCGTTCCCGCAATGCGAGCAATTGGTTTCTCATGCACTCGTAACTCGCCAATTGGAGAGCTTGTAACCAAGAATCACGTTCTTCTGATGAATTCGCACCTAGTTGTTGATACAATCCTCCTTCAAACACTGTAATTACATATATCTATATATTTTTTAATCAACACACTATTGACACTAATTGACAACTCGTAATTATAATCAATAAAATAAAATAAAATAAATTATATATAGTTACCTATACTAAAACCAAAAATAATTTGACTAGTTGGCGGTTCAATGCGATAAGAACACTGTTCTAAAATAATAACTCCCATTGGTTCCGACCATTGTTCCTTTGATTTAAAGTAAAATAAAAGATTGCCACGTAGACGACACCAACGCTCGAGGCTTACTGTGAATAGATATAAAAATAATAATTAAAATAATATGAATACATAAAATATATATGATAAATTAATAATCCATAAATATATAAATGCAATGTCTTAATATAAATAATAAATAGCTACAAATACATAATAATTAAATTATAATTCAACGTCTATCCATTTGCATCGACGAGCATTATGTTCATACTGACTTGCATAGAATTATAAATTATTCAATTGACGTCACAATGTGTCATGCTACGTTTAGTAATAAATAATAACCCATGAATACACCACAATCATATATAAATAACATGCAACAATGCTTTACGCATGCAAATTCATTTTTATTTATTTATTTATTTATTATTATTACATATTTTTTTTTGTTGCTGGTTTTCGTTCAACGCGCGATTAAATATTCAAATATTTAAAATCAATACAAGTAATAAGTAATTAATAATGTTTTTTTTTTTATTTTTTCCTACAGAATAAGCCCCGTACACCTGGTGCATTTTACATCAGCATAACAATATAATTAAAACCCAAGATTGTGAGTGTGTTAGTAAGTATGATTATTATTAATTATTATCTACGGTGAGGCTTAATAAAACGGTGATTAATTAATGGTTATAAGAGCGTGGGAAATATTTTGTGATAAATTAGTAACCAGGATTATCTGCGACAATTTTTTTTTATTTAGTTTTAGGTTCAATAGTATTGAGAAACCAGATAAGAGTATTTATAGATTATTTAGTGTAAAGGGGGATACAAGTGTGTCTTTTTGTAGCTTTGTGTGTCAATATGATAAATGGTATGATGCATAAAACAGTCTTAATTATAAAATCAATAGTGTAAATTAGCGGGTGAGTGATGTTGGGTAATTGGATTACAGAATAAGTGAAGTAAAGGTAAAAATGTTTAAATGCACTCGATGATATATGGTACCTTTGCTTGTGCTGGCTGAAACACAACTGAGGTTTCGTAGAGTCTTATGGGTTTTTCCTTTTTGTCTTTTGCGGTCAACTTTTTTACCAGTACCTGGAAATTATATTCGAGGTACCGAACTTTTTAATTAAAACAACAAATACCAAAACCCCGTATTTACAATAGGAGTCAATGTACAATTTATTTTAATTATTTTATTATTAATTTATTAGACATGTAAATTAACACTCATTAATTTATGGTTTAGTATTTAGATTTTATTTTTATTTATTATTTTTGGAGTTTGTGATTAAATTGTCATGCATCACATTAAATCATAATTATGAAATAATGGTTGTTTTTTTTTTAGAAAATATATTAAAAATAAAATCTTTATGGAAATTTATGGAGTTTTATTTTATGCTAGTTGATGATTACGTCTAGTCATGCCTGTAAAAAATAAATTTTATAAAATAACAACATTTAGAGGGAAGGTTCTAGTGTAGACTGAAAGATTATTTGAGAATTTTTTTTTTTCTTTTTTACTTTTTTTACCGAATGAGATAAAATGGATTCTATTTTTCTGAATACAAACTCATTTTTTTATTATTATGTCTAATAAAATATATAAATATATAAAATATACTTTGGATAAACAGTAAATCTTTCGAATCAACTATAGATTTAAAAAAAAAATTTCTGGCTAAACCACTGGAGATAAAAAAAAAGTATAAATACATTTTAACAGGAAATTTAATTGTCTAAAAAAGATTCTTATAAATTTTTATGTAAATTCAATCGTTTAAATAAAATTTTAATTGAAAGATTTTTAAAATTTTTATCTCTTGTAAACAATTTTTTTTTTATTTGACTATAAATTAAAAATGCGGTTAAAGTATTAAGACCACGATAAAAATGTGTAAGAACAATTTTGTAAAAGATTAAATTCTCTATAAAAAAGACTGTAACTTTTTACGTAAATTCAATAGTTTGGAGTTTATAAAAAGTTTAAAGTAAATATTAACTAAAAAAATTATCGCGCCATTATTACTTTGTCAGAAAAACAGCAGTTATTTTTATAAAGTGATCAATAAAAATTATCAGATGGATTGAAAATCAAATACTTAATTAAAAAAAAAAATTCCCAAATATCTTTCCTACTAAGAACTAGAATTTCTTGAATTAATAAACAAGCATTTAAAATTAAATAATTAAAAAAAATCAACTATTCTATTAATTGAACAAAAATATAAATGAATTCTAGTGTTTACGAAATGTTAATTTATATAATTGAATATAATAATAATCATTCGCTGTTCATATTTCATAATAAAAAACAAAAACTTGATAAATACATTAAATTAACATGCGAATTTATAATGATAACAGTAGATAGCTACATTTAATTAATAAATTATCGATCAGCATCCTCTTTCTAGGTCAAATAAATTAATAAAAGGAGTTTTGATTTTTAAAAAATAATAAACTCACTCTCAGTCCTACGAAAAAATCCTTCCTGCCGTTCCCGAATGTACAAAATTCCCTCTTTTTCAAATTTTTGGGATGGCTGAGTAGCCAGTGTCATTAACTCCTGCTTATTGAACCTCATCCTAATTTATTTTCACTTTACCATCTGTAATTAAAATAAACAAAACAGTTAACGAAATTTAATTTACTTACTCAAAGCGTTATTTTAAAAAATATATTAACTAAATTTAAATAAATTATAACCTTAAATTAAAATTTCAATATAAATGAAAATTGACAATTGAATAAGTTATTAAATTGACAAATTTAAATCCAGAGGATGTTTAATTAAATATTAATGTAGTTGAGGTGAAACTCACGGTTAATGATTTTTAATTAAAACAGGAAGCTTCTGGCATCTTGATAATAAACCACTAGATTAATTTTAATCATATTATTTATTAATTTATAAATTAATAAATAATATTATAAGAATTATTATTGATTATTAATAACTTGGTTAAGTTAAATATTAATAATGATGTCATATTTTATTTTTATTATCACTCTACTTGACATCTAGGTTTGACACGAAGACACTTCACTCTTGCGCCATTGATCTATTGGCGAGAGCTGCTTTTTTTCTCTCCTTTTTTTATATTTCTCGTTTCACACGATCATATGTTCACTGTTTTATCTGATAATTTCTTAATTAAATTAACAATCCATCACTTTAATTTAAAAAAAAATAATTCATATTTATCATTCACAAAAACAAATAAAATAAATATAATTAAAAGTGAGTAGTTGTGTCATTTTATATATATATAATAAATCCCACGCACATTTTCCTGTTTATTTTTTCAACAATCCAAGAGTGTAATAATAAATTCTAACCTCAAGAAGACATTACACAGGACAATTATCATGGAAGAATTTCTTGGAGCCTCAAAAAAAGCACTGGCAAGTTATTTTGTGTAATTAAGACAATTATTTTATTTTTCTGATTCAGTGTAATGACATTTGGGTGGTGGTTTAAAGACCGGTTGTAATCACAACAATTAAACTCCTCATTCTGTCACCTGAGTTATTTTTTTAAATGACAGGTTGCGCGCGCGGTTTGAATTGCGCGCGCAACTGCGCGCTGAGCGGGAGGATTTGAAAATGGAAAAATCATGACTCAAAATTAGGTTTCTTTTTTTTTAAATTTTATTTTATTTTAGGAAAATTTAGGGAAGTTCAAGAAGATTAAAGTGGTCCTGGGTAATGAATCATGTGATTTGGACTCAGCGGTTTGTACGCTAATTCATGGATTATGGCACTATGATAAATTAAAGTGCGAACATGTGGATGATGTTGCGGTAATACCGGTATTAAATGTTACCAAGCGTATGTTTAGGATAAAAACCGAAGTGGTCTACGTATTGAAGGAAAATAATGTCCCCTTGGAGTTGTTGACGTTTAGGTAAGCTCTGTTTTTTTTATTGTCCCTGTCTGTTTGATCGGGAGAAAGGAAAAAAAAGATTATCAGTTAATTTATTAGTGTGTAGCATAAACACATTAATGTTTAAAGGGACGATATTGATATGAGGGAGCTGAGTGAAAGACAGATGTTGGAATTGAGTCTTGTGGATCACCACACGTTGACCGATTACGATGTGTCATTGGCAGACTCGGTCGTAGAGGTGATCGATCACCGACCTCAAGATACGAATTGGCCGTGGACAGGTCGCGATATTAATCTGAAAAAGGTCGGCAGCTGTGCCACCCTCGTTGCCAGAAATATATTGGATAAAAATCCAAGACTATTCGACCAACAGATCTCGAGTTTGTTGAAAGGCAATTATCTGTCCGCTTCGTAAAAGCAATTTAATTTAGTGGTTTTGATTTTTTATATTAATATTAAATAACTCTTACTTCCGCTCTATATTCATTTTATTTTATTTTATTAACATTCTTTTTAAAATTAACAGGGCCAATTCTGATAGACACGAGTAATTTTTCCGAGTCAGTGGCACGTGCAACTCAACTGGACATTCAAGTGATGCAAGAGCTGGAAAAAATCTCTACCACTACCAACGCGAGCAGTAACAGTAACAGTAGTGGTAGTGGTAAATCCACCCCTTCTGAAACACAAACGAATCGTAATAAAATTTATTCAGCTATTTTAAATGCCAAGACTGACATCAGTTGTTTGTCGCCCGAGGATCTTATTCTAAAAGACTTAAAGTTCGTCAACGGAATTCCTATTCCTGGGTTACCAATTCTTGTCGAGGTTTGTATATGCACGTGTACGAGTATAAGTATGTGTATATATGAAAGTATATATGAGAAAAATAGCGTGTAGATGCTGGTACAAGAGACACGATTCTAGAATTTTTCCATTTGAATTTTCACTAGATTAGAGATGCTCTCTTGCACCTTCACCTCGCGTCCAATAGCAATCCGACGATCCGTGAAGCATTCAATTTTACTTTTAGGAATTCTTGAATTTAAATGGCGCTTTGGAAGCCGTGAATTCGTTTACAAGGGAACGTGAATCCCAGCAAGAGCCCCAACATCAACAGCGTCTCACGGTAATCTTAGGGATGAATTTAAAGGGCCAAGTGGTGAAGCGAGATCTCGCAGTATTCTCTTTCTTACCCAATGATCTGGAAAATAAAGTAAGTGTTTCAGCAATTTTTTTTTCATCAACTCCTCGGTCTGTATTCATCTTGCATACTTACCAAGTAATTGTTTAAGTAATTTACCCTTTAAATTTTTATCTCAGACACTAACTTTTAAATCGAAATCTAGATCGTAAAAGCACTTGAGAGTGGAAACGCGGAGCTGGATCTGTCACTGTGCCGTAGTACATTTAAAGAAAACTGGAGCTTGAAGCTGTACAAACAGGGAAACGTGCGGGCGACACGGAAGCAAATACTGCCGATTATACAAAGCGCATCGGCTGGCTGGCAATGTTGACCGTGTCCTCTCTCCATCCACTAAACACTCCACACTACGGTACATATGCCACACACTAGACTACTTCTAGTAGCATTAAACGTATATTGTACCACTTTATACTGTAGCAATCTAAACATTAAACTTTCTGTTAAGTTAATTACAAGCCTTCTTATCTAATTGCAACGCTCGTCGTATTCCTTATCAACCCAGCACCACTCAAAGCGAATTAATATAACTTGAATTTCATTTTCAACGTCCGGTTTTTTCATCGTCCGAGACTACAGAACGGGGATGGAGCTGGAGGATCGTAGGATCCCAGGATATACCAGCAGTGTGCGTTAATTTCATTAAATTATCAGTTTGACAAAGGGGAAGACAGGCGCGGAGAGGTGAACAAAAGTATAAAGATGAGATGAGAACCGTCTGACCCAACGGGGAGTAAATCCACTGGGCGTATTCAATTCCCGCAATAATCCTCGCACATCCACCCCCCGTCGGCGTGCTGTTGTTGTATACATCTAGCACTAAAAGCGTCGAGCGCGGCGTAGTCGAGTGAGTGAGAGATAAAGGCTTCATAAGAGACGTTACGTCGTCTCATCTACTTTCCTGTATATGATATATTATATAGATACAGGAACCGTAGCAGCATATGGATGGATGGATGAGAGTCACTCGCGCTTGCTGTGATGCTGATGTTACAGTTCTCGCTCGCATCCAGATCGTTATGGATCGGTTGTTAAAACTTTGCGTGGGGGTGTTGTGAGATTGCTACCAGCGGAATGCGGTGAATCATACCGTGAGAGGGTTCGCAGAGGGCGCTTAGCCTTTATACAAAGATAAAAAAAGAATCTCGGAAGAAAGAGAAGCGAGAAGCATCAGCAGCGAGAGCGTCGGGACGCAATATAAGCAGCCACCAGCAACCAACTCATATCATCTCGCCTCTGTCTTTATTTCTTTCAACGGCCGCCTCTCTTTATACTTGTGTATACGCTTACCTCATCGCACATCGTTTGTTCGCATCGCAGAGTCGCAAGCGTGTCAAGGGTTTTTACGCTTGTATACTGACAAGAGACCACCAACACCATCGCCACCATCAACGTCACCTCGGCACACCGGTGAGGGATTATTTGAGTCAGTGCGAAAAATAAAACAGGAGATAGAGTGAGTGGTATTGTGGAGGAGCGTAAAAAGCGAAAAAAAAAATGGGGGAAAAAAAAACGATGAAAAAGAAAAAAAGTCGGAGGAACAAATCGTAGCGATTAATTCGAGCCCGTAGCACATAGGTTGATCCATCAGTTCTAGCCTTTAATTTATGATCTACCTCTTGAATCGTCCTCTCGCTCTTTCTACCACCGCTCGCTTTGTATTATCACCAGCAACAATTCCTCATCGCGTGCCTCATAGCAACGTACGCTTATATAATGTATATAGACATATATATTAAAGTACCTATAGCTGTCTCATCAATCCTTGCGCGCGGAAATTACCAAGATTTTCCTTTCCTTTCAAGGCCAGAGACTAGAGTCTTGAACGAGCCGTAGCTGCATAACACACTTGATCTTCTTCTGGTTCTTGTTCTTGTTCTCGTTCTTGTTCTTCTATTCTCTCTTCCCTCATTTTGCTTTGCGGGTTCAAGGATCCTCGGGGTTTGTTCAAGTAACTCAGCAGCATCTCGTGGTTGACACGCGGCAGCGACGGCGGAGTATATATCAGGTAGGAGATTATTGATAAAGGGCCAGGATCGCGCATGGCGGGGGCATAAAACAATGGGATCTCCGGGGAGAGCGATGATAACCCACCGGCCTCGGGGGTACTAGAAGGTAGTAGTGGTAGTAGAGACGAGGGTTGGTGGTGGTAGTAGTAGTAGTAGTGTACTAGTAGAGCGAAGGGAAAAGCATGAACGCAACGGTGGAGGGTGTCCGCAGGTGTTTCCCGGCACTCTCGGATAGCCAAAGTGCCGTGCAGAGTCTATCCTATGCTACGTTATAGGTATAGGTATCACCGTGCACGAGATGAGAGAAGAGTAGAGTAGAGTAGAGAGTAGAGAGTCGAGAGTTGAGTAGAGGGGACCATCAGCCACTGCCACCGGGTGCCAAAAGAGAAGGGAGATACAACAAGGCGATGCTCGATTTTGCGCACTCGAGGCAGGCTGCTGTTTCAGTGTTTTATCACAACCCTGATGCCGAGCCAGACAATTCTACTGAGACTCCTCCGGTGGATGCTGTGCCGGAGACACTAGCATTATACCGTCGAGAACAGACGCAGGATTTCGAGAGTGCGCGCGAACATAAGCCAAGATCTGATTTGTGATAAAAAGACTACGGCTGGCAAGACGTTACGACCAAGTCGTCAACTCCCCCGCGCGTCTCCTTAAGCCCTTCGGCTAAAGTTGTTGTATTTTTTTTATTTTATTATTTTTTGAGCAATATCCTGGCGGGCAGGATACGGATGTTGGATGTTGGAATTCAATGGGTCTCAAGTCGTTTTCTACCTCCGGAAAGGATGAGACAACATTCCAGTACATCATTTATAAATGGTAAGTGTTATTGATACTTTTATTTATTTATTTATTTATTTATTCATGTATTTATATGTACAAGCTCGTGTTTATTTATTTATTGCAATGGATTGTTTTCAATTGCCACCGTGTTGTTTTTTTTATTTTGTTATGTTTTTATTTAATTTGACATTTATTTAGTTAGTGTCGGATGTTACTGAAAATTAAATAATGATGCATGACTCGCAGGAGCTATCGACAAACTGGCAATGTCAAGGGATCACAGATGTAATATTAATTTACTGTACAATTCACATGTCAATGTCTCAATTTATCCAACTTTAATCCTTGATGTTACTGCACCTGACATTTTGCCTAACTGTCAATAGCCACCAGAGAATCGTTTTACGAATGTTGGAATGAAGAGAGCTCCAAAAAAAAAAAAAATTGAGTAAAATAAAATAAAATAAAATAAAAAAAAATACAATAAAACAAAAACAATGAGTGGAGGAGGAGAGCAGATAGAGTGAGAGAGATAAAAAAACAATTTCCGAAGTCAAATCCATCGCGTACCGACGACTGCTGGCGTACCCGATAAACCGTGGACCAAGGATCAATATCCATAATTGTAATTGAAAGTAAACATGGTCCACACGTGCAGAAAGGGGGTGCCTCAAACTCGATAGCAAAGTAATCGTTTCTTTCCTCATTCTTTTTATATTTTTATCGCTCGTTCTTTCTTTTCTTGTTCCCTTTATTTTTTTCCTTTCTATTTTTTGGTTGTTAGAGGAGACTGGAGAGAGGATGATGAAGGGAAAAATAGGCACATCACGATTCTCATCGTCTGTTATACGTATACGTGGTGTAGGAGTAAGCGAGCAAGAGAAAAACCACCCTATAGACTCTGGACCGTATGGTTTGATCGCTCGCCCTTTCGACGTTGGACGTTAATCAATTACTCAATCGGCTCGAGCCCCTGGTTTTGCCCACTGCCACTGTACCCAGCATGTGTACCGTGTGTTTGTCAGAGAGAAACCAAACGAACGAATGAAGAAATGTTTCACGTCGATTATTGTTTGCCAATTTCACCATTTCACCTACACCCGCCCACCCACTTGTGCCCACAAAAACAAACACACCCACACACACATACATTCACACGTACACACATTTACGCAATTCTATATCGACATTTCCACCATTTCCCTCTGTACTAAAATTCTCATCTTTCTCTCTTTGCCTCTCTCTACTCGTGTCAACCACAATGAAAGAAGGAATTAGCGAGACTCGGCAAATTGACAGAATACGCGAAAATACACTTTGAAGTTGTACACATTCATACATTAATACATACATACATACATAAATGACATTCATCTGGCACACAGACATGGGGAACATATTTATCTAGAATACATCCAGCTAGCTAGCTAGCAAGCGAATAGTGGATTTGTCTAATCGACACGCTCGGTCGCTGATAAATGCAATTAGTCCCAACATTGTTCTCGTGTTTGGCGGTTATGTCGGCTCGCAATAATCGACATCACGAGCATCACAAGGGAACTACTATACGCCGACAACGCCGAATGACGAAGGGATATAATGCTGCTATATTATATATGTTTAGTTATACCGAGAGAGAACAACGAACAACATGTAGACATATCGCGGGCGGAAACGTATCGCCTGTCGTGTCGCATGGTTGCACGCGTCACCGGCGTACATTCACTCATACAACCCATAGGCATATATACACATCGCATTATGTAGTGCCAATACAGCCAGTGTACATGAGAAACAACAAAGGCTAAAGCCGGGTGGGTATGAGGCCGGGGTCCGACGATAATGGCTCAAGGAATTCGAGGGTGACGCCACGTACAGGCTTGCGAAGGCCATTCAGCGGCTGGTTAGTGGCTTAGGGGTAGGCGAACCTGGCAACATATGTGGCGGGATAAAAATCCTTAAATCCTGTCGTTATTACGTTCCATCTTTTACTGCTCTCTGGCTCCAGCTCCGGCTCTTGCTCTTTCTTTATTTTCTTTTTCCTTTTTCTTTTCATCTCAGTTCGCTGGTGTACATAACTATATATATGGGTTTTACGTCCGCCGACCGCCAGAGAAGCCGGCGGGACCGCGATCCGAGCAAATGGACCGAGAGGGTCGAGATGAGACGACTCTTGCTATTAGGAAATGCTTTTAGGCTCGTCTCACGCCCGGGATCTTAACCGAATTATCAGTACTCTCTGAGAAACCTCCAGTTGGTTCTATCTTCCATCCAGCAAAGCAACTCTACTGCCTTACTACATACATACATAAATATATTTACTTGTACTTATACTTGTATATATATATATATATATATATATCTATGTATATATTATACGATATACACTTAGCTTCCATCGTAGTTGACTCGCTCGCTCGCTCGCTTACTCACTTATTCACTCACGGTTTTTGCATACATATCCATCAGATACTACTGCCGTAGCATTATATATATATATTTGCATTATATATTCAAAATAAAACACATTAAATATCAATAACGACGGGCGACGATAAGAATCAAGGTCTGCTGGAGGGTTCAGATCACATCATCCGGGAGCATAAAGAGCTCCAGCCATCCTTTTTTCCCCGGTGTTTTTTCGTTACACCGGCTTTCAGACACGGTCACGTGCGCATGCAAATGAACCGTAATTCAATAGGAGCTTTTAGGAAGCTGCCGAAGCAAACTGGCTGCTGGCTGTTTTGTGTTCTGCAGCGGCCGCCGATCCACATGAACGATGAACGCGTCTGATGGGATGAGGCTGTATTGTGATTCTGTGTGATGGGGGCCCATCCTACCCTTCCATTACATACATAGATCTATATACATCTACGTACATCTAACACCGAGAAAATACGGTAAGCCCCCTGGATTCGCCACCCTCGGTGTCGTTATACATCGGCGTAAGGCCGCGAGACAACATATAGTTTATGGCATTTATTATATATATACATATATATTTATAGGTAAACGTCGGGAAAAGAGATAAATCGAGCGCAGGTGCATTCGCCAAGACATAAATGAGGGTGGGCTTTTGACGCGGACATGTTTTGACTGGCTTCCTTCACCGTCCCACTGCGATATAGAAAACGGGGGACAGGACCTCGGTAGACGAGGATTATGGTCAGGATGTATGTACGAGGGAGAGAGTATGAGATAGAATTGGAATGCAGAGGAACATAAACCTACAGACACAAGATCGATCGTCTAGTTGGTGTAGTAGTAGCGGTAGCAGTAGCAATAGCAGTAGCAGTAGCAGTAGCAGTAATAGTAGTAGTAGCAGTAGTCGTGTAGCTGCTGCTAGGGGGTCCCGCGTGCGCACGGCAACCCGTGACGGTAAGTTATTCAATTCGCACACGAGTCGTTTATTCTGTTAGTCAAGAGTAGAGTATCCCATTACATTTAATTTTGGCGGGAGCGTATATGATGATGGATACGAAATAGACAAGAGGTCTAGGCTGTACACGCTGTTGATATGATATTGGCAGTTGGATGTTGGTTCCAGGATATGGGGTGGATGTGGATGAGGATGGAGAGCCGGACGGGTGGAGGGCCAGGGGGTGGAGTAGGTTGCAAGAGAGAATAGGATATGAGATGGGTTATGGGATATATATACGTATGTAATAAAGAGAGAAACAATGGCTGGTCGTTGACGGTGCGTGCGCATCACGCGGATGGTCTTATACTGACTGGAATATGTAGATTTCCGCAGCGAGCCGAAATTAACTCGGTTACGACAGATTGCCCGTGAATAATTTCATCGCCTATTCAGCGCCGCGATAACTTTGTTGGCATACGCTCATTGTTCATCTCCCTAACACTAGACCAACTACGCCAGCGACGACGACCAAGTCTCTCCCAACTGTATCTATATGTATATCCATATAAATATATATATGTATCTCTATTCTTTTGACTCTGCTTGACTGTTGGCTCCTATATTGTACTGTCATGTATAGCACTCGCGTGCGGCTGTGTTTTACAGCCTAATACAAGAGACACTGTATGAGCCTTGATGAAACAAGAGAGACAGCACTTTTGTCATTAAATTCTTCAATTTCCACTTCTTTGATACATGAAACCTTTTTTTACACGCTCTTCACCGTGGACTCTTCAACTCTATCTCGCGCGCCTTTTTAGTTACTTTGTCTTTTGGTCGTCTTTTTATTGTGCTCTTTTTTTTTTTTTTTTCTACCTTTTTTATATATAAATTTTTTTTGTTCTTTATCTTCCAGCCTGATGGCTGTGTGCCTTAATTTATATTTCAAAGCGCCGGAGAAACTTTTTACATTTTTTATCGGCCACCGAACGGGAACATGAACACGCTCGCGTTCACGTTGTTCCCAGTAGTTCCAAGTGGTTCGATTTTAAAATTGTATGGTGTGTAGTGTTGTGTGTGCGCGTCTGCGCTAGTCCACCAACACACAAACAGACCAGACCAGACCAGACCATAGTGAACCAGACCAGATACAGACAGAGAGCAGTGCGGAGTCTCTTGGCGATACTCTAACCGGAAAATCGGAAATCGTTAGGCTTACAGCTATTCAGCTTCTGCGGGAGCAGCAGTAGTGGGTCCTCCAGGAGGATGAACTTTCAGCGACGAATGGACCGAGGCAAGGAGATGCCGACAACTAAGGAAATGTAAAAAGTAAATAGAGTAAAGTAAAAAAATGCCAACAGAAGAAGTAAAAAAAAGTAATGATGATAATAATAATAATAATAATGATAAAGTAAAAAACAACATATCGAGTCGGTCAAAAGTATCTTCCTGAACGTTGCGTCGTGGACACCAAGTATATATTGCGTATTGATCGTTCGTTTACTTGTTGCGCAGAGCAAACGCTGGGTTCCCTGTTAAACTCCCTGCCTGCCTCCTGCTATGCCAGCCAGTGTACCCTGCTCTATGCCTGCCTGCTGGTACTGCCGTGCATGGCTGACTCTGCCGTCGTTGGTTACTCTCTCGAGCCAACCAACGATCCCGCCAGCAAAACCTCACCCTCTTGCTCTCTTTCATACTCTCTGCCTCATATCCTCATGTCTAACTTTCTCTCTCCTTCTCTCTCCTTCTCCCTTTCTCTCCCCTGGCCTCCGCAGCTCGACGGTACTCAGCTTTTTCGCACATGCACAAAGCCCTTTCACCGGTATAATTAATGCCCCAAACGCACTGTGAAAAAAGCAACACCCTTTAAAAGTTAAAAATTTCATTGGCATTCGGTCATTAATTCGATCAACTTTATCAATCCAATTGCCCTCGTCACACTATTGCTACAGCTACAGCTCCTGCTGATGCCAGTCCTCGTGTCCTCTTTTTTTCCTCGTTCGTCGCTGCCCCTCGTTCGCCCTAAAAGCAAAGTTTGGGTATTATCCACCGACAAAGAACTATACACATTTACATAACATATAATACAAACATACATACATATATAATATATATCCGTCCACTTGTATATAAATACATGTATATATTCTTGCCCTTTGGCTGTACACTGGCCGACAGGGCATCATCAAACTCTCGAATTAGAACTTAAGCAAATGGAAGATGGAGCGAAGTGGGTATATATGTATATATATATGGCAGTAGAAATAAATATACATAGCAATGAGAGATGGGAAAAGTGGATAGACTCGAATCAAAGGGTAAAACAATTTTTGTATAGAATCTCATTAAACTTCCGACTGCTTGGCATTTGTCGACTCACCGGACAATGAAAAGGGGCTAAAGTGGCTGCTGGCGAGCGATCTTTCCCGTGGATAAAACGCTTGGGAGCAGTGAGCAGGAGCGAGAAGATATTAAATGGGGTGGGTGGCACGACGTGGGATACCGGCATATCTCGTAATGTCTTTGTCTAGTCTCCTTGGTTTGCTCCTTCGTTTACTTGTCTCCCCATTCCAAGCTTAATTTCCGCGTCTTCCTCTACGGCCAATTATAGCATTCGGCGTGCGCCCGAAGGGACGACAAACGGAACAATTAACTGTTCTCTTGTTCAACTGTTCTGTTTCAGCGTAAAATGCTATGACATCAGAAGCCGGTGGATGGGCCTGCAATGAGTTTGCTATGGCCATCATCGCACGGCTTAGCAGCATCAGCATCAGCAGTTGCAGTTGCAGAAGCAGAAGTAGAATCAGTAGTAGTTAGGGTAAACAACTGGATTCAAATAACTGAAGCAGAGTCGGCATATCATGAGGAATACTACAGTACGAGTCAATCTGTTTGTGAAAATAGCTGTCGTCGCTGTTGTACTTTCGTCTATAGTTCCCCGCTGTTATTCAGCAGCGGCAGCAGCGACGGCAGTAGCAGCAGCAGCAGAGCACCAGATTAAGAATGCTTCCGGTGAGTATGAATAATCTACAGTGAGAGCGTCGCTCCGGAAATTTGCTCGCTCTCTACTACCTCCATACACTTTAACATCGTGTTCATTCTATCCCCGTACCACAACTGTACGTTCCTACCCGTGTTATACAGTTAACCAAGTGCCCAAGGGACCACCGACGGGCGCTGCTCTGCTCAACGTGCGGAAGCTCTGGAAAACGAGCCCTCGTCCAAACCGTACCCGTTTTAGTTTCTGCACCCGTACCCGCAACCCGCAACCCGTACCCGCACCCGCCTCAACCGTATACCCAATGCCATTTCATTATTAACCATCTCACCACGCCACGTTACCTTCTATACACTATACGATTCTTTCATTTACTCCTACTCCAACTTGTACTGCTACTCTTCACTCCTCTTTGCTCAATACCCAGTTGATAAATTTATTATTTTACAGCCCAATGTGTACTCCCGCTGGGAATGGAAGAGGGTAAAATACCCGACGACGCGATATCCGCCTCATCTAGTTATGAAACCAAGTCTGTCGGTCCACAGAATGCGAGGTAATTATTATATTTACTCATAATTACGGGTGTTAATTTTTAAAATTTAATTAAAATATAATCAAACTTAGAATACGACAGGAGAAGAATGGGGGCGCGTGGTGTCCCAAGGCGCAGATTAGCAATGACATACGTGAGTACTTGGAGATCGATTTGACGACAGATCACTTGATAACGTGGACAGAGACTCAGGGCCGGTTTGGCAACGGTCAGGGGCAGGAGTATGCGGAGGCATTTTTTTTGGAGTACTGGAGAGACTCCAAGTGGCATCAGTACAAGACACTTAAAGGTGATAGAATACTGAGAGGCAATAGCAATACGTACCTGGTGGAGAGGCAAAAACTTGAGTTGCCTTTCGTGGCGAGTAGGGTACGATTTGTACCTTACAGCCAGCATCCGCGGACCGTGTGTATGAGAGTTGAAATATACGGTTGTATATGGGAACAACGAATAGTTAAGTACAAGATACCTCGGGGTGTAGCTTTTGGTCCCGGGGGTTCCAATGTTGAAGATACGTCTTACGATGGGCGTACAGATGTAGATCGTAAATATTTAATAGGTGGTCTTGGTCAATTAGTTGATGGTATGCTGGGCGAAGATCCCAGGGTTTCATCTAGCTTAGCTCATTGGGTTGGATGGACTGATATTAATCCCGTGCCGGTTGTGTTTGAATTCACAGACACTAGAGAGTTCAATGTATGTATTATTTATTCAGCAAATGCGCCAGTACGTGGAATAGAAGTATTTAAAAATATAAAAGTATGGTTTTCAAAAGACGGTATTGATTACGACTCACCGCCAATTGAAATGACCGTTGAAGAAAAGTCACCCTACTCACCGGGAATAATTCCCATCTTGGTATCATTAAAATCACGAGTCGGTAGGTTCGTAAAACTGGAACTCGAGCCACGCTCCAAGTGGCTTCTTATCAGCGAGATTTCCTTCGAGAGCCGTAAGTTTATATAAGTCTCTACTGGTAATAAGATACACTCTTGATATAATGAGACTCTTACTACTCAGACTCTCTTAATCTCCAGTTACAGGATCTAGGTCCGGTAATTCGAGCGACGAGAGGCTATTGGACACCGCGTCGAGTGCTGTTCAAAACGATTCCATCACAACCGAGGACCCCGGGTTTTTAAACGGCGAGGAATTCAACGTGACGGACTCCGAGATCAACGGGAACCAGACGCCAGATGCATCTCCAGTGGGCCCACGGTGGTCGCAGACCTACATCGGGCTGGTGAGCGGCGCGCTGACGGTCCTGGCACTGCTCCTGACCTGCACAGTCGTCCTGATGAAACTTCGCGGTCGAAACAAGGTAGCACTTCTACAAAAACACACGGCACTGCTTTGTGGCTCAACAGCTCCAGGTATAACGATAAATGTCAAGGATTTGAAGCTGCCCACGCCGATCGTCGTTAACGGGACCCAGTCCAGACTGACCGGCAGCTTGAAGGGGTCCTCGTCCAAGCTGAGGTCCGGGTCCATGTCCAGCTACGACGCGGCCACACTCATGAGGGAGCACATCCAGCAGAGCCATTCCTGTGACATGAGCAGCGAGTATGAGCATCGCAGTGTCTACGCCGAGAGCACATACAAACTTCTCTTCCCTGAGGAAAGATTCAGCGGATGTAAAACCGACTATGCGGACGTCGCTGAGTTTGCCACCGAGTCTACTAATGCTGCCGCTGTTTCTACCTCTTCCTCAGCCCCCGCTGGCTGTGGTAGTACCAGTGGTACTTCTACAACAGTAGCGTTGCCCGAGGCTGAGGCAAATGAAAGGCCGCAACCGCAGACTCCCTATGCCCACAGGTCATCCAAGCATCATGGTTATTCATCTAAGGGCCATAAAGTCTACGAAGGATACTACGCTGCTACAGACATTCTCACGGTTTGTGTCTATTTTCATAAAACATTCATTAACTTACTTACCATTTTATCTCTTTATCATTATCTATCTTAAAACATACTATTTCTACTTGGTATAAAGAGAAAATTTCAGATAAAACGACGAGAACAGCACACCGGATCCAGTCTGTTTACCTCATTATTGATCGAGGATTATCATAATCACCATCAACATCATCATCAGCATTATCATCATCAGCACAATGCCCTCGATAATTACGACATCCAGCACATATCGAGACACCGATTACGGATCTTGGACAAAATAGGAGAGGGAAGTTTTGGTTTCGTTCATCTGTGCGAGGCCAAAGGAATCCACAGTCCGGATTTGGGCACCATAAGAAATCGACAATTGGTTATTGTACGGTCTCTTTGGCGTGGAGTTACCGACTCGCTCAAGTAAATAATTTTGTTTTATCATCTCACTGCTCGCCGGATTTATTTATCTTTTTTTTTTTATTTTATTTTTATCCGCAACATACTAAATAAATTAATTAAATACTCTCTGCTTTGTGGGTTTTATCAGGAAAGATTTTATGAGAGATATGTATGTTTTGGCTAAAATCCGTGACCCAAATATCACGAGAATAGTTGCATTAGTTGAGGAGGAGCCTTTTGGTGCGGTCTTCGAGTATGGCGAGCTTGGAGATCTGCCAGATTTCATTCGCAATCGTGAAAAATCAGACAACGAAGCGCCATTAAGGTACAACAAATAACAACGAATAATAACAATAATAGACAAATGTATGAATTGATCCCAACCCAACATATTAATGCATGTATTGTTATTGCCATTGGCATTGATACTGATGTTGATATTGGGATTGCTATGCAAATAATTAATAAGCTATTTAATGGCAGTATAAATTTTGTAAATTGCAGTTATAATCGATTACTTAAATTTATTACACATATTGCATCGGGTATGAGATACTTGGAGAGCCTTAATATAGCTCATTGTGACCTAGCCGCAAGGAATTGTGTGGTGGGTAAGAATTTATCGATCAAGGTATCAGACCACGCAATGTATTGCAGCAAATACGATAGTGAGTATTACGTTAACGAGTGCTACACCAAGATACCACTTCGTTGGATGGCATGGGAGGCTGTATTACTGGCAAGTCTTTTAAATAATTACTAGGGCGAATAGTTATAACTTACCAATTATTTGAATTTAACTTAAAATCGGAAAATTCGAAATTTCAAATAATAGAAATTTTTCGAATTATTTTAAAATTTTTGAGTAATTAATTGACTTAAAATTGTAATATTTTTTCGAATAATTCAAATTTTTGTCAGAAGTAAATAGAGTTTAGACACTAAAGAGTTTAATTACTTTAGAAACTAAGCTCTCCGTTAAATAAAAATTGAATATTTGGGTGAATTCGGAAATTCTGTAGCTCTAGCTCTGGCCAAGCGTTGCTATATAACGATAGCTAGAGCTAGATAATTTACAAATGCACTTTTTGAAAGCTGACTTAAATTTTCTCTGTTCGAATCGAGTAATTTGAAAAGTTACAAATAATTAAAAAACTTTTGGATAATTATAAAATTGACGAATAATTAGAAAAGTTACGAATAATTCGAATAGTTTTAATTCGAACCCGATTCGCGCATCCATAATAATTAAATAACAAAAAATAATAATAATAAATTTAAAAAGTACCTTCGTGATTTAAAAATTCCAGGGTAAACGAAGCTGTCAGGCAGATGTATGGTCATACGCAACAACAGTATGGGAGATATTAACATACTGCGAGGACTTGCCATTTTCCGACATGACATCCGAGCAAGTCCTAGAGAACTGCGGTAATTGGTACAACTCAACGACCACCAGTACTACGACATCATCAAGCTCGTTGTCTTGTTCATCCCAAGATAAGAAAACACGTGTACTATCACAGCCAGCAACATGCTCCAGAGATCTCTACCGCATGATGACCAAGTGTTGGAGTAAACACGCTGAAGAGCGCCCGAGTTTTGAGGACATTTATGTCTTCCTTAAACGTCTAACGCTTAATGAATAGGAATATTGTAATAACGGAAGTTAGCTCGGCATGTTGCAGGACCAAATAACCCAACACAATCAGCTACGATGCATTAACCTCTATATCTATATATTTATAAATAAATATATATATAATATATATTGTATGTACAATCATCAATCACCACCAACACTAGCCGAGGGATATGCTCTGGCCAACTAACTTATGCTCAACTAGGTTTATCTTCTTCCTGTAAGCATAATCGTAATTTATTTATAAGCATCTACAAGGTAAGATTTTTTATAATCCATGTCAAGTGCTAATTTTTCTCCAGCTCATCGATAAAAAAAGAAAAAAAAACAATATTAAAAGACCGCCGACAAGAGTAGACATAAAATCTAATTATCTAGTTTTTTATTTTATTTTTGAACCGTTTTCCTCTATTAGTCATTAGAACCAGTCAATATAAAAATTAGATTATAAATTATGATATATGAGACGTGGAGTTTATTGATAAAAGTTAATAATAATTAATCATGTTTAATAATAACATTAAAAAAAAAATGCAATTATCAACGACGGTAAATTTAAGAGAAAACGCTTCATGAGTTAACGTTCACGTTGCGTCCCACATATCCTAGTCTTCAATGTAAGCCAAAGACGCGTCGTTAAATTTATATCATGCTCATGATAAATATATATATATATATATAAATATATTATTATTGATAATTAATATTTATATATTAATATAATAATGAACTTGTAACGAAGGATTACATAAGAAATTTAAGATATATATGTATAGTTGAGTGGACTTCTTGTAAATTAATAATATAATACACCTGTACCTTTTCCTCTTCGCCGCTCAGGTATGCGAGTACTTGCTCTTACGGCTTCTATTCACGTTGTTGTTATTATTATTATTATTATTATAATTGCCATTACTATTATTATTATCATTGTAATCGTATTTAACTTGAGTGCATTGTCGCTCGAGTACGCCGCTGCTCTTCCTCTATTCATCATAGACAATTTATTTGTAAACTATCGTTTGCATTACATGGCGAAAATAATTGTTACTGTAGTATTATCCTCTGTACTCTATGGAACAAACTATTGAATTTAATTTGCATTAATTTTATTTAATAATGTAATTTTACAATGACAATTAAGACATAAGAAGTACCACAAATGCAATCATCAGATTGTGATATGTCATGTGACACAAATTGCTTGATATCTCTTCTTAAAGATATATATATATATAAATATATATAAATATAAGCTATTTAAAAATGTTTACAAGAGATAAAGGATAAATAATAATAATAATAATTATTATTTAAATAAATGCTGGATTAGTATTAAAAATTTATGTTATGAAACCGCGGTATTATTATATATTATTGATAAAATACTACGAGGAATGACAATTTATACGACAATCAATTTTTGGGAGTTGCATCACTCGTGATATATGATATTGGAAATTATGACAATTAATTATTGGGCTAAAGTGAAACTAGTTGTTTGTTATAATGCAGTATTTGCTTTGTTGATGAAACATGATAATTAATTAATTAATTAATTATTTATTATTATTATAATGATAATAATGTACTAATTTGTAGTCTGTACATATATAATCACGCGACAGTATCGACTCTGAATTAAACATTAAATCAAGTTTTTAAAATAATAATCAGACGCCCGAATGATTTAATGTCTCCAAGTAGTTGATAGATTTATTAAACAACAATCCGTAGTTCTAAATAACAAATATATATATTATATAATATAATTAATAATAAATTATATATATATAAAAATATATATATATTTACCGTAACACAAAATTTTGTAATATGAATTATCGTATTTCATTGAAAAATTATATTCTTAATATTTCCAGTGTTACAATCAATAAAAAAAATTGTTATACTGTGTAATTCTTAAATTATTTATTTATTTAAATATCTATAAGTTCACTGTGAAAAATTACGGAGTGAATACGGAGCAGATGAATATTTATTTTATTCCCTCGGAGTAAAATTTACTCCGGGGAGTTTATTTTAATTTTAAAATTTCAAATCGGAGTGAATGTGGATTTAAATAAAATTTAAATCCCTCCAAAATTACTCCGCTAAAAAGACAAACTCCATATTTACTCCTTATACGGAGTGATTTTTTTTTAAATTCCAAAACTCCGAGTGAATTCAAATTTAAATAAAATCTGTAATCACTCCTGATTTTTTAGAGTTTATTATACATACATATTAATTTATACCAGTCGGTGTATGTTCATTTCTCTGTGGAAGTCATCGAGTGTTTGTTCCCACCTTTTTTCAAAGTACGTATTTAAAAGAAACCCGGAATTTTTTCCAGTATTTATAGCCCAAGGCAGATGATACTTGACGTAGAGTTTTCTTTGGCTGAAAAAAAAAAAAAAAAAAAAAAAAACTACTTGTTATTTTTATTTTAAAAATACAGCGAGTGAATTGATGTTATGATTGCTGTAGGCAAGCTTTGTATATTTAACAGCAGTTGTAGTTGTGGATTAATGTTTATGTTGATATGAATATAAATTTATATACCGAGGACGTAGACGAGCAGCACCGAACAATGCACCGCCGATACACATGGGTAACTTGGTTTGAAGTGCTTCCACCCACTTGACACTCACTTCACCGAGCATAGTTGTTGGCATCAACAGAACTGCATGAAATATATCGTGAACTTCGCGATATCTCTGCATCACGTATGCTAACTCTATGTCATCTATAAATTTAACGTCATCCCTTGAATCCGGTGATACTTTCTAGAAATATTGTTATTGTTATTTAAGTATTGTAGGTTTTTAAATAAATAAATTAATCAGGTGACTGAAGCTTACGTTGACTGATAAAAAATCATAGTAAATTTTTCCGAGAGTATTATCGGGCAGCTCTTTCAGCTGAGAAAAGTCAACGGTCTTGGTATTGATACGAGGCTTATCACTCAGGATTTTAGCACCTTCGGGCGATAATAGCATGCGTTGGTGGCAATATTTCAAGGCCTGTGTGCCTGTTGTTTCGCCGAGACAAGCAATCATATCTCCGCGTGATGGATCTATTAGCGAAACAACAGCAGAACCTCCAGCGAGAACCGCACGCTGGAGACTCGTCAACTCTACTTGATTCTTGACATAAAAGTCGGCAAACTCATTACCGGATGCGGTTGAATATCTTCTTAGTAGTGTACCTGTAATCAATAAAGTATAGGATTGAATAAATGAAAATCAATTACTGATATTACAGTTTATCAAATATTTTATTTATCTTTACATTCATACACGTTATCAACGGCACTGACCAAGGCCTTACTTTTTTTATTACTTTATATAAAATACTTTACAATATAACTTTGGTTTTGCTAAATACTAATTTAATTTTGCCATTCAGGTAATTAGGAAACTTAATAATTAATTATAAAGTACATAAATTCTTATATTAATGGCACTTCTCGAATCCCGCGAGATGTTTTACTTTTACTTGGTAATTATGTTCGCGGTTTTATTTTCTTTTAGTTTTTTTTTTTTTTTTATAGAAATTGTTAATTTAATTTTTAATTTTATTTACACAACTGCAGGTTGATGAAAAAATAATTAAAACCTGGTAATTTAATAAAAAAATATTCAGTTTTAATTTAAATAATTCATAAATTATAAAGTTTACGTCGAAATTTGTGGAGACCTTTTTTGTAGACAATTTTATTCTGTAAAAATAAGATACTTATAAATTTTTACGTAAAGTGAATAATTTAAATATAATTTTAAATTTAAAAAACGCGCTCAGAAAATTTTAACTGTACATTTTTTTTTTTAATTTTAAAAAATTTTGAGTAAATTATTAAAGATACGTAAAAATGTAAAGAGACCTTTTTTGTACAGAAATTAATTCTCTACAAAAAAGGTCTCTATAAATTTTTACGTAAACTCAATAGTTTTTTCAGAAATTTGATTTAAACAAAAATTTTTTTATTTACAAATGAATGTACAATTTTTAAAATCGATTTTTTTTTTTAAATTCAAATTTTACTTAAACTATCAAAGATACGTAAAAATGTAAAGAGACCTTTTTTATACAGAAATTAATTCTCTACAAAAAAGGTCTCTACAACTTTTTACTCCAACTCAATAGTTATCTCAGAATTTAAATTTCAAACATTTAAAAATTTTCAAATTTACAATTAAGCGATTAAATATTTCAATACTAAAAAAATAAATCACGCTGCTGCATAATCACCAAGTAATTGATTAAATGACACTAAATTTTAAAAATCTAAATAAATAAAAATCATATAACTTGAATTTTATTAGGCGTACTAACAAGCGGTGAATATTTTGGCTCGACAATATCTTTTGGTTTAAATGTAACCCAAGTATAAATCAAACTTCCCAGTACACTCAAATTCAATCCAATAAAATTCAACCACGAGAATATATAATCACCACCCACAACCATCCCTAAATAAGTAACAGTTATATTTTTCAAACAGCCAATGATAGTCGTAGTTAAAGCCGAGTTATGATATGTACAGAGCAAAACGCTGTATGACAAAACAAATCCCATGATACATGACAAGCAAAATTGCACAATAAATATCAAATTTGTCCAGTGGGTAAACTCCACCGCCTTGTTGATGTCACCAGTCCACCAGGCGACAATAATCGAAGGCAGGAACATAATCAGCGAATTATAATACATGAGCCCATACTTTCCCAGCTCTTTTGAATTTAATTTTTTTTTAGTGTAGACTCCATTAGCTGCTGTGAACAAATTATTTAAAAATATAAATATATATCCCTCTAGATTAAATGCCAGGTCATCAGAAGCTGCAACAATGGCACCAATTATCATAGTATGTACACTCAACTGCACAGACATACGTGGCTTGATACCCAGCATGTAGTACTCAGCGATCATTGTCATCAGAATACTGAATCGCCTCAATGCTGTGAACATGGGCAAGCTCAGTTGCTTTGTTCCTCCTAGACCAAATATCATGTTCCCAATGTAAATAAGCGGCAGTGGAAATATTTTAGGTAGTGTTGATACTTCTAGGTTAGGAAAGTCAACATAGTGGAGTTTTTTAGCAACATACAGAATAATTATCGTCGATAACATCTGCCCGAGACCCAGGACTTGGAATGATGGAAAATTGTATGTCGTCAGCACAGTTTTGTTGATCACGGTGATTAAAAATGACGAAACTCCGTAGAATAATGCTGATGATATCTGATTCCATAATGCATGCTCACTAACTTGCATCTTGATGACACTGTCACTATTTATTTTATTTTATTATTTAAATCAGTACCAGTTCTCTTGATACTAGAGATTCTGATGTCTTCTTTTATGCATCTATACTTAATTATATATATAATATTTAATTTTTAAATTTATGTGGCAACGTACTTGATAACCTTATCATTTTTAAAATTCCTCTTCTACATATTATATCGTTTCCGGAATTGAAATTGTATTTTATTCGTGTCATGTAAATTTTCGGCCCACGTGGCTGATGTTGATTATTTTTATTACTGTTTTTTTTTTTAATTAATTCATTTATTTATTTTTTACTGATGCTAAGTTTGTTTTTATTTTAAAAACATGAATCGAGCTCAGGTGCTGGAACCGAACTGAGCAATAAAAGCCGACACGCGCGAATTATTTCGCGGGTCGGTAAAGAAGAAAGTCTAAAATTTTTAACTATGAATTGAACAAGTGGATAAATTACAGCTGCATTTTTATTTATTTAATTATTAATTAAGCTTTCAAATTATGAGTAAATGTAGCAGACATACGACAATTTCTTAATTACATATAAAAAAATTAAATAATTAAAATAATAAAATTTAAAAAATTTATGTACTGAATTTTGAATTCTCTACATGTATTTTTTTATTTTTATTTTATAAACACTAATTTACTATTTCAAAGTTTTAAAAATTGTCAGATGCCCGCTAACTTTACTATCATTTTAAAATTGCACTTGAATATGATAATTAACGTTGGAATTTTATTAAAGACTTCGTTATTAAATGAATAGTATAATTAGAAGTCATTAATTTTAATAAGATTCAGTAGAGTCGTGTCCTTTAAAAAAAATTTATACCGAGCTGCTGATTACGTCTTGTGAATCTAGATAAGGAACTAGTATTTGAATTAAACCTTTGGTCCAGTGATGTCTGTAATTTAGTCCAGTGTCTGAGTTTTTTAGCAAAAGAGGTCTGAATTTTTTCTCTCACACTCAAGTCGACGAACGTCACATCCTTGCTGCACTTTCGCAGTAAATGGAAACTTATTCTACGTTTTTTTTTCTTAAACAAATGAATATTTTTAAAATAAAAACGTAGATCGCTAGATTATAGAGTAGAGCATCGAGCCTCGTTCTTAATTTTGTATAGAAGATTTGTTTCAGAGAAAAGTTTGAACAAAAATTACTGCAGACTCTCCTTGAAGTCCACGGAATCAGAATAGTTGGGATGTCCGGTGATATTTTTTGCTCCGCTCTATTGAATAAAATAAAATTATATAAGAATCTTAGAATTATGATAAATAAACTTTTAAATGATAAATTACCTGTCGAATTTTTCAGCTGTGCCATTTTATTTCACCTGAAGCTACTGGTTGTCTTAATATATCATACTTTGACACCCCTAATACCATTAAATGATAAATTATTATCGATCATTCAAAATATATCACCTGAAATATGTTATTTTTTTTTGGTAAATATTTTTTATAACTGAATTAAATGATTTATTACTAACGTTAATTGTTAATTTACTTTTTGACAGGTGTCATTAATATTTTTAATTTAATCACGAGAAATTACTCCGAGCGTTTAGCGATCGATAATTTATTACACAATTGTGCAAATTATTTTATTGATAAGGATACGGTTTGTAATTTTAATCGTTATCGAGTCAGTGAGTAAAATTTGTTTTAATTGTAATGTTTTTTTTTTTAGTTTGGTAAACTGATGATGGCTTGGATTACAAGCCGAAACTTTGGCAATAAATATAATTTATGGTATTGTGTAATAAATTATTGACCGCGGAAGGTTCCAAGCAGGAATTGCTTATCAACAGGAAATTTTAGGTCGAGTTATCATATTCTATAAAGGAGTTAGAAATAAGAGAGACTTCTATAGGATCTTATAATTAATTAGTTTATAAATTAATCGCGAAAATTAATTAGTTTTCTCTTTTAAACTGAGACTTGAACCCGCGTAAAATTTTTATTTGATCATTTAATTTTTCAAAAATATGTGTATTTTATAATCAGACATTTTTCATTTTTTATTTATTACAAAACAAAATGATGATTATAAATTAAAATATATGACGTCTTAATTAATTAGATTTTTTACTTGAAATTTTTCTAGCAGAAGCAAAATTTGAAACTTCTTGTAAAAAATTATTAATTCAAAAATTAAACAAAAATGATTTATTATTAAATAATTTTCTACGCTTTCTCCCTGAAATTTTTCAGTAAAAATTAAAAAATTTTCCAATTGTAAATATTTTATAAATTATATCCGTCATGGAGGAAGATCATGAATTGTCAAAAGAATCATACGTAATCACGTGCAATAAGGAGTAATAATAGTTAACTGGAGCATTTCAGGCTCACGACAATCCGATCTGAAGCTTTATAAAAGTAAACTAGGCCACGATCTCTTCAGTTTCAAAAAATATTTCAAGTGCGATAGATTTAAATCATGAGTACGCAATGACAATGGACTTAAAATTTATAATCAGTTTGTTACTATCAATTTCAGAGGCTTGCGCTTACAAATATAAATATAAAGATAAAGATAATTCTTCTTGGTACTTATCACCAAGTATGCTCTGTCGCTCATCACTCTGTAGTCTTGCCGAGAGATTAAATTTTTACAATTCTCCAGGTCTCACATCACGACTTGACTCGGACACGAGTTTGGCACGAAGTTACTACGGCTACGGTACTCCGGCATTTTATTCGTAAGTATTCTAAAAAATAAATAAATCAATTAATTAAATTAATTTGTAGCTGGTAATAAATTCTTTACAGAACATTTGATCCAATAAGTGTACTCGCATCATTAGCATTCCTTGCATTTTTACTCCAGTCATTTGTGTCACTCTTTGATAGATCACGATCAATAATACCAGCAATTGTTACCAGTAGATCTGTTTCGAGTGATGAAGTTCCTGATCCAATAAAACTTATCATGCAAGCTCTAGATGAATATGTGAGTATAAAAAAAAGTTATCATTTAATGCATTCTCAGACAGTGTCCCCTACTTTTTGAAAATACAGACTTGAAAATTTTATAAATTAATTAGAAAAAAATTAAAACCTTAATTGAAAAAAGGAAAATTTTGCTAAGATATAGAATTTTTGAAAAATTGACATGAAGATTTTACTGAAATTTATTTTCCAAATTTCGTTCAACTTCGAATTGATGTCAACTGTAAATAATATTTTAAAAAATCTATTGATTAAATCTAATTAATTGACAAAATGTTGATAAATTTATGAAAGTTTAGACATTAAAAATTTTCCAAAAGTGGGGGGAGGGGGCACTGTCTAAATGGCGTTAATTAAACAAATAATTAATAATCAATATTTTTTTTTAGGAAATATTCAGCGATAAAGTGCCAGATAAAAAGGAACGGGACAAAAACTACTGATACTCTTCATCTCTGATACTTATAAATAATATATTAATTATAAAATAACAATAATAATGTAATTATATTTATGTATATTAATTTATTTAATTAATTAGAATTTTCTTGAGTTTTTTTTAAGTGCAATAAATTTTTAACTGATTCACGATATTTATTAACAGTAAAATGATCTTCTCCGACGTTGATAAGATCCGTTACTGCAATCTTATACTCGGTAACATTAGGAATTGTTTCGTAGTCAAGATCTTCTGGTGGATCTCCGGGCCATGCTCGAATGGACACTAGATTTTTCCGGCTTACATTTTTATCCCAGTCGTAATACTCCATATCTGCCAGTGCTTTTTCCAGCTCCCATGGCTCCACTCGCTGTAAAAATAAAAAATTATTTTATTTATTCAAATCTATCATCATAATTAATTTGTTTATTATCTTACCCAAGATTCCTGGTAGACTGCAGTCAAAAGATAGTCAGCATAATCGCGATTTTGTTTCCTCGTAGGGCATCTATCAGTCACGATAGTCAAATAATCAGTTTTTTCATCGTACCTAGGACCGAGTAATCGCAAAAGTTTATCTTTAGCACGAGGATTAAGTTTCAAAGTTGATACTTTAATTCTCAATGTCACGATTCTCGATAACGGATCTCGTATTGTTGGAGACGAGTAGCAGTAATCTGAGTAAATGTACTCCTGGGGAAAATGTTTGCCGCATTTTTCATTCGTCTCCAAGCCGACTGGCCACTCAGTGCAGAATTGTTTCAAAGCCTCGCAGTGTCTTCTTATAGCTGGTGGTGTCAGATGGAGAAAATTTGGTATTTTCATCAGCTCCATATTTCCCCACTTGCTCGGAGGCGCTTCGTTTTTTTTAGGGTATCCTTGACGAATAGGCAACGGCACCACTGCTGGATGAAATGTTCTTGCTGCTGGCCATACTGACGGCCAGTCTTGATCCACAGCCATTTGATCCGACCGCGGTGGTATTTCTATCCGCTTAGTTTGAATTTTTACAAATTCTTCTCTTTTCGGTATCAATTGAAACACTCGGAATTCACCTGTCAATTAATTTCATATATTTAATTACTACTTACTATACAAATATATAAATAATTTTCATTAGTTAGGTTACCTGTAGACTCAGGTTTGTCTGCTGGAGTTTTTGCCGCCGATGACGTGTAAACTACACCAGGTATTTTAATTAACGATGATATCGAACACCTCTCCGCAATACGAAAAACTGCCATTATTTATTTATTTATTTATTAATATAAAATATATATAAATTAATTAAAAAATTTTCCAACTCCAAACATCACCGCGACTCCGGTGTCGAGTAAAAATAATCAACTGCGCGCGCATTCTCGCATTCCATTTTTCTGCGTTTAAAATTTAAATTTCCCGCGCTTTAAAAAAATTTTAACTATCGCGTTCTTATCTCTCCGGACGTTATACTTCCTGGTAATGATTAACATAAAGAAAAATAAGTTCAGTTTAATATTAATAGCTCAACTCATAACTTATATATTCATATATTTAAAATTTTTAAATTATTCAAAATAATGAATTCTAAAATTACTGAAGAATATTGTCAGCAATTTAAATTAGAAAATATTAAAGTTAATTCTGAAGATGATGATAAATGTCCCCGAGTTGTTGGTGTTGTCCATAAAAAATTTGAAATTAAAAATGACTCAGAAATTGCTGATGACTTGGAAAGTCCTGAGTTAGAGATTGATGATGGAGACGAAGCTGATCTAGAAGGTAATTAATTAATTAATTAATTTATTTATTTATTTATAAAAAAACTTGATATTTATTAACTTCTTTTGAACTGATGGTCCAGTTCCTTATTCCAGGTGAGTAATTAAAAAAATAAAAGTAAACAAAAAAAGAACAGAGTAAAAAGTATGTGGCATAGACTATAGCAAATTATGTACATACTGAGGATACTGACGCAAGAGTTTATTCTGAAATGGTGACGTCTTGATCTCCAGTCCCCTCTTCCCACCATTCCCATCTCCACCAACACATGTCTAGTGCGAGTACCATTTATAAATTTATATCTACAACTTGTGTAATTTAATTATTGTGCAGCTATGGCGTCTCCAAGATCAAAATCACCTCGTCCACCTTTATCAGCAAAAAAAGAAGACAAGGAAGAGAGTTTTTGGGATAAAATTGGAACTCTGGGTCGGAAAAAACGTATAAAAGAAGGTGCGTATTGACAATTATTTCTAAAATTTACCAGCACTACGTCATCGATAACATCATAAACAATCTCCATATAAGGACAGGCACCAAAATTTAATTATTTTTTTATTTAAGTATGCAAGGAATTAATTTTAAAATATATTTTGTCTTTGACAGTCCAAGAAGTCCAAGAGGAAGGCAAATATGCCATTGATTCTCCAGGATATGCTGCTAATCCGGACATGCCACCGGAGGATTACACTCTTGATGAAAACGAAGAACGATCAATTATCCAACCTGGTTCTCTGGAAGATCCAAAGCTCCAGGAGCTCATTTTTATACTCATCGAGTGGATTAATGACGAACTTGCGCAGCAGAGGATTATCGTCAAAGACATCGTCGAAGATTTATATGACGGACAAGTTATTCAAAAGCTAATTGGTAATTTATCAGTATTTAATTTGAATAATTAATTATTATTTTTAAAAAATTTGTCTGGTGTATTTTAGAAAAATTAACTGGTGAAAAACTTGACGTCCCGGAAGTAACGCAGTCTGAAGAGGGACAAAAACAAAAATTGGAAGTAGTACTGTCAGCAGCAAACCGAATTCTCGGACGGTACCCACCGTATCAGTGGAGCGTTGAATCGGTTCATTCAAAAAATATCGTCGCGATATTGCATCTGCTTGTTGGATTGGCACGTCAGTACCGGGCGCCAGTGCGGTTGCCAGAGCGTGTCGCTGTTCAGCTGGTGGTTGTTAAGAAAAAAGACGGGCAATTGATTCATCGCACTGTCAGAGAGGAAATAACGTCAACATATGACGATTTGGGTATGCGTTGCGAGCGTGACGCATTCGATACGCTTTTTGATCATCCTCACGACAAGTTGCCTGTTGTTAAAAAGTCACTCGTGTCCTTTGTAAATAAACATCTGAGCAAACTGAATTTCGAAGTTACTGACCTGGATACACAATTCCACGACGGAGTTTATCTCACTCTGCTGTTGGGTCTTCTGGAAGGTTTCTTTGTGCCTCTCGGTAGCTTTAATCTCTCACCAAAGACACATGACCACAAAGTCCACAATGTTTCGTTCGCTTTTGATCTTATGAAAGACGTCGGTCTGCCAAAACCAAAAGCAAGACCCGAAGATATTGTTAATCTTGATTTAAAATCAACTCTCAGGGTTCTTTATAATTTATTCACTAAGTACAAGAATGTCAATTAAATATATTCATATTAATATTTATATATATATACATATATAGATGATAACGAGACCAATAGCGTGACAGCTAAGGAATTTTTCGTTTCATTAAAGAATTTAATTATAAAATAGTGACGTATGAAATTTTAATATACGAGGAATTTTTTAAAAATTACTAATAAGGAAAACAAATATATAATTTTAGAAAAATCATGAAAACCCGCGGTTTGAATTTGAATCTATACAATTTACAAAAAAAAAAATTATAATTATATTTAATATTTTTTTTAATGTGTCAAGAAAAAAAAATTAACCCACTATTGCACTGTAAAAAATTTTTGGTGTAAAAATGGTCCCTGAAGATTTTACACCATCTGCTCGGTGTGAATTGATGGTGTGAAATATCAAGCGGTGTACTGTCATTAAAAATTATCATTATTATTATTGATGTAGATAATTTTTAAATAAAAATTAAATATCTGGTGTCAAAGTAATCGAGAGTTTTGAATATAAAGAACTTATACATTTACACCACTGGTCAACTGGTGAAATCATTCACCCACACCGCGGAAAATTTTTTAGTGTGGTCTCACCTTATAATTAATAATGATAATTACATAGATTTTAAAATTACTAACAAGTCGCACAAGTGCTCTTAATTAATTTATTATAAATGTATAACTAGACTGCCATTTACATATATATATTATATGATGCGTTAAATAAAAATATTTACACTTATTTTTGTATATTAATATTGTTAATAAATATAACTTATGTATTTATGTAAAAAAAAATGAGTTACTGATATTTTTTATTAATAAATCCCGGAATTTATTTATTTGCAAGGTTTTATAAAAAATAGCGCAGAGTATAAAGCAATAAATAGCTAAATAAATAGAGCATCAAGAAAAAATAATCGAAGAATGGGAATAAAAGCACGATTCTCATATCTGTCAAATCTTTATTCGCAATGAAAATGGGAGACGAGCTTTGGAGCGGGTACATAAAGATATTTAACTGACACGCGACGTTGTAAGCCGGTATCGAGCGTAATGTATAAAGTACTAAAGAGGTCTTGCAGTTTCTTCTTGACGCTCAAGGCATCAGGAACTGTCTTGCTCTAGGTTTTTTTTTGTGCTTCATTTAATTAATTAATGAATTTAATTATTGACTTGTGCTCTAGTAGTAATTAGAGCTCAGTAGTTTATCAATGAGCGGGAGCGCGGATAAATTATCGGGTAAAGATGAAGCGGAAGATGGAGCGGAGAGAAGAAGAAGGATCAGTTTGTTTGGTGTTTACTCAAAAGTATTCAAAGTCATGCTGTCCAACTGGAAGGAATCTATCGAACACACGGAAGAGGAAGATCGTGTGCGAGAACTTGATGAGTTGGTGCTGCCTAGTAATGAAGAGTGGCGGTACCAAGTTTACTATCGGCTTGTTGATCTTCAGCGTGAATTAGATTCGACATTGGATAAAGAGTAATACAAATTCATGCTAATTAATTAGTTTATTTATTTTAATTTTTTTTTATTGAGCAGAGTTTCGGATGAAGATATCGAAGTCGAAGGAGTCAAAACTCCGGTATCTCAGGATGACATCCCGTGGGAATGGGAACCGATTGCTGAAAATTCGGATGACTTGGTCAGAAATTCCCCGGATATTTTAAATGAAAGTTTAGCAAAGCGCCAGGAGTTTTTGCGGCACTTGGAAAGTCCTGGGGGTTCGATGACTGAAGCTTACATTGAACCTGGTTGGAGATTGAATGATATTCTGCTGGCAGCTAAAGTTTTGCAGGGAGAGTCGTTGCCGCAGCAAACTTCTTATACAGATGAAGCTGAAATGCGTCGGGTTTTTGGTCTAGTCTATGATGTCTTGCGTTGTAAATTTTAATTTAATTACTTGTCGAATTAATTAAGTAAAGTAAATTAAATTAAATTTTGTGGTTTTATGTTTAGATAAACAGATTTTGAACCAAGTACTGGATGACGTTGGCTTCTGGGTAAATAACAAAGAGTTCAGAGATCACGAGCGGATTGTCTGGTTGATTTTATTTGATATGCAGGGACGGAAATTTACAAGTCCTTGTCAAATCGCCCAATTAGAAATGAGGAAGAGTTTATTTAGGGAAGCAGGATTGCTGGGTATTGAAGAATCTTTACTAAAAATCAAGACCAAGCTCGCGGCCAGCATCTCGCGGCTAAGAATCGGCGGGTCAGCTCTCACTCTAGGTTCGTTTCGCGCAATTTAATTAAATAATTAAGTGTCAGTTGGTGTGAAAATAAATTTTTAGACAAATTATTACCTGAGCACTTGAGACAAGAAGGAGTCTGCTGGACAGATGACGAAGCAATAGCTTCCGGTTGGGTAAATACAATTAAAATTCCAACAAAAGCTGAATTTATGAGTGAAATGAATAAACTGGGATTTAAATTATCAACTAATTGGCGAAGACTAAAAGAAAATAATTACGCATTTGATCCAATTTGCCCCAAAGTTGTGGTACTTCATGAAAAAATTCGTGAGCAATTGGCTAGATCTGATCTAGTTCGCAACTGTCGTTTTATTTTTCTCGTAAGTTTTATTATTAATATTTTATTTTATATATTTATTGATGGATTCATAAACAGGAACGGTCATTGTGCTTCGGAGCAGCGGCATTGGCCAAAACAATTCGCGTATCTCATCTCTGTGGTCCAATAATTCTAACGCATCTAATAGCACCCAGACATACTGGATATTTAGCTGGACTATTAATTGACATCGAAAAAGCTGGAAGACTTCTAGCTTTTGGAGCAGAATCACGACGTGCTGAGTACGAGGCCTATTTATCAGCCCTAGGAATCAGTGAAAAACAGTACCGAGTATTTTCTGAAAGGTAAAACTTATATGAAAAATAATAATAATGATAAAAAGTGTTGATAATTACTTTGGCTCCATGCAGTTATGTCACAGCCCCGGGGTTCGCGGAACTGGAGCGTGCGACAGTAGTGTTAGCAACTCCTCCATGTTCTTACACAGGTTTAACAAACATAGTCGACCTAATAGTAGCACGAGGAGGTGACACAGAACTACTCGAGTCGCTGACAAACGTCGACGACCAAGCGCAATTAGAACGACCGCGTAAACTATTAGCTGAGCAAATGAGTTGCCTGAAGTACACACTCATGAGGCCAAATGTTCAGCTACTCATATACGAGGCACACAGTACTTTGCCTTCAGAGACCGTCGAGATGCTTCAGCAGGTAGTTCAGTATGCAAACAAGATGGCAGTTGACAAGCACACTCGTCAACACTTGGTAATATTTTTTTTAATAATTATTCTCTAAGCATTCCTTTGAATTTTATCGCTGCAAAGCTGTTTTTTTTAGCCGAGAAGAAGAACTCCTACTAAAGACGCGAGTCCGAAGAGCGGCGGAAGATCATCAAGATCTGGAAAACGAGCAGCACTTCAGGAGTCGCGGACCAAAAGCTCTGGGGATGAAGATGATGAAGAAAGTTCAAGTTCTCCAGTGCCGCAGGTTCAAGTACCCGACAGTGATCTGTTTGAGATAGGAAATATTTTTGAACTTTATGGACATTCAAGCGGTGGAGGTAAAGAAGTTGCTGATAATCCTCTGGCTGAAGACGGGTGTTATTTAGCAGTAGCCCGTCGTAAGGAGATGATGCAGTTCAACTCGCTGTTTATGATAAAAGTTGCTGAGTCAAAAGGGCTTTTTGGAAATCCACAGGCTTGCAAATCTCCAGTACACGAGCAACAGTCTAGAGAAGAAACTTCAACGACGTATCCGACACCCACTCCAGCAACGGCCGGGGTTAAGAAGTCCAAGAAGGGCAGAGGGAAGAAGAAAATAGTGAGATTAGATCGCATTACCGCGCCGACTCATTCCTCAATGCTGAAAGTTGGAAGTCGCAGAACTTCTCGGCATTCCAGACAATCAATCGACAATGAATCATGCGAAAGTTTCTCGGTATCTAGTGTCAGATTGTCCTGTCCGCGTTACAGCGAACGAGTCGCCCGCGATGAACGTTTCATCAGTTACCAAGTCCGGGAAACTAAACGCCGAGATGTCAGAAGATGGTGGGAGCAGTCTGCTACTTTTTTAGTCCACGCAGCGAGATGCGAGCCTTGTAAATTCCGTATATTTCACACCGACCCCTGGACCAAGAGAGTCCTCTACGCCCCGCGGGTCCAGCAGATTATTTTCCCTCGCGATGATGATCCTCATTGATTTTTTCGGTTAATAAAAAAATAAATAGACTCACATCTGCGTGTCTTCCTTCAGTAAATTTTTTAATTTAAGAAAGGATCGATTTAAGAAATGAAATGCGGCCTGGAATCTCCTGGGGCACAAAACCTCCAGCTCAAGTGACAGAATCGCGTGACGCTGAAAACGAGTTTTCATATTTTTTTTATTTTTTTTTATTTAACAAACTAAATGTTTACCTCTTACACGACACACTCTACCGACAATAACAATCTTTACACCTTATTATTATATTTATTATTATTATTAGTACCCATGACATTTAACGCGCCATTTATCACGCGGTATTTTTAAAATATTTAATTATAATTATAATTGACTATTTTATTGTCACATCTGTTGCATGTCAGAAAATATTTTAAAGATAGCATGTTATTAGAAGTGTGCGAAATTCAAATCGAATTATTCGTGAATTGTCGAATGACCTGAAAGTTTTTGAATTATTTGTAATTTTTCAAATTACTCGATTCGAATCGAGAAAATTCTGATCAGCTTTTAAATATTCAGTTGTTATTCAATGGAGAGCTTAGTTTTGGAGTAACCAAAAATAATTTTTTGTAGATTAATGTCTGAGCTCTTTTTACCTCTGACTAAAATTTGAATTATTGGAAAAAATATTAGAATTTTAAATTCTCTTAAAAAAAATGTAGAATTATTTGTAAAAATTCGAATATTTCGTGAATTTACGAATAATTCAAAAATTTACAAATAATTTAAAAACTTACGAATAATTAGGAAAGTCTCCAGTTATTAGAAAATTTACGAATAATTCGAAAACTTACGAATAAATCGGAAAGTCTCCAGTTATTGGAAATTTACGAATAATTCGAAAATTTATAAATAAATCGGAAAGTTTCCAATTACTTAAAAATGTACGAATAATTCGAAAAGTTACAAATAAATTGGAAAGTTTCCAATTATTTGAAAATTTACGAATAGTTTGAAAACTTACAAATAAATCGGAGTTTTTAATTTTTTGAAAATTTACCAACAATTCGACAATTTACGGATAATTCGAAAACTTACAAATAATTCAAAAATTTATGAATAATTTGGAAAGTCTCAAACTATTCAAAAACTTACAAATAATTCGAAAAATTCAAATTAATTAATTAAAATAAATAATTTACTAAAATTTAAACTCTTCATATAGTTTCATATATAAATATCTAAAACTATAAATATTTATGAAAGTTTTACATAAATTATTGTTATTATTCCATAGAAAGTGTTACAAAGTATGAAATGAAATGTCATTAATATCATCGCCAATTAAATAATTAAATAAAGTTATTATTGTCAATAAAATTTACTAAATGATATGATTAGTTATCGAGTGATCTGGTAAAGTATATAAGAGTCAAGTACATTACATATAATAATAATAATAACAACATATAAGTATATAGAAGCCAAGAGAAGAGTAGTTGACACGAATTAAAATGTAAGTGACTCAGCAAAGGATTAGACATCGAAGGGAGTTAAGAGATGAAGTATGAGGAGGACAAGGAGGAGAAAGAGGAGGAGGTGAAGGAGGTGAAGGAGGTAGAGTTGAAGAGGAGGAAATTTTGCGTGGTGGATGTCGCTGCTCGCGGGTATGTCATGAGCCTCGATGTACTTACACTTGAGACGTGTTATGTCTCTGCGGGAGTCGACAGTAAATCTAGCCGAGAGTTTACTGCACACGCCTTTAAAGACCCAACCGATTGTATATTTAATTATAACATTAATGTTATTGTCGGTACTTTAAATCCGTACCAAGTATTTAAAAGTTCGTCCATTAATAATTTGCTTACTTCTGCAATAAATATTTCAAAACTGTGTCAGTTAAATTGGAGCCGCGCTTATTAGTTATTTTATTTTTTTTTTATTTATTTAGTAATTAAATTACTATAGTTTTAGTGATAAAATACGTAGAGATTTACGTAATAACTACGCGGTTTATTTACACTTTTAATACACGTACTAGATAATGCTGATCTACGTGAGAAGTGACGTTAAATAATTTAAATTTAAAGTGAAGATAAAGATAAAGTTTTTTTTCTTTTTTTTTTAGAAAAAAAAATATATATTTCTTATGACAAATTGCTGCGAAGGAGTTGAAGAAGGCGTTGGTCTTACGCCTCTTCATTTAAAACTCAATCGCGCTTTATTATTCTGTCATTTCTAATATAAAAAAATTAAAAACAATAGTTGTAATAAAAAAGTGTTTTATATAAAAACTTAATTTCCTTATTTTATATTCTCTGAATCTTCGTTTCTTCCGGCTGCCAGATGACCATTTATAGATAATTTTTTTTTATCGCACGGTATCCTGTCGCCGATTAAAGCTTCCTGTTTTACAAATATATTGTGTAGATATAAATTTTATTATTTATTATTTAACTACAATTTAATAATTAAAAACAGTTTGAGTAGATGATATGTTCTGTGTTGCTGGTGATAAATTAAATGACTCGTCGATAGACAACGATGTGCTCAGACGTTTACAGAGCGAGAAAATATCAGGACAGTTGACGCTGATGGACATCAGAGAGTGATGATACATTTGTGGATTATTTAATTGATAATTCGCTGACGTCAATTCACAACTATGGCTATCGATGCTGAGCTTGTTGGTATTTTAAACGGTAAATAATCTTGTCCACTACTTGTTGGCTAATGTCTGTAAAATATTTTATTTTTCTTTCATCTTTTTTATTGTAGATCTTGTTAAGTTCTTGGAACTTTTGTCAAAAGAAATAAACCTGCCGGATACGCTAGAGAATGACAGGAGTAATCTTTTGCGTCGTTCAAAAACAAGCTTGGCATCAGCAGGTCAACGATCTTCCTCGCCGGAGCCTTACCTTGACATGAATGCCGGGAAAGGTAAAGGTCTCTCGGTGGTCAAGTCTGGAGAAGTCAATACTATCAATGACAATAATAATCATCAGCAGCAGCTCACTGAGTACATCGATACGGACAATCCTCGGGTGTCCCGACACTCTGCTCAGGATTACTACGAGACCTTTCAAGAGTTTGCTGATAAATCATCGGCGAATGATGAGCAGGATAAATTGAAAATAATTTACCGGAGTTTTTCGACTGAGCAGACGCGCAGTAAATCCCACAAATGTGGTCCGCTGTTTCAGAAAGAAGAGCGTCGGTTATTTGGCTTTCAACTTTTTGATCAATTCCGCGAGCTTTGGGTTGGTAAGAAATTTCTTGTGTTGTTTTATTTCTATTTTTATGTAATTAATTTTATTTTTCTTGAGTCGTTAATTACTAATGTGCGCTGTGTGCTTGGGGAATTTTAGGTCTCGTGGGAACTCATTTGTTGCTCTATGCTACTAAGAATGATAAACAGCCGGGTGACGTAATTTCAATTCGCGGATACTCAGCGCGCCCGGCAACAGATTACGCGCCTCGAGATTCTGAACGCAGTAAATCTGCATTTGAAATATTTTGTCCTGGTGACAAAACTTATCAGTTTGTTGCCAGGACACCCAAAGAAATGGAGCAGTGGATCGCGATTATTTGCCGGACGGGAGTCAAAAAAGAAGCGGAGGCTGAGACAAATGGCGTTGACTTGCAGCCAAAGATTGAGGAAGAGTATCAAGATGTTGGTGCCGAAGCCAAAGAAAACGAAGCCATTGAAGAGGTTGAGTTGAGGAAAAAAGAAACAATAGCTGGGGTCAATGGTGACGTAAATCCTCCGCCATTACCGGCACGAATACCTCGCAGACTTCCGTCACTTCCTCATGAAGACAAGTCTGTTGATTTTACTGACGAGGCTTACTACGAAGATGACATTTATCAGATGGTTGAAGAGGTGAAGCAGCCCACGACCTACCAGAATGTTACTAAAGTTAAAATTCATAAAGATAAAGGTAAAGTATCTCCAGCGCTGGATACTTATGACGACATCGCGGGTAAAAAGGAACGAAAGGTTAAGCGTAAAAGTAAAAGTTACAAAGATAATTATGATGATATGCAGGCTGATGAAATTAAGAGTCAAGTTCAAGATGAAAGAACTAGTGTAATGTACGATGATATTGAAGCAGTTGATTGCAAAAATACCAAAGAATCTCCGAAGAAAAAATCATTTTTAAATCGCGTGAGATACAAAAAAGATTCGAAGAAAAAAAAAATAAAAAATTTACCAAAGGAAGTTAAATCGAGTGTTAAAGACATAAAACCTGATAGTCAAGACACTAAACCTGATATTCAAGATGCGAAACCTGATATTCAAGTTGATGAAAAAAATAATCAATCGGTTGAATTACCAACCTACGATGATGTATCAGATCTGATGATTCAAATAAACAAAAATACGGTTGAATTAGATAATATGGCTGAATATAATTGTCCACCAGCACCGAGGCCTATTTATTCGAAACCTCCGACGATTCCCAATCCAGTTAAATTTAATGAAGAGCCCGAGGAATTTTATGATGACATTGGCTCGTTGAGAAATACCATGGAAGAAAAATTACAAAATAATAATGAAATTGTTGAAACAGAGGTTGCTGTTGAGTCATCGCTGTGCATTAACGATGAACAGTCAAGAGTTAAGAATTTATCGCAGAGCGAGCTGTGGTCAAAGACAAATGGTCTGGACAATGAGTTGGAGCATTACCAAGTGCCACGGTCACAGGACCCAATTGACTCGGGTCAATTAGACGTGACGGGAACCACCAACGGCTCTGTTAGCACGAGCGTCGTTCAAGAAGAACTTTACGATGACATTGCAATACTAGCTGACTTCCGTGCGAGATCACGTGACTCTGGATGCTCAAGTTCCTCATCTGATAAGACTGTTAATAATGTTACTAAAGCCTGGAATCGTTTTGCCAGCGGCAGGAAGTCCAAAGTAATCAATGAACTGACAATTGCTGAAAAAAATAACAGACGTTCAAGCAGCCAAGAGTTTATTGACGCCTGTCTAGACAACCACGAAGACGAAGGCTTTAAACTGAATAAGTTTCAAAAGTTAATTAATAAAATGGAGTCATCGCTAAATATAACTGCGAAACCTATTTCTTCTATTATAAGTAAATCTCATGATCATGACGACAATTAATTTTTAAAAATAATTATTTTTAATTAATATATTGTGTATATTTTTTAATAATTTTTAATATATGGTTTTAATTAAAATTTTAAATAATTAATTAATCAACTTTATTTTTATTCATTTATTTTTTATAAATTTAACCACTCAGTGGCTGTAAGTCTTTTATTCAGAAATAATTCCTGATTTATTAATGAGCATTGCCAGGAAATTTAAAAACAAATATATCATTTTAAATTAACCAACACTTCATTTAAAATATTCATTAAATTTATCAGATAAATAACCAACAATTTTACCATAATACTTTGCTCCTATTACTATAAATTTTTTTGAATGAATAACGATCTCTTTAGCGATTAAATTTTTTTTATCTATAGCCAACTCTTGGTAATATTTAACAGGCAATTTTGTTTGAGCTTCCAGATAATTTGTTATGATATCCGACAAAGTTTCATCGTATTTAGGTAAAAATATCATCAACGCCACAAACAAAATCCCAAGGAACAAAGTTACCAAAATAGTCGACAATAAAATCCGAGTGATGACACTGCAGAATCCTCGGTGACTTTCCTTAGTGGTAATAATTTCATGCTCTACCTCACCATTTTTAACATCTGCTGGAATAACTTCAGTAGCTGGAGATTCTTTAACTATTTTTTCAACATTCTTCTTCTTTTTCTTCTTCGCCTCCTTTTTAACAGGAACCTCTGCGACAGCTGTCTTCCTGCGGACTTTTTCTTCTTCAATAGACTGCTTTACTTGAGACAAATAAGCCACGATATTTCTAGCACACGCTTGACAGTCACTGCTGTTACTACAGGGTCCAGCGACACTGGCAACGGCTGCTGTCAGTGGGTTGTCCTTCAAGTCCAGCCATTTTAGATTTTTTAACTCTCCCAGACTCAATGGCAATCTACTTATCTAGGAAATAAATTAAAATTTATGTTAGTTTTGATAACTAGTACAGTCAACCTGCGTAACTTTGGTCAGATGAGGATAATTTGGACTGTCTTTGAAGTATATTTAGATTTTTTTTTATTATTAATTGAGTATCTTTTGAATTTTAGACGTTTGTTAATGACAGTGGAGACTCTCTAACTTTGACAACTAAGGGTTTGAAATTTTTGGAATCAAAGTTACAGAATTCAAGGCAGTAGTCAGATACTTCTTCAATTTTTATTATAAAATAAAGGGAATTCAAAGTTAAAAAATTAATATTTCAATCAGTGATTTGCAACAATTGACATCAAGTATGAAATTTCGCGGTCATAATTGAACCATTACAGAGAATGGATGAGGATAATCATGGATATTTTTATTCATTTTCATGATTATTTTCCATTGTCAGATGATACTAAATTCAAATCCACCGCCCATCTTACGGCATAAAATTAATTAATATTTTATCTAATGATTCGTAACAATTGACATCAAGTATGTCAACTTTTCGTTCATACTTGAACCATTACGGAGAATGGCTGAGAGATTCTACTGCACCTGGATGAGAGATTTTATTGCACCTGGATGAGAAAAAATTAATTTCTAAAAATTCGACTTTTACGGAGTTTTGAAATCAGGCAGCAAATTAAATTTTTTAAACAGACAATTTTATTCTGACAGACCAAAGTTACGGATGTAGACTGTAATAAAATAAAATAATTAATTAAAAATATGAATAAAAATAGATACCTGATTACTATAAAGATCTAAATGTCGTAACTGTCTCATTTCTCCAATATTTTCAGGTATCTCAGTCAACATATTTTTACTTAAATCAAGTTTTATAATATTTGTAAGACTTACTATCGTATTCTGAAATCAATAATTAATTAATTAATTAATTAATTAATTAACAATTCAAATAATTATTAATTATCAAATTCAAATAAATAATAAATTACATACAGGAATAGAAACTAGTGAATTATTTGACAGATCCAATCGTGTTGCTTTTTTAATTGCCGCCTAAAATAAAATAAACAATTAAATACATAATTAAATAATTAAAATATAAATAATTAACTTACAATTTCACGTATCGGTACTTCTTGCAAATCACAAAAACTTAAATCTAAAGTATCATCTTCTAATTTATCTTTGACTTTTATTTTATTCGTCATTTTTATTTATTGTTTTTTAATTTAATTATTTATTTATTTAAAATTAATTATTATCTACAATTAATTATTAAAAAAAAAATCATCAACTGCACAGGGAATTATTTACCGGTAATCTAACCTAGTGTATACGTAAGCAGAAGTGACAGTTAATTTTTTAATAAATTTACCATCAGATGACAGCACTGCTGTCAAAATAAATAAAAAAATATAATACATTTTTCTAACTGTGTCTTGGTGCCCAGCAAGTCCTGAAAATTTAATACTTTGTTATAAATTTTTTTTATATTCAAAACGTCATCGACTAAAATTGATTCCTGGTAAGTTGATTCATTTAAATTTAAATTTTATAAATACGCCCCTGATTTTTTAAACTTAGATAACCGTATCATTGTGATTGCAGTTGCTGTCTAGATAACAATAAAAATATACAGCGACTGGAGTAATTATTTTGCAAGTTATCGCTGTTCTTTTACTGGTAATTTAAATCAGTTCAAGATTTTCTTGACGCGTACCAGGAGGAATAATGGCACCGACTGTTCCAAGAACTTTAGCTAAACTTTACGGGTAATTAATTAATTTATTTATTTATAAATTTTGCTTTTGTTAATTAATTACTTAATTAATCAAGAGTCTGATTGTTTGATAGATATGTTGATGAGCACAAAAAAGAATATATCGAAACACTAAGAGAAGCAGTGGCAATAAAATCCGTGTCATCATGGCCGGATGCACGGGGCGAAGTCGTCAAGATGATGGAGTGGATGGAAAGAAAGATGAAGGCACTGGGAGCAAGTACTGAGTTGGCTGATATTGGAAAGGAGAAGCTGATTGATGGCAGAGAAATTCCATTGCCTCCGATATTAGTCGGCAGTCTTGGTAATGATCGTGGTAAGAAAACTGTGCTGATTTATGGGCATCTGGATGTCCAGCCTGCGTTGATTGAAGACGGCTGGGACACCGAGCCCTTTACTTTGGTGGAAAAAGATGACAAGTTATTCGGACGCGGTAGCACTGATGACAAGGGTCCGGTTCTGTGTTGGCTGCATGCTCTCCAGGCATTCAAAGCTATCGGAGAAGATATTCCTGTTAATATAAAGGTATTTAAATATTTATCTATTCATTCATTCAATGAAAGTTTCTAGATGGTGATAAAATAAATGGCAATTATTTTTTTTAGTTTGTCTTTGAAGGAATGGAAGAAAATGGCAGCGAAGGTCTTGATGAATTTTTATGGTCACGCAAAGATTCATTTCTCAATGACATTGACTACGTTTGTATTTCTGATAATTACTGGCTTGGTACTACGAAGCCTTGTATCACTTACGGGTTACGTGGACTCGCTTACTTTAATGTCGAAGTGAGTTGCGCTAAAAGTGATTTGCACAGTGGAACATTCGGGGGAACTGTCCATGAAGCAATGGCTGATTTAATTTACTTGCTAAATTCTCTGGTTGATGTCAATGGGCGCATTCTTATCGATGGAATTTATGATAAAGTTGATAAAATCACTGACGCTGAGCTCAAGAGCTATCAGGATATTGAGTTTGATGTTGACGAGTTCCGAGCTACTGTTGGGACCAGTAAACTCGCTCATGATGAAGACAAGGTACGAGTATTTTTTTATTTTTTTTAGTTCTTAATTATGATTGTGAATTTTTATTCAGATAAAATTGCTGATGCACCGCTGGCGGTACCCAACGCTCTCAATCCACGGAATCGAGGGCGCGTTCAGCGAACCTGGGGCCAAGACGGTGATACCAAGAAAAGTAATTGGTAAATTTTCTTTGAGGATCGTGCCTAGTATGACTCCTGAAGAAGTCGAGCCCAAGGTCAAGGCTCATTTGGAGCGAGTTTGGTCAACTAGAGGCAGCCCCAATGTTATGAAAGTGAATCTTGGTCATGGGGGTAAACCCTGGACAGAGAATCCTGACCACCCGCACTACGTCGCTGCTCGTACTGCCACCAAATACGTTTATGGAGTCGATCCTGATTTATCTAGAGAAGGAGGATCGATACCTGTGACTTTGACATTCCAAGAAGTTACTGGTAAAAATGTATTACTTTTGCCAGTTGGATGTGGTGATGACGGCGCTCATTCGCAAAACGAAAAGCTCAATATTCGTAATTACATCGAAGGGGTAAGTTGTTTAATTAATTTACATGTGTTCTAAATAATCAATTAAATTGATATATTTATTTATTTACAGACCAAGCTGCTGGGATCTTATCTCTACGAAGTCTCGCGTCTTTAATAAAAAAATTTTTTTTTTTTTTTTTATTACTATAAATAAAAATGATACTGAAGTCAGCCGACGTCTAATAATTTTTGAATTGTTTTTTAAAACAGTAAATCATAAAAAAAAAAAATATTTTTAAAAAATGCACTTATAGTTTATTAAATTTTCTACATGTGCATATTTTTTTTTTTTTTTTTTGGAATTGATTTGTTCTAAAAAAAAATCCAAAAATTTTTAATCGTCTGTTGACTTCTGGATCATTAAATAAAATAATACTTACGGTGTTAATGGTAGAATCAGGGTAAATTTCGCTGACTGATTACATAGTTTACTTTTTATTAACTTTGTTAATAATTACCGTATATAAATATAAAAAAATAAATTCATACATTTGTCTAATCTCGATTTATGATATGATTTTTAGTACCCAAGCTGACTGGCCTCTGTGAGCTGCCGGCGGCATAGAAATTTTCAAACCACCTTTAGAAAGTTCCCACTGCAATAAAATAATTAATAAATACTTAGATAATAATTCTAAGTACCAAAAAAAATTTCAAGTACCTTCAGAGGTCCCTCGTAACCCAGAATAGTGACGTTTGATGCAGTTTGAACCACCAGAGACAACGAATCATTTGAAGGCCAGGTCAAAACAGTTGCGTAGATTGTTTTTGTGTTAGAACCCTGCGTGTACCAAACATCTTTACTTATGGTATCGTTTTGAAAGTCAAAAGGCTGAGTATAATAAATCGCTTCGCCATTTATTTTTAACCATTGGCCTGCAATAAATTTATTTATTAATTACGCCCTTTAAATTAAGCACGCGATTATTTTACCTATATCTCGAAGACGTTCTTCATAAATTGGGGGGATAATTCCATCTTTGGTTGGCCCGACGTTCATTAATAAATTACCTCCGCAACTTACAGTAATTACCAGCTCTTTAATTAACTCATCTGTTGTCAAATACTGACTTAGATCAGCATTGCGACGATAACCCCATGACTTTTTGTCGATTGTCATCGCATTTTCCCACTTGTGCTTTTGCAAAACTCCTAAATAATTTATGGTAATTAAGTTAAAAAAATTATTTTGATTTTTTTTATCAGCAGTTACATGTCTACTCATTTACTTATCAGCCTCAACTCTACGGAAATTTAATTTTAGATTTCTATTAATTTATTAATTAATTATCATTACAGCAATTTTTTGGCAATGTTACAATTCTACTCACAACATCTCTACTCAAGAAAAGTAGATACAACTCTACTCACTCACAACTTTACTCAGCCTCAACTTTACTCACAGTTTTTTTTACTCAGGTTTAACTCTACTCAGCTATATTTTTACTCAGCTACAACTCTACTCACAAAGAACTGCCATTTTATCGATAGGCTAAAATACGTGAGTAGAGTTGTAGCTGAGTAGAGTTAAACCTGAGTAAAAAAAACTATGAGTAGAGTTAAGGCTGAGTAAAGTTTTGAGTGAGTAGAGTTGTAGCTACTTCACTTGAGTAGAGATGTTGTAAGTAGAATTGTAACACTGCCAATTTTTTTAGCTTCCGTCCAAAAGCAGATGAACATCAGAAGATTTTTATCATTAGAGTCCCATAAATATTGACAACGAATTGATATTTTATCGATAGGCTAAAGTACATGAGTAGAATTGTAGCTGAGTAAAGAAGTAAATGAGTAGAGTTATGACCATTTCCTTTGAGTAGAGATATGAGTAGACATGTACTGTCTATTTATCAACAAATTAAACCTGGGTTGTATCTATCTTGGCAGGTATAAAAATCTCCATGATGACAAAGTGTCTCGTGACCCCAACGATCATTAACAACTACCGTATCTTTGACAGGGCTGTCATTAAACAGCCAAGCTAAAAATTCTTTAGACTTCCAGTAGGTATCCGGAGCTTCCCATTCGCCGTCAGACCAAAGAACTTCTGGATGATAAGTGTTGACAAGTTCTAGCATTTCAGGAATTATTTTATAATTCACGAATTCACTGGTGGAAAAGTTTGATCTCTTATCAGACTCCCACAGGGGATTGAACCACTCGTATAACGAATGGTACAAACCGAATTTTATTTTAGTGTTTCTTATTGCGGTCGCTAATTCACCTGCAGGTCATCAATTTAATTTGACTAGTGTTTAATTGATAATTAATTATTTAATGATTACCGATTAAATCTCTATGGGGTCCAACATCTTCTGCATTCCAGCTAAATGAGTACTTGGAAGGCCACAAAGTAAATCCTTCATGATGTTTACTTGTCAATACCACATACTTAGCACCCGCTGATTCAAATAATTCAGCCCATTGGGTTGCGTTAAAAAAATCAGCAGTAAAATCACGTGCGAAATCTTGGTATGAATAATTTGGCGGGTACCGTTGTCGCATAAAATCGCTTATTTTACCGGTGCCATTTTCATCTTTAATTTTAAAATATTTAGTCCGCTACAAATAAAATTATTTTTTGTGTTTTATTAAATAATTTACCTTTCCAATGTTTCCAAAACCATTCTGAGCCAAAACTAGGAACGCTAAATACACCCCAGTGGATAAAAATTCCAAATTTAGCGTCATCGTACCACTGAGGTAACTTGCGATTGTCCAAACTATCCCATGTTGGTTTAAAAGGTGAATTTTCACAGGATTCACAAATTATATTATTTTTAAACAACAAATCAAAATTATTTACAGTGTAATAATCAGCAGTGCACAGTACCGCGAAATTTATAATTATTGATAATTTAATTATCATTTTTAATTTTTTAAATTATCAGCTCCGGCAAAATCAAATGCTCTAAATTTACTTTTTATACAGATATATTTATACTAGTAATTATCAATTATCTTATCAATTTATTTTTTTTTGACAGCTGTTTAAAGTCCATATTTATTGATATTTTATTTCTAATAGATTATTCAAAGCCTTTAGATAAAAAAAGAAATATCTAGATTATATTAAATTACCGGTGCACAATTATGAACTAAAGTGTAAAGTTAAGTAAATAATGAGTTATTAATTATTATTATGAATTACGAGACATGCAGCGCACTTAACGGCACGTAAACAAATGAGTTCTGGGGGAGAGACCTCCCCCGTTTTTGAATTCTGCGCACGAGCAGTACTTTCGCGCGTGCGCATGACTTTTTGAATATCAAACTTTTGAGCGGGCAAATTTTTTGGAAATTTTCTACTTTTATACGTAAACGCATTGAGATTTCGTACGCAATTTTTTTCGCGGGAAATTTTCTAAATTCAAATTTAATTAAATTACGACTCATTTATGATTTTTTAAATTAGTTAACAATTACGCCACTCGGTTTCAAATTTTTCTCACTTAAAACATCTTTTTTATTCAAAATAAATTTTTTTTGAATACTCTGATTATCAGAAGTAATTTTGCTTTCTATACTCAACAAGACTTTCATTTTTTTCGAGTTTTCCTGCAAGTTGTTGCCACATATTTGTTTGATAGTAAATGATATTTATAAAAATTATTTCAGTAAGTTTATGATTTACTAATTTATATTTTTTTCTACAAATATTTACAGGCATATATTAATTTGATTTTTGTAATTTATTGGTTTGCTGTAACAAAGTGAGTATGTCATATTTAAAAAAAAAACAATGTAAAGATTTAATTACACTGTGATTGTAACAATATCTACATCAGTCCTGTATGACTATTTTCTTCAATAAAATAATTAATTAACATAATTAACTAACTATTCGTCGACAGTAGTTAAGAGTACAAATACAGAATACGAATTCTTTAAAATCTATATATAAAAAATTACATATTTTATCTGACGAATATTTTTCAGTAAATAAATATTTAATTTATTTATCTAAATAACTATTTACCGAAATAAAAGTTTCCATAGATAAAATAAAAAGACCCCCAGCTCTTATTTCCACAGGTTTCATTGTTCTTATCATGGCAGTTGTAAGGTAATTTTTTAAATTACTATTAAAATTACTCTCCCAACCACTCATCCACTGACTTGTCGTCAGATAGTCTGCCTGTAATAATAATTAAATCGGACAGACTGTGATTTATTTAGTAATTGTAATTAATTACCTGAAATTTAAGTTCATTACCAAAGCGACACCAGTAAAAAATTTGTATAAACCCTACTAGAAGGAAAAAAATCGACCTCATCAATCTTTTTTTATCATGAGGAAACTAAATTATATTTTAATAATTTCAGAATAAAATAAATAATTTTAATTTACAATTAAATTAAATTAATAAATTTTTTTTTAGAAAAAATAATTACCGTGACTGCAAGAAAACCATTCAAACAAAATATCATTGTACTGACAGCGAGTTGTACCATAAGACAAGTGCTCAGAGTATCGTTAAGACGATTAACTATTTCGACAATTCTCTGATGATGTTTTATGCAGTACCGAAGTCTCCATTGAAAACAATTGATGTCAACTTGACGATTACTTTTATCATTTTCAAACAATAAAAAATTTTTAATTTCCATTTCCTCGTCATCTATTTCAGACAAATTTAATTTTTCAATTCCGTCGAATTTACTTTCAGATAAAACACGTGTGCGTCTCGATAAATTTCTGCTACAATTTTTGTAATTGTAAGATAAAACTTGGATTTGAACTGTAGTCCATCTTAGCAGGCCCCACATTGTTATTTCAATGGCCATTAAACTAATTAGACCGTAAATTACTGTGTAAATTTGAATAGAAAGTGCTATTGCGTACATCGAAGGTTTGGTAATGTCGAATGGAAATATTGCTCTGCTTGGTAATTGACCTTTTTGAGATGTTACTAAAAATATTGTGGCGAATCCAAGTACAAATGTTGCGTTTGACCACAAATAGTAGTCAAGTGTTTCAAAAAATACACATCTTTTTATTATTTTCATTACTCCTTTATCTAAATTTGAAAAAATAAATTTAAAAAACCCAATTAAAAACTCCCATTAAATCCGATAGGAAAATTCTCATCAGATTCGTAATAAAAAAAAACAATTTATAAAAAAAAGTATAGGACAGAGGTACCGTTTTTTGGCGACTTCATGGCTAGTTTTGGAGACGTGAAAAATTTAAATAAAATAATTTTTAAGTTACACCTTTGCAATAGAAATTTTTGAATTAATTTAAAAAAAATGTTAAGTTCCTGAAAATGAAGCAGTGGCCAAAAATGGTACTTCCACCCTAATAAATTTTACCATTTGATTGTCGAAGTACATCAACTGGATCATGAATATCAGAAATAAGTTTTTCAAATTTCTGATATTTAAATATAACAGTGCATATTTTAAAAAATGCAGAACCAGCGCCGGCAATAAAACAACTGTCATCAACAATAACAACTAAATCATTACAATTAACAACAAGATCGGCCATTGATGTCAAAATATAGGAGGTCAAAACGAAAAAACTCAATAATCTGCAAAATAAACTTATCAATTTTCTTAATGGCGTAGATGAGTCCGATATCCAAATGCCAGAAAACCTTGAAAAATATAAATTATTCAAATTAATAACACCATATATATATTTTTGATAAAATATATTATCTAACTAATAAAGTATCACCTGAAATAGCTAAGACACTTGTTCAAGCAAACACGATGTGTTTCGACGGATATACTTTTCATATCTGCCGGTTTATAGATAATATTTATTCCTGTTTTCAAAGTTCGTTTAACCCAAGAACAAAGGAAGCTAAAGAAAATACGAGTTGGTACCCGAGGTAGTAATTTACTAAAACGATAGTAAAATGCTGCAATTTTTTTAATGCTACTTAAATATTTTTTCCCGCAAAAGTTGATTTATTATTCAAATATGATTGCATTAAATTGCTATTGAATATTTGAGCAGGTGATAGTTTTTCACACATGGTATACTTGCTTTTGTCTATCGTCTTTACTTCGTAGAAAAATACAACTCTGAGACTATTTTCTTATAAACTTTGCCGCCAATCAATCAATCAATAGTCATTTGTATTTTATTGCGTGTATCATTTGTAAGCTAGTACTTATTTTTTATTTTCTTTTTTCAGAATAAAAAAAAATTTCATTTGTCTTTACAATACAACATAATTTTATGTAGAAAATAAAATGTTGTGCAGCATACGTCAATTCAATAAAAAAACTGCTGAGTTTTGTATCGGGGGATCGTAAATAAAATTGAGAATAAAATAAAAATAAATTCATTTATTTTTTTTTTAAATAAAATAAAAATTTTTTTTTAAAGTTCATATTGAAAATCTGTAGTTTATTTTGAATTTGATAAAATTTTTAAAAAAATAATTTTATGAAATGAAATTTTTGAATTTCAACTGAATTTTAAAAATAAAATTCTTTTTTTACGACTAATTTTTGAAAATGTAATAAATAATTTTTAAAAAATTTTATGACAATTTTTCATTTTATTTAATTTAAAAATTCAAATATTTTGTTTAATAATTTTGACAGGTGTCACGGTAAGTAATTTCCAAAGGTATCGTAGTTTACAAAAAACGCCCATAACAGTGCGACATCTGGTGGTAACAATAATTAAAAACAATTTAAAAAATTAAAACCACCAAGAAGAGGGGACGAACTTGCGCACTTATCATTACGTACTATGGCGCGCGACCTTCATTGAAAAATAAAACAGTCTGGCAGCGAGCGCTGTCATATCAACATCTCAATAAATTTAAATTATCAAAATCATAAGTAATCACCCCCGTTAAACTTCAGTCGCAAATTCAAAAACTAAAAAACATTTCCATCTACGCGCAATCGCAGTTACATAACAGATAAATCTTCCCTCTCTCAGTAAAATACCACAAGTACGCAATCTCCAAGGCAACATCTCGTCGAAGGGTTTTTTGTTCCACACCCTCGTCTTTGCAGTCGTGATCCTCATCTTCAAGAGCCCAAGTCCAGTGCGTCCCTTACTCATTAAACCTAAAAAAAAACCACCCGCCTCAATTGATTTTCTTCAGTGTTTTCCCATGAGTTTCTTGTAGAAAATTTATTTACTCACACGCATTAAAAATAACAAAGGAATATTCATTCATATCGATAAAATATATATTGATCGCTCAAATAAAAATTACCATACTTACTCGAGCGATTTCCCTTTGAATGCGGAAGCTAATTAACGTTAATTATTTTTTACGATACCCCAACAGTTCGTCCACCTCAGCCCTAAAAATGGATATTTTATTTTGTTAACGCGATTTGCTGCACTTAAGGTTGGTTTAAATTCATAAATTTAACATTTCCTCAATCAATATTCATAACAAATAATAAGTAATAAATTTTATTTTTGTTTAGAAAGTGATAGTGAACTTGACATCATAGATTTAAATTAACAAGGAAGTTAATTGAACATCATCAAGATGGATTTCAAGTTCAACGTAAATAGACTACTGCCTAGAAAGATCAACAAGGTCACTCATACATTAATACCAGAGGATTTTCGTGGCGATCGACGAGAATATAAGTAATTTTATATTTAATTACAGACATATTATTAGTAGATCTTTTTAAAAAAAAATTAAATAAATTTCCTTATCGTGATTTCATGATTTTGAGTGAAAAGAGAGAAAGGGATCAAGGTTGCGGTTAAATTACAATCATTATGTTTACTTTCACTTATCATGTCTGACTGATAATTGATAATTATTTTATTAGTAATTAATAGTAATAGTAATAATAAATTGTTTGAATTATTGATTAATTTATATAAGATAATGTACAGGTAATTAATGAGAGAGAATCAAAGCCTCTTGTAATGATGGAAGGTGTAGACACTCCTTTGGACATTTATTCTTTGTGTAGGCGGACAAGACGTGTCGCGGGACTGTGGGAAGTTTTAAAATAAAAATAAAAAACTGCTTAAGTACATGCATCTTCATTGTACATTCAATTGTATGATATACTAGTCAAGTATTAAGCATAATTTAAATATTTAAAACACTTGCTACCAATTTTAAAAAGTTTGTTTTTCCTTTAAAAAATCCATCAAGAAAAAAATACTTTTACATTCAAAATTTTATCCACGTATATTTTACTTTTCTATTATTGATATACGATAAAAGTATGCGGGCTTTAGGCACTTTATTATTTTTTCAGACCCCGTATTTTAATTTATGTTAAAAAAACTAACATACGTTGATGTAATCGTTATTACGGTCTCGGAATTTCTTTATACATTTTTTTTTCTTTTTAGAGGAAATAAAATAAACAATTGGTCGGCGTCAGGTGAATCACACTTTGATCAGTGATATATTGTTGTATATATATTATATATGAAGATCCGCACCGAGCAGCGGAATAAACGACGAGACTTTTCGATCGACCAAGCATGACGAACGTGGTTGCGTTGTTTCCTACATCCTTTCTCTCTTTTATTTTTTTCCCTTAAAAGAAGATAATTATTGTAATTACAATTACAATTATTATTATTGTTACAGTAGCAGTATTTATATTTATATCTCATTCCAATGATAGGAAGATATTTTAGTAAACTAGTCGTCATAAATTAGTAAACAGTAACGTGTTATAAGCAAACTGATGAATGAATAATTACTAAAAAGTAGAATGTCTATAACTTGAGTAATGTTTATAGACATATTGATCGGCCTGAATAAGTGCGATATGATTTAGCATCTTTAACACGCTGGTGACACAAATCCACTATTGACGTGGTTTACATTCTCAATTCTGTTTTATAAAATTATTTACCATCACAGTGTGTCTGTGTCAATAAATTATTAGTCAGCTTTTGTGTTACTAATAAATTCTTATCTTCTATTACTGCTATTACACTTTTAACGTGTACATTTAATTACTTGATTAAATAGATTACTGAGTATTAAGTATAAAGTAATTAAAAATAAATCAGTAACACTTGTTATGATTTTTTTTTGAGCATTTAATTTTAAATTGTACACGGAAAAAAATGTTTTTGATAAAAAAATTTATTTAATTATTGATAAAATTTTTTTAAATTAAAAATTAATTTTTGTAAATAAATTATTTAATTAATTAAATAATTTCTGAGTCAGAGATTTTATTTTAAATTGTACAGGAAAAAAAATATTTTAACAGAAAAAATATTATTGATAAAAAAATGTATTTCTTATCAATAAAATATATTTTTGTTTTTAAAATTTATTATTATTATTCAAAATTTTGTTATTTATGAAAATATTTTAATTTAAAATAATTATCTATATTTGTGTGAATTAATTAAAATATAAATTTTTTAATTAATTAAATAATTATTTGAATAATGTCTGAGTCAGAGATTAAATTATTTTGAATAGATTGTTTTTACTCAGTGTAAAAATAAGTGATGATTTTATTTATCTGAAAAAAATATTTATTTAAATTAAGATTGATTAAGATAATAAACAACTTATTATTTTTTATTCTTTTTTTCAATACAAATATTAAAATTAATTTACGTCTGCTGGCCTTTTGTGAAAGCTACGAAGCGCGTTGAAAGTTTTTTTAAAGCAATCTACAATTACGCTCCGTTTCCCCCAATGATTCATTTCTCCATTGTTTACCTAACGGTCTCTATTTTTTAATTAACTCAATTTTATTTTTATCATCAATCACAACTTAATAGTATTGTAATTTTAATGATAGAATAAAAAAAAATAAACCAGAGTTTATCGAACTCCGGCATACATTTTGCAAGCAATTAATTAAAAATAATTTTAACTTTACAGTGAATCGCAACGACAGATCTCAAGGATTCTTGATGATATGGGTGAGGCATCGGCAATGGCCCAAGGATTAAGTAAACCAATAACAAGTGCCCTAAAATTACGTGATACCGATCACGTCGTTTATCTTCTAGTAGATAACGCCGGAAATGAGTAATTATTTTTAAATTACACCATTAAATTTTACATTACCTCAGAATCTTATCTCAGTAATTCTCAAATTAACTTAAAAAAAGTTTTTAAACAAAGCCTGGGGTCACGAATAAATATTTTAAATTACGAATCGATCCCGCCAAAAAAAATAAAACGTGTCAGAGATAACGATCTCGCGTTATCGAAGGTGGTAAAAAAATGTTTGTAAATGAGGTCACGAAAGTTTTTATTGAAATAGTAGTGGTAGTAAAATATAAAATAAAAAAATAAAAAAGGTTTTGGTTTAAAGTGACTAAATCGTGACTGCAGGAATCTGAAGAACTTGGGAATCTAGCCAAGACACGAATTGTACTTATGACCTCGCTACTATTTCTTTCAGTAGCTTCGCATTTTAAAATCGTAAAATTATATATCATACATATGCTGGTTACTACTGACTGTCAGCCGATAAACGACCCAGTTTTTATAACCGCTGATTTAAATATTATTAATAAAATGTACTTGAGGTTTTAGAATCGAGGAAATTGAGGGGAAAATATTAAATTATAGGTTTGCTGTGATTGCATAGTCAGTTATATGTCATAGCTACTTAGTCATAATTATCATTATCATTATTATCATATGATTAAAGTGTTTCTTTTATTGTCATATATTTATTTATTTTTTTTTGTTCATTACAGAGGCCTTGGCAGCGTCGTGGGATTACTTAAGACCGGCTCCAAGAACCTTTTCATGTTCGACGAAGCCGGCGCATACTTCCAGTTGCAGCCACGTTGCATTCTCGATTTTTATGTTCATGAATCTAAACAGCGCATGGGATTTGGGAAAGATTTATATGAATTTATGTTGGCTGTTAGTATATTTATGTTTAGATTTTCTACAACTGATTCTTATTGATAATATATAAGTCGATTATTATTATGATGGATGGATCTTTCCCTTTCGATTGCATGACACACAAGTCATACATTATTACTCGCGTGAAGTAAACCAGTTCAGCGATGGATCGTTAGAGATCTTAATTAGCTTGAGAGGTCGACTAAGTACTAGGAAAAGTTTTAAAGCTTTTGCTCAGTACGTCAGAGATAACCAATAGGTGAATGAACTCTAAGATGTTCCCGCATTTAGTTTTTAATTAACCCGCAGAATTTGTCGACTATTTGCATACAAATTTATCAGATCTTTTGTACTTTTTTTTAATTATTTTGACAAAAATTAATTGATTATTTTTTTTTTATTGCAGGAAGAGAGGATCCGACCAGTGAAATTAGCGATCGATAGACCGTCAGATAAATTTTTGCGTTTTCTGCGCCGACATTACGGTCTGGATGAAATAATTCCACAGAATAATAAATTCGTCGTCTTTCGTGGGTTTTTTGATAATGGTAAGTTCGATTACTGATAAATAAATATATAAAAATACATAATTCAAGTGCGCTGGGCCCTTAAAAGTAACAAGAAGGCCAACGCGTTTTCTGATATAAGGCCGAGTTTTTAAAATGTTTTCAATGCGGTCAATGTCATCCATGGCTAACGCTATCGATCCCTCACGGACTTTTCTTTACCTTACACTGGTTTTTTTTGTTTTATTTTAAATTATCAATTGCGTATATTATAAAATTGTGTCAATTGTTATCGTAACACATAATTTATTTATCGTGTTATTTACAGAAAATCAAGAGGTCAGTAGCACTAGGTATAGCTTACCTTCGAGAGGCTCTGTCGATTATTCTTACAACAACAACAATAACAATAATCATAGTAACAGCAAACCTTCGTCTGCCTCAAGGTAAAGTGTCAGATATTTATTAAATTTGAAGGATTTACTTTTCATGATTTATGGTATTAATTTTCAGTAATGGGCATTCGATGACCAACAATTCAAACTCAGGACATTCAGGCGCGCCGAGAAGTTCTTACGGTCGTTATGCAGCAGCAAGACCTCCTTGTTCAATGGCTAATGTACGCTAATTATTATTTTTAATGCATTTGCTTCTTCTAAAGCTTTCACTACAAAATTGCTCTTGACGCTTTTACTACTTTTTTTTTTTTTATAATTATTTAGTTCCGCCGCTCTACTTATTTTCGGTCCACTGATTTTTTTCATCAGTCCATAGAAAAGCGTAAAAAAATTAATAATAAAAAGTTTAGAAAATATTTTCATGGCGAAACTAAATAATTAATTTTTTTTTACTGTAACTAATAAATAATAAAACTAACGCTTTCTTCTAGATAATACATAATGCCCCAGTGTTTGGCCAAGCCGCCGAACGTACCGGGTGAGTAAGACGAAAAAAAAAATGTGAACGTCAGATTAAATGATGAATAAGTAAAATTAGTAAAGTCATCTTACACAGATAAGACCACATGTCGTATTAAATGCACGAGCATTTGTTGTATTTATTTTATGTTTTCTAACGTTCATTACCTCCTGTAAAGTCTTACATCAACAGACTCGGAAAAGTATTTTTTATTTTAGCTTCGGCGCTGCCGGAATAGACCCAACTATTTTTGTAACTGTTAAAGTTTAAGTCTTTGTCTCATCTCTGTAAATTTTATATATATATTATCCATCAGACTTTTAATACAAACGAGAAGATGTTGATGCAATTGCTTAGATATATCATATTTTTTACGTTATAAGTGATATTTATATTTATATGTTTTGATATTAGTTTATTTTTTAAATTATATTTAGAGTATAAGAACGTTTTTTTTTTTCTATTGTTTGCACATCGCTTATTTATTTTCTGTTTTTGTAAATACGAATTTTAATTTAATAATTATTGTCATCAATGTGCTTATTATTATTTTTTATTTATTAAAAACGCTTTTCTTGCCAATTATTTATTTATTTATTTTGAACCTCCTCCTTTTTTCATCCCGCTCATGCATTTTGTGATCGTAATTTATGTTAATTAATTCATTATTGATAAATATATAACAGAATTTTATGTAACGAGTGAAAATTGTGCTGTAAGATGATAAAAAAAATGTCCGTCATCATAATAATTTTTTAGTGATGTCCCGTCAACACCCGGCCCGAAATTGGAACGTCCACGTTCACTGAGTCTTTACTCAGAGACAGAACAGAAGCAACGTAATAATGAAATGTCTACTGTACCGACACCAGCTGCTGAGCCTCAATGTACGCCATTTTCTCGTGAAATTCCACCAGAAGCTGTACGCAATTACGATAATGAACAATTAGAAGCTCCGACGCCTTATTCGACACCCAACAGGCGCCCGATGTCTCAGCGAATAATTTCCGGTGATCGTCCTTTGACGCAATCGGGAAATAATGAACGTCCTATGACCCAATCATCGTCCAATGAACGTCCTATGACTCAAGCGTCCAATGAACGTCCCATGACTCAGTCGTCTAATGAACGTCCTATGACTCAATCGTCCAATGAACGTCCCATGACTCAGTCATCATCCAATGAACGTCCTATGAGTCATTCAGGATCTAATGAACGTCCTGTGACTAAATCACGATCTACTGATCGTTCAATGACCCAATCGGCAGCTCCAAGTGGTCGTCAGACACCCCAGCCAATGTCTAAATCAAAAAACTCAACTCAGAACTTCATGTCCGTTCATTCTGATGAAAAAACACCTGCGGGTATAAAGACGACGCCATCTTGTGCTCAAGAAGTCAATGGCAATCAAAATGGACACTTGGATCTCAAGTTTTATCACTCGCCTCTGTGGTAGATTTAGCAGGACGACGTTTAAATTAACGATTAAAGTAACGCGTAGACTAATTAATTGATTAATTAAACTCGTAATGAAATGTGGGGAGAAATTGACCGTGAAATTGTCATCGGTTGGTTATTTTATTCAATTATTAATAATTATTTAATCAAATATTAAAATATCATCAATTCTGGCTGTGCAGGCTCTTTTTTAATACTTTACTACTATGTTATTTTTTTTTTTCAGCTAATCATCAATTATCTAATCAGTACTTAATTAAATATTTAGCACACGGCACCTCTAGGCGGGGCACTGATGCTAGTTATTATTTTTTAGAATAGATTTATATATATATTGCTTAGATTATATATTTATTGATTAATAAGTATAATAATAATGTCATTAGAATTTTAATTACATATTTATTTATTATATATTTGTGTATTTATACTTAGAACCATTGTATCGAGTACAAAAAGACACTTTAGATTTAATGGCATTTATCTTAAATATTTACTTTAATATATTAATAATAAATATATATATATTTATTTAAAATATAATAATATTTCAGGAATAATTCAAGAGCTATGTTTTGTCTCAGCTATAAAAACTCGCTATAATTTTATCAAGATTAATTGTTTTGCTGAGTAATGATTTTGTTTAACAGTTTGTAGATCTTTTTATTTAACACGCAATTGTTAGCTAGTGCAAGTTTTAATAATTTATCAATCAAAGGTATAGAGATGACAATACAACACGAAATAATATTAATATGAATAATTTATGTGTCAAAATTTACATTCTTTATAATTTATTATTTATAAAATAAATAAAATTAAATAACTTGATTGTCATTTTGTTTTTATTTCAACCGAAAATAATCCATAGGGATTTGAAATCAAATGGAAAAATTTAAACAATTAAACAAGAATTCAAATCTAAGGGATCTAGAAAAATCTGAACGGAAAAAATATTTGAAAAATTTGATATTCATTATTCTTTCCCGGGAAATTTTTTGAATGGACGGATTTGGCGCTACACAAAAAAAAAGATTTCGCAGCGCAAAAAAAAATTTATTTGTCCCAAGAAATTTTAAATTGAAAACAAAAATTTTCTTGGAGCGAGAAAAAAATTCTAGAGCCAAGAAATTTTTTCTAGCCCTAAAAAAATTTTTTTTTCTGCGTAGCAGCAAAATAAAAAATAGACTTTTTGTTAAACTCAAGTCGGCAATAAGTAATTAATGTTGCTAATTATTAACTTTAATTAAAAAAATAATTAGCAATTTTTTTTGTGACACTTGGGACGGAGTTGTCATTAAAAAAAATATTTAAATGAAAAAATAGTTTTATTATAATGATAAATTACTCAAGTGACAAATCAAAAACTTATTCACACATTTACTGCTAATTCTAATAAAAATTATTTATCACAAAATATATGTCTGGACACAACCAATCAACACAAACTAATATCTCTAAGGAACTGTATAATTAAAAATAATTTCATTAATTTACCCAACCCCGGGTTTTATTGTCTGTCCTATCAATTAATTATATTTTAATATTCAAACTTTGGTTTCAAACTTAAAAAGACATTCCAACTGAGTCACAAAAAATAGATATTTAAATTTCTAATTTATATAAAATACAATTGATCGTTTATTAAATTCCTGTCACTCTTATAAAATATATAACATTTTTCCTGGTAACGTAATCAAACATGGAACTCACCACCCTCGAGCTTTTCATCCGTCAACCAGGAAATTATATAAATACAAGTCTCTTGCTCCAAGTAAATGAGACTCAGGAAGATTCCCGTGAAAATTCCCAGACAGACACCACCAAGAACGTCCAGGATGTAGTGTCTCTTAAGCAGGACACGGGAAACACAGACAGCAGTGGACCAGGCCAGCAGAGGGGGCATGCAGAAGATGGGAACTGGCCAAAGGTTGATAAAGAAATACGTCAGCATCGCCACCCTGGACGCGTGTCCAGAAGGGAATGAGTATTTATCCGGACCCATTTCAAACGGGTCATCATTCTTAGCAGGCCTTCTTCTTCTGGTCGCGGCTTTTAAAACAGCAACTGCTACGATGTCTATCAAAAGGCCTATGAATAGATTGACCTGCATCTGGTACAGGCTTTTGCTCCCCAGGATCCATATGAAAGCCAACCATCCAGCCAGCCAAGGAATCGTGTGCGCAGTGATCTAGAAATTTATTGATTATAAATTTAAAAAAAAATACTCATGATTAATTTGAATTCAAATAAAATATTTTTAAACCTCCAGAGCACGATAGTGCATCTTCAGCTGCTTCATGGGCATTAAATTCTCAATCTTTTTAACAAAGACATTGGTTATGTAGACATCAGTATCCAAAATCTTCTTCAGGGCAAAAGGTAACTCACGTTTGTCACTTTTCTAAAACAAAAATTCAAATAATTTATAAATTTTGCAAATTAATTATTTATAAATAAAATTAAAAAAAAAAATTCTAACCTTATCCATGACGAGTAAAAAATTAATTGCGATTAATTAAATGTAATATTACAGTAATTCGATTAATCGATATTTATCATCAATTTTATTCAAATATTTATTTTTATCCATCAGCAGATTTCTAGGTTATGTAAATATTTAATTTTTCTCATGAACCTGGTAGGAGATTTTATATATAAATTTCAAAGAATTGTCCGCACGCGCTTTATATTCAAAAGAAATTATCATTCCCTACGTGGGTAACCTTCAGTTGGTTGTAATGACAATTGCGAATTCAAATTCAAACACAACTCAACGTATCGCAATATTATAAGAGCAAGTGAACTAGAGAATTCGCACCTTCTGAAGGTTAATGTCCAGTTCCAGTTATCAGTATCCAGTACCCAGGACTCAGGATCAAGGAGAAAACAGTTTGTCTATCTCATATATTTTGTTATCTTGGGGTAAGTGATATTGATGTCAGTAAATTAATTACAATACCTGATAATAAATATATGTACTCCATGTTTGTTGTCAACCCTATCAGATACTTACCAATAAACTGTCACTTTTATACTGGATTTATTTTTTTTTAATTGTAAAATAAGTTATATATATTTTTAATTTATTAATTAGTGTGCTAATTATTTAAATCTACACTAGTTTCATATTTATTATTTATTTATTTAAAATTTTAAGTGAAATGTATGAACCAGTATCTGCAAAACGGTTCAAAAATAATAATAATAATAATAGTAATAGTAATAACAATAATAATAATAATAGCAATCAAATGCCATTAGATTTTAGTTTCAAATCATTATCGACTTGTAAAACAGAATCATTATCAAATGATCAAGCATCTGAATGTTTGAATTACGATGACAAGCAATCAGAAGATGACGTCGTTGATGACAACAATTTTTTTGCTTCCGCGAATATCGCAAATAAATTATTAGCTCTAGAGTACGAATTAACTAAAAGAATTGAACTGATAACTTTTGATCCACCGGTCGAGTACGTCTACAGTCCCATTGACTACGCGATATCTGTCCATTCAAATTTCCTACAGAAATACTGCCAGACAACTAAGAAAATTCTGTTTCTTGCAATGAATCCCGGCCCCTGGGGAATGTCGCAGACTGGGATACCCTTTGGTGAAATAAATGCGGTGGTAAATTGGCTTAAACTTTCGGGTTTCATTGAAAAACCTTTGAGAGAACAACCGAATAGAAAAGTAACCGGGTTCGCTTGTCATCGGAGTGAAATAAGTGGCCGTAGATTTTGGAATTTGTTCAAAAGTATTAGCGGTAGTCCGGATAATTTTTTTAAATATTCTTTTCTTCGTAATTATTGTCCCGTAGCTCTGATGGATTCTGCTGGTCGGAATATATCTCCTGCAGAGCTGAAGGCAATTTTCCTATCATTGATCCTATCTACTTTTTTAATAATGATTTTATTTAATTAAATTTATTTTAGGGGTCGAAACTAAAAGAACTGAGAGATACTTGCGATTTAACTTTGCTGGCAGTCTTGAAGCTTTTGGAAGTCGAGAAAATAGTCGGGATTGGAAGATTTGCTGAGCAGAGAGCTAAAAATATTGTAAAAACTGCTGGTTTGCCTATCAGAGTAAGTATTTTAAAATTAATTTTTAAATTTTCAGCGGGATTTATTCAAAAAAATTTAATTACAGATTTTTTGGATGCCGCACCCGAGCCCCAGGTCAACTGCCAACGAAAACTGGAGCGAGAAAGCCATCAAGACATTGAACGAACTAGATTTACTTAAATATTTTGTTGAATCAGAGACTGAGAACCTGACGGACTGAATTATTTAGTCGTAAAGATGACTGATGATGTAAAATCAAAGTGGATGGAGATCGCGCTAGAGGAAGCTAACAATTCTCTGCGTGCTGGAGAAGTCCCAGTTGGTTGCATTTTTATTTATGAAAAGGAAATTATTGCCACGGGCAGTAATACCGTAAATGAAACTCACAACGCTACTCGTCATGCTGAGATGAATTGTATTGACCAGGTTATTAAATTTAGTAGAGATAAAAATCTTAATTATCAAGACGTTTTTAAAAAAGTGGAGGTCGTGGTTACTGTTGAGCCCTGCATTATGTGCGCGGCTGCTCTTCATCAGTTACAGATAGCAAGTATCACTTATGGTTGTGCTAATGATAGATTCGGCGGGTGTAAAAGCGTAATGGAGGTGGCTCCGATTTATGAATCAAAGGTCGATGTTATTGGAGGCGTCAGAGCTGAGGAAGCGATGAATTTACTTAAGCAATTTTATAAAGGCACTAATCCGAATGCTCCGGAGAATAAACAGAAACATAATAAGAGAAAAAATAAAGAGGGCATTGATTAAGACAGTAATTAATTTTTTCTTGTCAATTATATATATATAATATATATGTATACAATGTTATGATAAATTTATATGTGTCAATTATAACGAAGTGGATAACTGAAATTTATTAGAAATAATGTGATAATTATTTAATAAAAATATATAATTCAATTTTTATTTATATCGTTATTTTTTTTATTTTTAAATAATTTATTTTTCAACCCATGTATAAAATTTTTTTTTAAATACTAAATTTTTTGAGTCATCACGAAATATTTTAAAAAAATTTATAAAATCAAAAGTACAAACGTCAGAATAAAAACGTAATTAAAAATTTTTAAATTTACCGCCAATTATTTTGTAAAATAAAAATGCAATGACTGCAAACTAATGAAAAATTAAATTAATACTCGGCTAGTCTAGTAATGGATTAAATTTAATCACTTATTGATTCATAATTACATAATTAAAATTACCGCTTTAAAAAAATTGTCAATTTGAATTTTTTCATCGAAAATATCAATGCGTAATGATAATTAATCAATTGTCTTACATTTATCCTGCCGTAAAATTTCTAATTTTTATTAGAACGTATACTAATTATAAATATTAATATTAATTAAAAAAGAAACTTTTATTTACTTATTTACTTTAATTTATATCAATATTTTAATTGAAATAATATCATGTCCAGTCGTGGCAGTTCACGTTCCAACAGTTCTACAGTAAAAGGATCAAAACAATTGACCGAAGAAGAATTACATAACAAATTACAAAAAACTAACAAGATAGTATTGATATTATTTTCTGTAATTTTCATTATTTCTCTAATACTCACACTAATTATCGGCTGCGCATATTCTGAATTAGTGGCTTATTTATCTATCGTACAGACAATTTTAATTGGAGTAACTGCAGTAGTTTATTATAAATATACTACTTATTAAAATCGTAATTCATAATTAATAAAAATAAAAGATACAGCATCCAAAGATTTGATAATTTAATTGTTATTATTTATTTCATTGTCCAAATTTATGAGATTCCATTTATTAATTAACAATATGGACACAAAATGACGATAATTATTTATGCATTACTTAGAAAATTAATAAAAAATCATTAAATTACAATAAATTTATTCCCACTGACATTTAAAATTATTTTACAATTTTTTAAGAATTTGAATTATTTGAATTCCCGCTTTTTTTTAAATATGCGCGCGCATTGTTGACAGTTAATTTGGATTCATTTTTTTGTTTGTCTGACGACAAATATTTGTTTGCACATTTGTTTAAGTTAATACTTGTTAAAAATGATTAATTATTAATTAATAATTACTAATTAAAGTGAATAAGAAATAAAAATAAAAATAATCAGCTGTCATTTAGAATATTAATTTAATAAAAATTGTTTACTTAAATTAATAAAAATGCGCAAAGTTCCCAAGTAAGTACAAATAATTAGTATTTAATTAATTAATTAATTAATTGTAAGTGTAATTTCATTTAATTAATTTGTTTATTGATCAGCCCACCAACGAACGCACCACGTGCTAGCAAACCACGACCCGGTAACCTAAATTCGACTATGATGGCACCGGGATCACCGAAAGCTAAGACTCTTTCTAGGAGAACTATGATGCCCAGTGGACTATCAACTACGATGGCATCCTCGTCGTTAAATTCTACTACATGTAGTATTCCACCGGATGATAATTTCGTCACCACCATGGCCTACGCGGATTATAATTTTTCAAAGCTGGTGCAGTCGTCACTAATAATGGAAGGAAAAAAACGCACTGATGAAATTGTCAACCAGATAGTTTCTATTCAAATGGATTATGATAAAGCTTGTCTCAAATTACATGAATATGAAATGAGGATTAATGATGTCAGAGCTTGTAATGAAGTTCTAAGTAAAACTGACTCCGAAATTGAGAGGATTAATAGTCAACTTGGTAAACGTTTTTTTTATTTAATTGTTTCTTTACTTGGCCATTTATTTATTAGTATTTAAATTTTTTTAGATGCTAATTATGAAAATGCGATGGGACATTTGAATCGCATCAATTCAAAACTACAGTCAGCTAATAAATTAGTTTGTAAAAATATTAAAGTATATGAGAATGATGAAGAATGGGAACTTACTAAATGTTTCATTAAAAAATGCAATGAATTATTAAATATTATCATGAGTTCCAGTGAAAAATTTGATCTTATCATCAAAATTGATAATAATTATGATGAATTTTTAAATTTATTCAATGCTGTTAAAAAACAATTAATTATGTTGGTATTTTATTAATTATTATTACGCTTAGAATTCTAGAAATTATCCAGTACGGTCTCATTTATTTTCCATCAAGGAAAATTTGAAAATTTAAATCATTTTTTTTAGTGATTATTTTGTTTTCTGTTGAAAAAAATAATTGAGTACTTGTACGTAATAAAAATAATAATTAATTGTAATATTAAAATATTTTTTTCAGAGTTCACGATCATCTGGAAATGCTTCAAGCGGATACGATAAAAAAAATGTCTTCGTATTTAGATGATTAATTACCTAAATACTTTAAATAATTAAAATTAATTAATTTAATAATTACATTTAGGAATTGAAGATGAGAATTACCGATGAGTATTTAAAAAAAGATACAAATGTACATTATAAGCCTTTTTTATTACAATAATAATTTACATATATTTTTGTAATTAAATTTTTTCAATTGTAAATCAAATTCAACAAATAAATATTTACAAATTTATTATTAAATATTCTGACCTGTCATACTTTTAATTTTTTTGACTACTTAATTATTAATATCAATTATAAACTGGTCAATTTATGGTCAGAATTAAATTATAAATTTGAATTTACTGTCCACTTTCTTATGAGTTTATCATTTTTTAGAGTTGATCTGCACTGTAAAAATCGGAAATTAATTCGGAGTGATTACGGATTTTATTTGAATCCGAATTTACTCCGTGACTCGGAGTTCCGGAGTCAAAAATTAAATCACTCCGCACATGGAGTAAATAGAGAGTTTTTTTTTTCAGCGGAGTGATTTCGGAGTGATCTAGATTTTATTTAAATCGGCATTCACTCCGATTCGAATATCAAGGGAATTAAATAAATAGGCAGTCATCTGCTCCGTATTCATTCCAGATTTAATCCGCGTTCACTACGAAAAATTTTTACAGTGTGGACATGATTTTAATTTAAATATAAACATGTAGTGGGGAATTATTATTAGTAAAGATGACCAACGTCCAAAGTCTTAAAATTATTAATTAAAATGACAAATTTAATTCCAGAAAAAAAAATTACTTAGATTTTAATTATAAAACCTCTGCTAGAAAAATTTCTGTACTTAAATTACTACATACTATCGATATATTTATTTATCATAAAATTAATTATCATATTTAATTAAATTATCAGTCTACTATAAATTTAAAATTAAATTTTTTTACTTAATCAGCGACAATTAAAAATATAAAAAATCTTATTAAAAATGTTGTTAAATTTGTAGTATTTGCAATTCAATTAAATTACAAAAGCTACAGCCGAAGCCTGCGCTCCATTTATTTTATTTCTTCATTAAAAAAACAATAAAATCTGGGTGTTTATTTACTGACGTTGATTTATTGGCTTAGTCACTTAATTTAATTATCAAAAAAACCAGAATAATTAAAAATACCATCGCTGCAGTGTAATGACATCAAGAATCTTTAAATTGACTACTGAATTAATTCTAATTACGAAGGTTTGAAAGAAGAAATACATGAAATTTTTATTTAAAAAATACAAAAATATCTGCAGCAACATAATTTATTTATTGAAATATATAAGAGTGTCTGTTTTTGACGTGACAAAATATTTTACACCGAAAAAATTTAAATAATTCATAACTATCCAATATGAATAATTTCTAAATTTTTTCCGCCGCAAAGTTATCGATCACTCGTTTGCTACCGAATTTTAAGTGAAATCTGCATTAATAAATTATTTATATGTAAAGAAAATTATTGCCGCTAAATGTCAACGATAATTAATGCTGTCATTTTTTTAAATTTATCATTTTTATTCACAATAATAATAATAAAATAATTAATATGCGCGATGATTAAGAGAAGAAAGAAGAAATTACGGAAATTTTAATTAATTAGAAATTTTTTAAAAATGATTACAATCAATAATTTTAATTATTTCATATATTTATTGAATTTATTTTACATAATAAATAAAAAAAAAGTATATAAATTTTGAAAAATTAAAATGAGGGATCGTTATTTTTAATAAGACTCCAAAAACAAAATTTAAAAAAACTGAACACACGAAATTTTTTACACTTCACTTTTAAAAATAAAATAATAAATCATATATTTGTACTATAATTAAAAAAAAAAAAGGATTCCCATATTGACATGATATTATTTGTCCATCCCCTTTTCACCCTTAAACTATTTTCAGCTCGTAGCGTCCTCTTTCAATACAATGCAAGCTCTCATCCATCCCCGGGACTGGCGCATGCCCATGACAATAATATATTTAATTTTTTTCCTAAATAATTTAGCAATTTTTCTAGCAATAAAAAAAACATAAAAATTACATAATAATTACTCTCCATTATTTAATTTTCCAGCCAGAAATAATGAGCGTAAAAAAAAATGAATTAAAAAAAATTTTTTTTTTTTTTCGAATCCTCGCAATTCATCAATATTATCCTTAAGGATTTTTCCGCCACGCAATTTTATTCTGCGCATGGAAAGCAATTTTACCCAATCATAAATAGGGCTATTGTGGGGGGATAGTGTATGTTGGTGCATTTCATACATCCGAGTGTAATGGTAACCAGATAGAGACGTCGCGAGGCTATCGGCCCGGGGTTCACGTAAATATCTCTCCAAGTAATTTATACTGTAGTGCACTAGTGTCATACAATTCAAATTATTTTTCAAAAACATAATTTTCCAATCGAAAATAAATTATTTCAAAAAATAGATAAACAAATAAAAAAAAAAATGTGTACTAAGTTAAAGTGTCGGATCCGCGAGTGGATCAAATAGGGAGCATGTGTGACACGCGGTCGAGCGAGTGATCCGTGACGTCAGTGGTCCAATCGGTTGTCACCTGTCACCCACTAGTACCAGATCGTCTCTCGCCTTACGTCTCTCCCACCTTCAAATACTAGTATTTCTCTCTCTCCCTCTTTCTCTCATCTCTTTCTTCCTCCACCTCCACCTCCTCTACCACAGCCTCCAGCTTAACCCCCACCCTTTTATCTTCTTCCTCTTTCTACTGTCATACAGAGGTCGAAACTCTGGCGCCTTGTGACTTACCACCCCTTGATAAAACTCCCATTCCTCAGCTATAGAAATGACTAGCCCTTTATAATCTTCTTTTGTCTCTCTCGCATACTAAAACAAATACCATCAGTTACTCTTTCCCTTCTTCCTCTTCTTTTCACCCCCAGCGGGTAGTATCTGGTATCTGGTATCCAGTATCCAGCATCCAACAATGAGTATCCCAGTAAAGTATCCCCGGTAAACCTCTCGCTGGTCGGTAGCTCATGGATCTCTCCCTGCTCTCCCTTCACCCTGATAACCCTCTCGCCCGTTTCATCCCGTGCCTCGCGACCGCAGACACAAAAACAATAACAAATCGATTTCTGGAGGGCGGTTTGGGGAAGGGGTCAACCACGGTGGCTGGGACACTGTGAGCTGTGAGCTGTAAGCCACTCTAGACTACGGTACAGGGCAGCTGGAATAGACGGGCGAATAAGAGAGCAAAGTTGGATTGGGGGTAGCCAAGAGATAATAAAAAGAGACAAAGACTAGAGAGTAAGAACACCAATAATTCTACAGGGTGGTACTGCTATTGCTATTGCTATTTCTGGTGTATCCACTTATAATCTCTTTGTCTCTTTATTTCTCTCTCTATGAGCATGTACATTTTATGCTAAAGTATGCAACTCCGCGAGACACGAGTCGCCAGCCGATCTCCGACGGAATCATCCACTGGATTAGCTTTCATTGTTGTCTTTGCGGTTGTCTTTATAATACTGGTTCTTGTTGTTATACTAGATATTGTTGGACTGAGAACCGGTGTTATGATCGAGACAATACCAATCAATACCACCGAGGCTGGATCACACGCGCTATTCGGTAGCGAGATCGATAAGATATTTCTACGGACGCAGACGTGATCCTTTACGCTACGGTATTTTACACAGACTCGGTTTCTTTATTTATTATTAATTATTTTATTTATCATAAATTAATACATCGACACATGACTTAAAAAAAAATTCATTGTCGGTCTCTGATAATTTTTTTTTTCTAGATGGACTATGGGATTTGGGGTCTTCATGCCGCGAGTAGACTCTGGGGTGACCCGCGACTCGCTCGGCACCCGATTATACCACCAGGTGCACCTCAACTTTTGTCCCGCGCAGTTCTTACTCTAAGTGCACTACAACAGCAGCAGCAATTGAGCGCCGCGATGGCCACCGAAGCTGAAGGCTCCTGTCAGGCGATAGAACTCACTGCCAAGTCTTCCAGCAGCGATGGAGCCAGAAGTGAAACCAGCACGCCGTTTGATAGAAAAAAATCAGAAGACAACGAAAGCAACATCGAAAAAGATGATGATGACTACGATGAGGTATTTTTAATTAATACATAAATTAATTAATTAAATTTAATTAAATTTAATTAAATTTACTTTATAGAATACTGGAATTAATGACAACGAAGATCCTGGTGATGAGAGCGACACTGGTAGCACTAATAGCTCTCATCCTTCAGGAAATAATAATTTACCAAACAATTTATTGGATCCTATGTCATGCTTTGGCTTTGACAAGGTAATTTTAATAATTATAAATAATTAATTTCTTATTAATTAAATTTATTTTAATTATTTAGGACGAAACCGTGACTCCGATGTTAAATGGCTGGGTCTTGGGAGCCTACACAGCAATGCTAGGAAGATTATCTGCGGCAACGGCAGCCTTAGAAGCTATTGAAGTTCCTTCGATGCCTTCAGGAAGTGAATCTGAAAGTGATGAGTCTTCATACACTGAAAAGTAAATTTTTTGGTTATTATTACGGTTAATATATTTACATATTTATTTGTTTATTATTAAATAGATCTAGAGATAATAGTCCAGTTGCGGGAGCATACAGAGGGTATCCATGCGGATCGTGCGACGTGGTAGCCTCGACGAGACCGGCTCTGAAAAAGCACCTGCTGGACTGCCATCCAGCCTCGTCATCAGGATCCGAGGCGAGCAGCACGAGAACGTGTCCGTCAGCGGGCTGCGACTTTACGAGCAAGTCGAGGTGCGAAATGGAAACTCATGTTGCGGGTCACGTCGCCCAGGGAATGACTTCGACGGGAAAAAAAAGGTCTCTAGCTCTTCAGCGCGTCAGGTATAGGTACTCAAAGTTCACTAGATCTTTTGAATTCCTCGTACTTGAGTCCTTGGTGTTTTAATTATTCAATGTTTGGTTTTTTTCGTAGGTATGAGAGGGAAGAATACAGATGCTCGCTGTGTTCTTATGCCTGTACTATTGAGAAAGCGTTTCAGCGACACTTGCGTGCTCATGCGAGAGGATCCGCACCAGAGACCAGGGTCAGCTGCGCTGTTTGCGGTGCCGACAGGTCCTCCGAGGTCGATTTGAGTCGACATATGAGGAGGCATCGGGATGATAGATATTTCTGTTGCGATATTTGTGTTTTTCGGACGGTTCAATTGAAAAAAGTAAGTGATTTTTATTCACGAGGTTTCCGGTTAAATTTATGAATATTTTTTAGTATCGAAAATTGCTTTGGTGCAAAATTTCTGATGAATAATTCAAAATTTAGAATTTTTTGAATTCATAGTCGGAAAACGTCTTTTTTTTGGCTTAATATTTTTTAAAATAAAATTTTAAATATAATCTGATATTTTTTTCATAAATTTTTCGATGAAAATGAAAAATTAGAAAAATTAATTTTTTTTTTCAAATTTTACAAAATTTTCTAGTCGTATCTTAATTTCTGCTGATTTTTCATATTTTTTTTGTAAATTTTATGTTCAAAAATCAGTAAAAAATTTACTAAATTGAGTAAAAATTTGAATTCAATTTTTACGATTATTTTTTTTATAATTTCTACTTTTGATAAAATTTTATTTAAAAATAATTTATAGATGAATTTAAATTTTTCATGATTTCTATTTTCCACGCATGCTAAAAAAAAATATCGACAAAATCAAAAATAGCCAGCGTGAAATAATGATTTAATGTGACCTGAAATGTTTCATTTTCACAAAAAGCTCTTGAATAAATAATAAATTACAGTTGATACAGCACCGACGAATGCATACAGGAGAAAAACCCCACTTGTGTCCCCACTGTGCGTACAGAAGTGCACGCCGCGATAATTTACGCAGCCACGTACGCCGAGTCCACAAGAAAGAAAATCTTTATTGTGACACCTTCAGTCCACGTGGAATGTTGATGAACCCCAGCTTGACTCCGACTAACGAGGATCTACCAGCATCGACGAACCTTCAAACTCCGGCCTCACCTGCACCGTCCAATTCAGAATCGACGAACTAACGAATGCGCCGCTCGATCGCGAGTTAATATCTCGTACGAGCCAAGTAATTACTATTTATTTATTAACTTATTTAAGGTATTAAAATATTAAGGTATTGAAACGTCCTAAATACGTCAATAGGTCCAGGTTTTAAATAAAACCCAGAGATGGATCGATAAGTCATAGTCGTAATGTCGGTAATTTAATTACTAATGTATAATATTTATATTAATAATAATAATAATAATAATATTATTGCAGTTTATTTAAACGTTACTGTACGTCAAGTAAGCTCATCAACGTCTGTTTGAAAGTGTTGAAAGGTACTGTGGAGTTATTATATAAATTCCTCTGATAGATAGTTAATTAATTCATTAATTAATTAGAAATTATTATAGGTATTATTGCATGTCCTTGTCACGTATTATCGACTTCCTGGTTAATGTATTTTTTAAAATACTTTTATTGGGCTTTTAATTAAGAGAATTTGGTCATCATGAAAATTTAAGAATTTATTTAATTATTTAATTATTTATAAAAAGTTAGTAAGATGCAAAAGATAACTTTGGTTTTAATTATTGCATTGAAATTTAAAATTATAAGAGTTAAAGTTTTTATTTATGGTAGTAATTTTTTAGAAAAAAATTTTCAATAATTTTTCGTCAAAGGTAACAGAGAAAAATTGAATTTATGAAGGAAAAAATGTGTCGTTTATTTTGGGCTGTGAAAAATTTTAATTTGATTTTTTCTTATTTTTTTTTTTAGTGGATACTTAAAAAAAATTATTTAAGTTCGGTAGTAAATTTGAAAATGAGGAACTTTTTGAAAAATTATTGAGAAAAATTTTGTATTCATAAATTTCAGAAAAAATATAAAAAAATTTATGGAATTACCCATAATAGCAAAAATTGCTTTCACATAATTAGCAAAATTTTTTAATTTAAGCTTTCAAATAAATTTTGATCTTTAAATTATTTTGTGTTTAATTAAAAATAAATTTTTTTAGTAGGGGAAGGGGGGGGGGCAAAAGGGGGTACCTATGGAAATACTAAGTTTTCGATAACTAAAATACGCCGAATCTTTTTGTTTTTAATGACATTCAAGGTAAATAGACAAAATTTTTAGCTGCCGTCATAAAATAAAATTTTTATTTTTGGCGGGCAAAATGGGGTACCCTTAAAAAAAGTTGAAAAAAAAAAATTCTGAAAATTGATCAAATTTCATTAAATTAAATTTTTTTTTATGTAAAATACATAAAGAAAAATTACATTTTACAACATTGGTGGATACGAAGGCAGAAAACAATTTTTTTGTGGGGCAGAGGCCCCCCTCCAAAAAATGATAATTTTTTTTTTTTTTTTTTTTTAATTGAATTGTTATCAATTAAAAAATAAAATATTATTTCCGAATATTTTTAGTGACCCAACTTGCCCCAACTACAGAAAATCAGTCGAAAAATGAATTAACATATTAATTTTTTTTTAATTTGACGATAAAAATATGAAAGAATCATTTTGCAGAACTTTGGGCTGGTCCATTTTGCCCCAGGTGTCATGCGTAGGGCTTAAAATGCGCAAATACGTCGGATATACAGTAATTAGACGAAACAAAAAAAATTTTTTTTTTCATCAAATTTTGGGGGTACCCCGTTTTGCCTACCCTACCCCCTTTTGCTCCCCTCAACCCTAAATTGACTATACGAAGTTAAAAATGAATATTTTATTGCTTAAATTAATTTTTTTTTGCGATGAGGCGATGATTTAAACCAAAGTTACAGAATTCGGAAGCTTATAAATAAATTAAAAATTTTTTGATGACAGTAAAAATAATAAAATCCGTAATTATAAAGTGAGATTTAGTAAATATTGTATGGTGCTAGATGTCTCATTAGACTGGCGGTTAGAAAGACTGAAAGAGTCCAAGGCCTGAATAAAATAATTGGCCAACGTGATAGAAAAATGACTACATGGCAACTAAGACTGTTCTGTTGTGCCAGTCAGAATCCTCAGCTAATTGCATAAGAATAAGACTAAATTAATAAATTAGTTATTTATTTTACTTATACTATTATTTAAATCGTAAATTTAAAATTTGTGATTGGCAATTCAAAGACTGATGATATTCAGAGGATTCTGTCTTTAGGGATCGGTGCTACGTGTTTAATTATTTAATTCAATATGTAATTTATTTTTAAATTTATTAATTAACGGCACTTGAAAAATTAGTGCTGGTTTTGTCGCCTATTTGTCTTAAAAACTATAAATAATCTGTAATATATTTATACTTTTTTTCCTTTTTTGATATACATTGTATTTAAATTGATACTTTATATTTATAAATGAATTTTAAAATAATTAATTAATATGTGATGGTAATAATTAACATGCATACAAATTAGTGGCGTGTTAATTTATCGAGTTTAGTCAACAATTTTTATACAATCATTTACAATGCGTACTAACAAAAATATAATAAACATTTTTGTCCGCATTATATATATATATTATATATAAATATTATAATAGTAAATACTAAGTAAGACGTATGTTTTAATGATGTTCATTAAAAAATGTATTTATTTTTTAGTTTGAAAATTTAGTGATGCTATTAAATGAGTACTTTAATTGGTTTCAAAATTTAATTGGGGGGGGGGGGGGGTAAAATATAAAATTTGATAAAATGTCGACTGCGCATCTGTCGATATTTGGAATTTAAAAAACAAGTCATTTTATTCTATACATTTCGATTTGAAATTTTTCGAGGAAAATTTTTTGAATAGTACGAGAGGCAAAATGGGCCGCTAAAGTAAAAATGGAAATTTTTTAAATCACTTATTATTATTAGTTTCCAATTAATTCATTTTTATTAAAATACTCCGATTTAAAAGAAAATTTAAATTATTGAGAAAAAAAATTTTCTGAGGTAAAATTAAAATTAAAATAAAAATTCCATTTAAGATACGGGAAAAGTGTTAAAAATTTTTGAGTGGCCTCTGTTACCTCTTTTTAATTTTGTTTTACAAAAATTTCATGGTCCATCTTACCCCCTTTTTAAAAATAAAACTCTATTGAGATCGAAAAAAAAAAGTATTCAATAGCTGACTAATTGATAATTTGAATTTTTTAATTTAATTTTGCCATAAAATAAAATAAACTAAAAAAATATTGTCAATTTTACGCGCAATTATTTAAAAATAAAATTTTAAAATGTTTTTAGTATTAAAAGAAAAAAACTAAATTACACTTCACAAAAATTTTAATTAAATTAATTGTTATTAAAAAAAAAAAAAATGTCTTTTAACTGTTGAATTTTTGCTATAGATAATAAGTGTCCTGATGTATACTAAACACACTATACATGATATATTCTATATTAATGTTTCTTAGACTAAGTTATGATAATAATTAACACAAAAAAAAAAAAAGCTCGAGTGCTTAAATAAATTAAATACAGTGCCAATTTTTTTTTGAATACTTGAATAAAAGTGCACTCGAGCGACTAATGACTTCTCGATACTTTTTAAAAGCAGACGATTGAGGTCTCAAGAAAAAAAAAATTTAAATAAATAAAGTATCGACAAGTCGCGAATAAACTTCTTATAAATTAAATACAATCTAAATGTGATAATATATTTGCTATTAAAATCTTATATTATATTATATTATATTATTATATATATTAATGAACGCATTTATTACAGATATTGAAAGTCGTTAAAAGAAATTTAAGTATACAGTTAATTAACGATATAAGATAAATGAACAGAGCCTCTATTATTTTAAATAAATAAATTTAATTTAATTTATTTTCAAAATACAAGACGTACAAATTTATAAATTTACTTTTATTATTGTTTATTATTTGATAAATTATTTAATTAGCTCTGTTCATTCTTCGTCCGTACAGTTTATAGTTAAACTAAATCTAATCTACTCATATATATATTATATATATATATAATAAAAAATATTTATTTCAATAAATGAATATTAATTAAGAATATGTACTTATAAATTAAAGTAATTGTAAATGTATGTGGGTCAGATATGAATTTATACACAGAAAAAAGATTTCTTGGTTCAAAAAATTTTTTCTTTCCAATTCATAATACAAAAAATTTTTTGTGTCGAGAAATTGGTTTTTTTTGTGTATTAAGAGAGACCGGGGCAGGCGGTCCCCTAAGCCGTTTATTATTTTTGAAGCTTTTGAGTACCGGGTACAAGTTTTTTTTATTCATCTCAAATAAATTCATCATAATTTTCTCATAATTTAAGAAAACAAAATTTTTTTAGTGGCACGACTGACCCCCTCCGAAAAATTATGGAAAAAATTTTTATCACGGCCTTTCTCTACAATATCATTTTCTAAAAATTTTTTTGGGCTCTCCACCATGCCCCGGTCTCCTCTATAATTACAAATATTATAACGATAATTGTCTTCCTTCAATTAATTGTCATAATTAATTTTGAAAAATTTTCTTGCACTTTTAATTAAAAAAGTTTATGCCAATGAAATTTTTATTTATTACATTTATTGTGATTATTAATAGAAATTTATATTCAAATAGTATATATATATATATATATATATATGTAAATTATTCAGTGGGTCGTTATCGCAAAATATGCGACTGCATGTATGCTTCCATATATGTATACGAAAAAGAACAAAACCGTCTTAAAAAAAAAGTAATAATAATAATAATTATTATAATGTCTAATTGTGATTTATATCAATTACTCTATTTGTTAAAATTTTTTTTTATTAATTTATTATGATATTAATATTTAATTAATTATGATATTTATCAAGTTGAGTAATTGATGATAGTGTAATTGATGATTTGTATAGCCGAAGTTACTATTTGACTTGAGGGCATAATAAAAAATTTCATTCAAAAATATATAAGGTAATAGCCCCCATTATTGACACTATAAAAAAGTCTCTACTTGTATATTTTAATGAATTAACTTGAATAGCAATAAATCGGATAGAAAATATATTAATTTTGAACCAACAAATCGAGTGTCGGCATTATTGACAGGGTAAAATAGTATCGGAACCAACTATTGACATACCATGGACCCGTACTCCACCTGATTTCGATGCAAGGGATCAAAATCTACTTCCAAACCAATTTTTAGCCTTCTGGAGCCATAATTAGATTTTCTACGTCGATTTAAGTGGCCGGGAGTGAGATTTTCATCCATTTTTGACCCTTGGAGACCCTCTGCATGGCTTTCTTATGGATTCTTAGTTCATACTCCGCTTGATTTCGATTCGGGATATCAATATCTACTTCCAAACCAATTTTCAGCCTCCTAGAGCAACAATTAGTTTTTTGACACTTTTCTTGCTTCGACAATTTTTTGTTTATTATGAAATCACTAGACAGCGTGCGAATATAAATATATCGATATGTATAAAGGAGGTTAAGTTACTTTAGTTTGTGGCCTGTCGCCAGTTAACACACATGAATTTTCATGTACCGACTATTGACACCCGATATTTTCAAACGATAATTAAGATTGATCAGTCTTAATCAATGATTCTGGGGTTATTTAGACTATAAATAAGCTGAAAAAATTCTTAACTCTACACTTACATCAGAATTGTATAGGGAAATCCGTTTCTAAAAATACGATCTCTCTAAACCAAATTGTTAAGAAATTCCAAACATTCTAGCGACGGTAGTCTCCTTGAGAAAAGAAATTTTTTTGACATCGAATCGTTCATACCCGGAAATAAAATTGAACAATTTTTTCATTTAAAAATTTCAAAAAATTGATAACAAGTATTGAGTAATGTGATTATTCATACAGTTAATTAAAATATTAATAAATTGAAACAATATGTCAACAATGGGGGCTTTTACCTTAAAAGTTTGTTGATTAATTTTTTTTCCAATTCAAAAATTTTCACAGTGTGTTAGTAATTGGATTACTAATCAAATACTCAATTGCTCGTCAGAAATTTTTTCTGCGCGGGCCGCGACAGCAGGATGGTGAACTTTCTAAGGGTTAAATCTCTCGTGATTGATCCGTTATTTCTCGATTGTTTAACATGCTACGAAAATTGAACGTAATTGAGGTGAAGAAGACTTTCTGGGAAGTAATTAGAGTTTTAAAGAGAGTTAGGTTGTTTACCTGCTAAGTCAATTATCTAAGGTAAGAGAAACAATTATCTGGTACCTGAATAATTAAAGGATAGTTAGACGAAAAAAATTTTTATTTTCTTACATTTTTGAATTTTTTTCTTGAGTTCAAATTTTTTTTTGGTTACGCGGTTTTTGAGTTTGCCATTAATACAAAAATTATTTTAAAAAATAGTTCGCTTCAGTTTCACTGCAATGTGGAGATTTTTTTTTTAATGTGATAAATATTCAAGGGAATATATATATGTACCGTGACATATATCCGTAGAAGAATGGAAAAAAAAATATATAACTGGAAATTTTTTATCAGTTTACCCCCAGTTTCTGTACTAAGAAAAATAATTTGCAATTACAAGTAAATATTATCAAAAAAAAAATTCATATAATTAAAAAGAGATATATTTATAATTAGCTAACATCAATTTATAATTAATTTAATGAAATTTTTATCAAATAAATGCAATTACTTGAATTTGAAATTTTTTTTTAGTATTCCCGCGATTCTGTGCCCCGGATTTTCATTTCAAGGCGACACTGACCACAATTTTTAATATATAATTTTACTACCTAATTATATATATCGAAATCTTGTCTTATATTTATTTATTATATTTTTTTTTGTATGAAAAAAAATATAAAAAAATTTTTGATCGGAATTTTTGAAATTTAAATTTAGAAAAAAATCTCGGATATATAGTTTGTAAAATGAATCATATTCAATTTTAATTGTATTAATTAATAAATTTAAATTACCCAACAAAATAAAAACAAAATAAATTTGCCTTTATAATTAATGATCATTACCGGAAGTAAACTTTTATTTTTCCACTGTCTATCGTGGGAAATTTGATAACTTATTCGTCGCTTCGACTTTAATTGTCTCGATAATTTAATTTCATATAATAAATATATTCCTACCCGCACATATATATACAGATACATTTCATACATGACTCATAACTCTTCTTCAAACTCATTTATTATTTTTTATTTTATAAATTATGCTTTTATCTAAATGAAAAAGTCATTCAATCTACTTCATAACTTTCGTACCATTCATCATAAAATTTCATTACAATCATAAATAAATGAATCATAAAAAATCTATGAAGAACCACAGCTCTGTTTATTTTTAAAATTCAAATTTAATTACGCGCCATTTTTTTTTTTGAATTTATTTATTTATTTGTTTAAAAATTTGCTTACAACTTTCTCACTACATTTATAAAACATCTTTATATACAAATATATATACATATATATATTTATATACCTATAGTTTGATTGCAGAAGCGGGAGAAGTTGAGTGGGGATGAGTTTAAATGTTAGGAGGGGATTTGAAAGAGAAAGAGGAAAAGTTAGTCGCATATGTGTGGGCGAAGCTGCTCAATCATAACTTTAAAACATCAGTTATATTTTACACTCCGTTATAAATATTTTCAAAAGAATTTCACTATTTCATTTCACTCTAATTTCAAAAATTAATTTTCCTAAATATGCAGCCGCCATTTTTTAAATATTTAAAAAATCTAAACCATCTGTTGCGTAGAATATTTTAAGTTTTTTTTTAAAATGTCAGTTTACGTGAAAGCATGAAAGTTATCTTGTTATCGTACCTAGTGATTTTTCAATAAGAAATATATATATATATATATATATATATGTATGTATATAAGCTGTGTGTTTTTAAATGACAGTATCTCACATTTAAACTCGGGTAATTGGAGCAACAAATGATTACAAGTTATTTTTAAAAAACTTTTTATTACAATTGATAATAGAATTTTATTTATCAACCCTTTAGATAATTTTCCATTACTCCGAAGAAAAAAAGAAACTAACGTTTAGTAATTACGTAAAATGGAGTATTTTGTAAATAAATATGTGCGGCGATGTACAATAGCGATATTTGACATACGATACTACTGTGAGTCATACTAATATAAGATATTTATGGGTTCTTTTGTATGTTATAAATGCACGAGGTCATGGTATGAAAACGCACGTGACGAACGTTGGACATTTAAAAAAAAAAAAAAGTAACTTGGATATAAAGTTTTAATTTGCTAAATAATTGTCATTGTTGATGACGTTTATTATTTTAATTACTTGTTATTATTGTTGTTATTTATTATTGGAGTAATAGAAAGGCTGAGTAAGCAAAAATAATAATGGAGGTTAAACCAGTTCCTAAGCCGCGTTCGATTATAACAGAACGTCCTGTACCAGCTCCGAGAAATATCGGTCTTAATAAATCGGTGAATCAGTCGACGAGATCTTTGAGTCCTAGTGAATCATCCAGTCAGTCGGAGATGAGTGACGACCGCAGAAGCACCGAATCGCGGAGTAGTTTTACGGAAAAAAATTTGTTCAAAAATTTGGGATCCTCGTCTCGGCAGTTCAAAGATGAAATTTCGGAAAAAATGACAGTGAAAGGCAAGGCGATGATCTCGAGTACGAGGAATGCGAGTATAAGACTTGAAAAGTCGGTCAAAAATTTGCTGACCAGAAGATTGACGAGCCAAGATGTCGAGGAGAGCAAAAAAAATGAAGATGATGTTGATAGATGTGTGTCAATGCCAGCTTGTGATGACATTTTCAAGTCGATATCATTTTACAGTCCACTGGGATCAAATTTGAAGAGCATGAAAAATGAACAAGACTTGACTGAAACTCGATATAGTCCACCACCGCCAGTTTATCCACCGCCTCCGCTTCCTGATGAATCCATCTATGACGAGCTTCAATCCGTCACTTCCGGTAGCAGATATGGAACAATGTCCTCCAGTGTTTCTGATCGACTTGGAGACTTTCCTGATGCCATTAGTTTGCTGACGTTTGCGCAAAACAAAAGTGACTCGGAATCGAATCAAAGTTTGAATTTGTCTGACGTTAACTCTAGCAGTCAGAGCCAAGATATTTCCAAGAGACTGTCACGCTCTGACTCTTGGACTTTTTATGACTCTGCGGATAAAAGTGATAAGCATGAAACTGATGGTTTAGAAACGATAGCTTCAAGTGCTGAAGAAGAAGAACCTATTCGTGAACGAGTCACTGATTCTTCAAACAGTGCCATGTCTGTTAGAAATTCTCTGTATGAAAATTGGAGCTTGTGGAAGGCTGATACTGATAATGAAAGTAAAAGTGAACCAGGCTGTCCGAGGCACAATAAATCTCTGTTGTTTGAATTTGATCCCTTTGCTAAACCAGAGGAAAATACTTACGGTAATTACGAGAATAATGACATGATGCTTTTGGAAGCTTTATTGGCAACTAGCGAGTCTCCAACAAGTGCTGGCAGTATTACAGATCTACGGGAACGGGACGAAGATACTGGAGAAGAAGACGTTGAAGAATCCAGTAGTCCAGCTCCTATTTCTTCACCACCAGCTCCTCCAAGACGGTACGACTCCCTTCCGAAAAATGAGTACGACGAAGTCGAACTCGTCGAAGCCCCAGAGAAAGTGGTGGGTAAGAATCCAGCGTTGCTGCCAAAGCTAGTTCATCTTGCCAGGAGAAAACAACCGGCTGTCCCACCGAGAAAGTCTTCCGTGAAAGTTTTAGATGAATCTGTAGCTGAAGAACCCGGAGCTCAAAATAAACTCGAAAATAATCAGGTGTCCAAGCCCGCTGAGGAGAGAAAGAAGACAATGATGCAGAAATTGAAGCAACTGAGACACGATTCCACAGCCCACGTGAGACCCAACGTCATGAACTTTATGAAAAACACGAAATTACTTCGAACGCGGGATCAGGTGAAAAAAGTTTCCAGTGTTACCACAATGGAGCGGCCTAGTTCGGAGGCTCAAATAATTCCCGTATGTCATCGGGGAATAGTTTATCGCTCGGGTGTAGGAATTGAGCGGGCAAAAGATCTAGTCCAACGTGCGGCAGTGCTGTCTGACCAAAAAATAAGCTTTTATGTCGACAAAAGCATGAGCACACTAAAAGAAGTTATCAATCTTGATGCTGTGCTGAGTGTTCATCTTCTCCAAGATGTCAAGTACGTACAATTGCCCACTTAATTACTAATTATTGTCTTTATTGACGGCAGTAAATAACGCAAATAAATATCATGACAAATAGCTTCAGCAATCGGCCATAGTCCATTATCATTTATTTGTTTAATTATTTTTTACCCAGAACTGTAGATGGAGAAACGGTCCACTGTATCGCCGTCAGCTGCAAAGGCAGACCAAGTGTTCATGTTTTTTACGCAAAAGGAATAACTGAACGGAGAATATGGGCGCAGAGAATTCTTGAAGCACTTACTCCTGTTTTTCCGGCTAAATACTCTGCGGAATTAACTCGCGCTGGCTGGGCTTATCTAAAAGTTATTTTTATTTTTAATCTTTATACTACAAATATTTTTTTTCTTGTTAATTCATATGATACCAATTCAAATCTTTATATCCGGAGTTAATAAAATATTAACTCTGTAACTTGATACACTTTTCAAACCGTAGATTAACAGGCCTCTAGTTACAAATTTAATTTATAAAGATTACAAGAGATTAAACTTAAACTACATTGAAAAAAAAATTAACTTTTGTAAAAACAACATTTTCTAAGTAGCAAACCAATTATTAATTTTGTATTCAAGTTGAAGAATAATTTTTTTCGAAAAAAATTGAAATTTATTTACAGAACTCCAAAAAAAAAAATATCTGCAGATTTCTTGTCTTAAAAAAATAATTTTCAATGAAATTTTGAAATTTTAGGGCTAAAAATTTATCAGATTGAAAATTTCCAATAATATAAATTTTTGTAAGAAAATCCACTGTTTCTAAAAGTTATTTTTCTGTCAGTGTAAAGATAAAATGAAGATAATTTGTTATCTAATAAAATAAATATATTTTTAGGAAGGAGTTACCGGCTCTTGGTTTTCGGCATGGGTTCTATTGCAGCAGAGAACTTTAATTTATACAAAATCTCTAGATATTGTTGAATTTGAACAACTGGACCTGCGCAAAGCGCGATGTATTTGTAAGTTTTTCATATTTGTATAAAATAGTTTGTGAAGAAAAATAATAATAACTTTTTGATGTTATTTTTTAATCAACTAAAACATCTGCTGATTAAAATGATAAAGAAGTAGATACTACGTAATAGTTTCAATGAATCATTGGACGATGTGCTGCAGTTAATGATAACTCTTTCGCAACAGCATAAGAATAACATAAACTATCGTAGCAGTTTTGTCGGTGCCGGATGTCGTTATATTCTCAACTTATAACTTACAACATATAATATTAAACTTTTATATATATGCATATATATGTAGATATTTATGTGCGCGCTTATGTTACGATACTGAATATCAAACAAAACAGTCAGCCTCAGACACAACTCTTTTTACTACCATTGTTCAAGTCACGTTTTCTTTATGAATTTTTTTACTAGCTAAGCAAAATTATTATTTTTAGTCAACAAGAGCGTTGGAAATTTGTTTGCTTTACTTGGTTTATTATTGCAGTGATAAGAGAACAAGAAGGGCCGATTGAAGGGGCTGAAAATATTCAGATTGTTGTCATTGATGCGGGACATGGAGCGTTACATTTAGCAGCTCCAGGTACTCGTGAAGCATCGGCTTGGAGGCATGCGCTCCATCAAGCTGCTACTAGTTGTGGTGCTGGGTTGGATGAACAACAACTTACTCAAGATGATGTTCCAGTTATACTTGATAAATGCATTAATTTTATTTATGCACATGGTAATTTAATGATACGAAATTTTTTTAGAGTAAAAATTTTGTTCTTTGAAAAATTTTCGGTTGTCTTCTGGTGCAGTCATATCATAAATTTTTTAATTGATCGGAGTAATGCTGAGCTTACAAATAATTTTTTAAATTTTAATTTATTAAATTTATTTGAAGTATCGCATAATTCTAAAAAAATTGTGAAATTTTTTTCATTCGAATTTGACAGCAAAAAATTTAACAACTGAATTTTCGTGGATTTTTTTTTACAGTTTAGAGAAAAAGTATTTTTTATAAGAGCAAAAAAAAATTTTATTAATTTTTTTTAGTAGGAGAGAATCATTGAAATATTTACGGAAATATTTTGATGATAAATTTAAGTAAATTTTTTTTAGCGGGAAAAAGATGATAATTGACGTTCACATTTAAAATAATAATATAAATTTTAAGTAAATTTTTTTATCAAGGTCTTAAAACTTTTGTCTCTTAGTTTAAAATTTTAATTTTTTTGGTTTAAAAAGAGGTTCAAAAAAATTTCAAGTGATGGCTTAGGTCTCACTTGACCACTTTGGCATTCCGTCAAATTAGACAGATGACCTAAAGTATAAATAACTAAAAAAATAAAAATTTTTTTAACACAAAGACGGCATACAACTGCGTCATCATGAAATTCATATAAAATATATAAATATATTTAATATACTAGACAGGCCTCTAGTTATATATTAAAAATTACATATTTACGGTTGATCAATTTAACATAAAATATTTTTCAACAAAAGGCGAATGACAAAACCATTTCCCGGATATTATTTTGCACGCACGATAAATCAAATACCCACGCAGTTACACGTGTCAGTCAATAGAATAAATAACATAAATATATTTTTTACTAAACGCTTAAATAAAAGTAAAACGTGAAATTAAAATTACTATCTACCGTTTTACTCGTAGATAAGATAAAAAATTTATGATAAATTATTTATTAATATTTGTCGTCGGTTTTAAAATAAAATGAAATCTGATAAAATAATAAAATATATTTGTAGGAATAATGTCCGAAGGAATATACAGAAAAGGAGGATCGAGCAGCGCTGTCGTAAGATTATTGGAGGCGTTCAGAAGAGATGCGTGGGCGACCCAAATCACCCGGGGTTCTTATTCTGAGCATGACGTCGCAACGGTATTGAGAAGATTTCTTCGCGACTTACCCGAGCCACTTATTCCACCTTCTGTACACAATGATCTTTGCCGCGCATCTGGTAGGATAATTTGAATTTTTATCACCCATTAAACTGTTTACAAAATATACATATATACATATATTTCATATATTACTGACCTATTTTATTTTTATTATTACTTGTACCGACTACTTAACTGATGAATTCAATAAGTTAATGAGCGAACGTTGAACTCAAGCATGCAAACCCATTCAGCTGCTTCCAAGTCTGTTCTTTATAATTTATATATTAAAAATAATATGTATACATATATGTATGTGTGTATATATTGACAAGTAAAAGCTTAAAGATTTTTTTTCTCGTATTGTTAAGCTGGAGGTCGACTGGATATGATTCATCTTGTATCTCTAAGAAGAAACTTACGCATACATTTTTTACCTTTTGTTAAAAAAATCATTTGAATAATTATTTTTGTACTTTGTACTCAATTATTTATTTTATAAAACTAAGAAGAATAATAAAAATAATAGTGATGATAATTAAAATTAATAATTGTGATTTTTTATTGCAGACGTTGAAGATGATGAAGAACGCGCTAAAAAATACCGGGAAATTTTGATGCCTGTACTAAATGAAGTGTCAACAAAAACACTGAGACGTATATTGGCACATTTGCATTGTTTGAGTCAGCAGAGCTCGCGGAATTTGATGACAGTCGAGAATATTTCCGCGGTATGGGGACCGACGTTGATGCACGCGGGAAGCAAAAGTGCTGAGGACTGGAACAGAGCTGAGACCACTGTCGTTGGAGACTTGATACGACTGTACCCAAAATTGTACCAGTTGTCGGCTGATGACTTGGCCAAGGAAGCCAAAATTCTTGAGGTTTTGGAGAGACATGTTGCCAATAATGGGCTGAGAGGCGCTCCGTCAGGCGACTTGAAAATTTGGATTTACTTGTTTACCAAAGATGGAGAGTGCGTTAATGTCACGGTAATTTTATTGGGTTTTTTGTGGGAGTAAATATTTAGTAGGATGTTAATTTTGTTATTTTTTTTTAAATGGAATAGATTGGGCCGCAAAAGAGCGCCGCTGACGTATGCAGAGAACTGTCGGAAAAAGCTAAAGTACCAGCTCATGAATTGTGTCTGCAAGAGTGTACACTGGGAGGTGTCCTTGAACGTCCGTTGCATCATGCAGAGAAAGTGTTGGAGGCTGTTGCAAGATGGGGGTACTGGGATCCAGAAGATCGCAAAGACAATATTCTTATCTTGAAGAAAGACCGTCTCTATAGAGATATCGTACCTCGGGTAATAAACCAGCTCACTTTTATTGCGTATTAATTTATTTAGGTATTTGTTTTGAGGATGTAGTTGATGGTAAAAAATAATACGTATGTAAATATAAAGCCTGTTTAATTTGTAATGGGTGGTGGGTAATTTAATGAGCAATGGAGTAAACCGTGTGAATGCTGAGCGGCTTCACGGTCGCGGGGAAGTGCAAATGAGTTTTAAATTCTCGGTTACGAGTCATGAATAAAATAAAACGGGCAACTGGGAACCAGAATAGATCAGATTGTAAGGGTTACAGTGAAAGGAGTGTTGAGCGATGTAAACAGGATGTAGCTTAATTGGACTTGACCGTGTAACTCGCTGACGCTCAATGTACGAGGGAGTACACCATTAATTTATTACACTCAATTATTTTGTTTTTATTTACGTTTTAGTTTTTGTGAATTTATAAATATTTCCTCTTTTTATCCGAGTCACTGGAACTTTAGAGTTTTTCAATCAGATAAATTGGAGGAAATGAATTTTAAATAAAATTAAGAAAATCATGCGGGGAATTTAATAACCAACATGTAATTTCAGGAAAAAAAAATCAAATTAATTCTGATAAATTAAAAAAAAAAATGGAAAATGTTTATATTATGTAGAGTTATTCCCAATAGGAAATAAAAAAATACGGGCCCCTTCATGAAAATTCATAGACTACAACCTCACGATCTTCCCTTATTCTCCCTGCGCTGACACGGCGTCAACTCAAATAAAAAATTTTTCTCTTGACTTTGGGGTTTCTCCTACTAAAGAACATCGTAATGAACAAAAAAAATTTATGTTATGTGAAGTTATTTCCAAAAAATAAAAAGTTACGGGTCGCTCTTCATGAAAATTCGTAGACATTTTCCCGGATCCTCCTTCATCTGCCACACACGTGTTCTGTTGATAAAAAGACAAATCTAACAGGCTTTGAATTTCTATAAATTTTCTTAGACGGTGACGTCTTATTTTTCTATGGGTTTTCTCAGACGGCAAAAAGTTCTGATTTTCTATAGATAGAGCTAGAGTTATTTCCAACAGAAAAATAGTTGAGCTATTCCTCAGCATAACAAAGTTACGTTCTATCAAATAGAATAAATATTTAAATTTACCTCATAATTATTCCCACAGATAAAACCTCCAATGACAATATCAGGAGAGCTGAAATTCGCAGATACTAAATCAAAGAGTTTCAAAACATATTTATTCGAATTCAGCCAAGCAAAATTGTGCTGCTACAAAGACAAAGCATGCGCAGTTAAAATAAACGAGTGGAAAATAGAAGACATGATATGGTATCTAGGACACGAATCCAAAAGGAATCCACAGTCCGGGTAAGAAAACTCGCAGTTAAAATTCAAATTAAATAATTCTTTATTACAACTAAAAGTAAACATTTATTTCAGGTGGTCTATTACGTTCCTGCTTAAAAATAAAAAACCTACAAGGTATTTTTTTACTCTCTACTATACATATATTAATTAATAGACCAAATAAATAAACAACCTACAGCTCTAAATGTATATAATTATTCTAGATGCAAAGACAGTCCATTCTTCGGTAATATTTTAGCAGGCGCATCAGTGGTCGATCAGTACCGCTGGCTCGCAGCGATGCTCTTTGGCGAACACCAGCTAAATCTCCTACCCTCAGCAATAAACTTAATGGATCCTTAATACAACAACAGTAAATTTCTACAAAACTAATTAAACATTAATTAAATCCGATCCACTGACAATTAAGTACATTAACAATTTTTCATATTCACCATTTTCTTTTTTACCCAAAAGCGTGACGTAAACTTTATACCTCAACGTAATTTTATAAATTAAGTAAATTTTTAAATAAAATTGTCTGTGATTGGCAAAATATTTTCGTAAAGTATTATACATATAAATATATATACGTAGATCTATATTCTTATTATAATATAATTAAAAAAAAAAAAAAATAATTATAACGTTGACTTATTTTATAAAAATATTCTAATGAATAAAATTTTTAATAAATTTAAAAAAAAAAATTATTATTTAAATTCTAATGAGCATTTTTTCACTCCGTCATTAATAATATCATTAATCTATGACATAAAATATCAATATATCATAATAATAATTAAGATAATAAAATACTGAAAATTGACGTATGACTAAAACGGAGATTTTTAAAACTGTGAGTGCGTTGGTATTTAATTAATTAATTAATTAACAGTAATTGTGATTGTAATTGTAGTCGATATTTATATTAAAATAAAGAATGTCATCGTCTGTTCAAATTTGGATTGTAAATAGGCCGCGAATCAAGAGGAGCTCGCGAGCTTGATCTGACTTTCAAATACTGCGCGCGTTTGTCGCGGGTGCTCCAGTGGAGATAACAATACCATGATGCAATAAACGCACCTAGGGCGTTACATATCGAGGAGAATATTAACAAAATAGTGAGAACACCTTCGACTTCGGGGCAGTTGAGATCAACGTACTTGAGAACCGGCTCGGAGGCACTTGCAAGCTCACTACGTGATCTGCATGCACATGTCGCATTTATTACACGCGCTGGTGTGCATTCTAATCCGCTCAGTCTTATCAGGTGGATTGCGGATGTGATGCAGGCTAACAGACACGTTATTGCTGCAAGTGCTGCGAGGAAGAAACTCATTACTTTGGTCGCCGTTAAGCAGAATCCCGGACTCAGGCCTGGGTACTCTTTTTTGAAGCAGCAGAGCAGACATATTCCGAAACTTCCGGAGAAGAGTAACTGCAATAATAATTATTGTTATTAATTTCATTGATCATTGACTTGGTTTTATTTTATTTAATGTTAATTACCGGCATTCCGCTCCAGTATGGATTATCCAAAAATGGTAAATTTGGTGCCCATAGAAGTAACCAAAGTGACAAAGAGGTCACAGCAATGCCGATAATTGTCTGTAATGCTGCTAATGTACTTGATAGTTTACGGCGACGTAGAAGTGGAGGTCGTGATTTTCTTGGAACTTAAAAGATTTTTATTTTTTATTTAATTGAAGTTTTTTATAAAATTAATTGATGGTAATAAAAAAATTGGGTATTTAATTAGTAAAATTAATGAATTTAAAATATATGTTAATGATAAATTTCTAATCATAAGTATTTTAAATTTCGTAAGAGTTTATTTAGATTTAAAAATTATTAATTTATTTAAATATTTAAATTTATCGACCTTTTAATTAATGATCACACATTTTTTTTTATTTTAATAATTATGGATTTTTTGCTTGAGTTCAAAATTTTGAATTTTATATTTTCTAGAGAAGTTAAATAAAATAAATAAAAATATGACTAATAGCAAGTCGCTAAAGGGTTAAAAGAGTGTTAACTACTCTATTTTCAGTTCAATTGTCCGTGAAAAAAAAACATTACTTAGTCACATTTTAGCTTTCATATCCTTATGAATAATTAAATTAGACATAAAGCGTTACTTCCACTATCCGCAATCCTCAGCGATCACTGACACGTGTGTTACTCATATAATTATTTCCCACTAAGCGTTCAAAATGCAAATTACTGAACAGGTCCTTAAATTACATTATTCATCTACCAAATATTTAATTCCCACTATTTATTATCATTATCATTCTTAAATTTAATCAGCCCGTAGGCATTCTCGCTCTCTCTTTTCATTATAAAAAAATAAAAAAAAAAAAAAAAATAAAGTAGTCGAATAAAACGAAACTGGTTCCGAGTTGAGTGTGTAACTCGTTTCCGGTTCGCTCGACCATGAGGTGTATTGTGTCGCGACTAAAATGACAACTGAGAAAAACTTTTATGAATAATAATAACACGTCCTTATATACATATATATCTACTTATATATTTTCCTCACACTTTTCATTTAATCCCTTATAAAAAATTTTAATTTAAATTCTATTACCATACCAGGGAAAATATTTACAAGCAGACAGAATTCCAAGTAGTAATTATTTAAAATGTAATTAAAAGTAATGTATAATTATTGGATATCTGTCCTAATTTCCAAAACTATTTTATCAAGACAATAGATATAAAAAAAAATAACTTACTATTGCCAGTGCGATGCATAACAATCATTCTACTATGCCTTAAAGAACTACGCGTAGGCGTATGTCTTCCGGCAATTTGTGATGCTTTTAAATTAACGGGAACCGTCGTGGATAAACAATTAGCCATCGATGGTGCTCTATCACAATTATTTTTATTATTAACATCATTATTGTTATTATTTTTCATAGTTTTATCTTTTACAGGTGCGCGCCATCCAACAGTTGCCGCACCTAAATCAAGAAATATTTTTTTATCTTTTATTTTAATTACTCATTAATATATTCCACATATCACATACATTCTATTTATTTAATCTAATGATTACTAATAAAAATTTATTTATTTAAAATTTTTTTCCTTAAGAAATAGAAAAAAATCTCGGCATAAATTTAAATTTAAAATTGTAATTTGTTACGGATTTAAAATTCACGGTCACTTGATTTTATTTTATTAATTTTTTAAAAATAAATATTATTTATATAATTTTACCTTGAATTTTAGGAGCTGCGGTCGTGTTATTTAGCAGATCATTAGTGTCCTGTGATTCAGATTCAGTTGCTGTTGCGGAATTTGTTATTTTATTAAAGTTACCGACACTCATCGCGGACGTAACACACGGTGGCATAGTCGACGTGTCCTGCATAAAAAATATAAAAACCAACTGTTGATTCTTACTTAATATTTGAATAAACAATTTAAAACTGTTCAAACAATTCAAATATACTTAGAATTCAAATGAAATTATTTTTAATTTTTTTATACAAGTTCAGGTAAAAAAAGTTTTGTAATTTGAAACCATAACAGACGCACATGACCACAAACTGACCTCTAAATTAACGTACGAACAATCTGTTTGAGTTCTATCGTTGCACTGTTCCGAGACATCCTCCTCCTCATCCTGCTTTTGCACCTGAGCCTGATGATCGCACGGTGGTGGTGAACCGCGAGTCAAATGCGCGCGCATCTTAAACATTCCGGCGTCGGTCTTCTTGTTATTATTTTTTAATTAAAAGCTATTCAAGTCCAAGTCCTAGTCTTGGTCCTAGAAATTTTAAATTCCTTAATAATAATTTTGACTTTTCAAATTTAAATATTTTCCCGCCAGTAAAATAATTTAAAAGTGAGTCATTTTACAGTTTGATAAATATAAATAAATTAATAAATTACTTATTTCCACTCTAGGTATCTAATGTGTCTAGGTAGGTCACGCATTGTGCGAATATGTTTTTACTGTCTCATTCTCTCACTCTTTATCTCTTTGTCAGTATTTTCATTTCATACACTCATATTACGCAATTCAATCGTGTTAGTACACACATGTACAACTATATAGTTTTGTTGTACAATCAAGAACACGACAAATGCCAAAGCGTGAAAGTAAAACTTTTTAAAAAATAATTTTTCATTAAAAATTCGTTTTAAAATTAATTATTTAAGATAATTAAAATTTATGTACAGAAAAAAAATTACAAGGTGATTTTTACTATAGATCGTTAATGACGTTAACTCAATGGTAATTATCATTAACACGCAATTCTAAATGACACATTTTTACAGGCGTTAAAAAATTATTTTTAATTATTTATATTTTAATTATTGACTATTTTTTAAATGTCTTTTACATTTAAAAATGTGCCAGAATATTTTTAAATAGACGGCGAGTTAATTTGGGTCTACATATTTTTAAATTGTGGAAAAAATATAAATACCTTTTTTTTTATTTAAATAATTAATTATTATTATAAGTCAGGTTTGAATTTATGAGAATTTTATTTAATTAATTAATTATGTTTTTTAAATAAAAATAATATTTGAATTTACGATGTCATTTAAGCGGCATCGCGATGACAACTGAATGTAAACGTTAGACTAGTCTAATGTCTATAAAAACCCCACCAGAATATTTAAATATTCTCAGACGGAAATATATATGATTAACTCTTCCTTGGTTTGTAAATTATGTGCAATAAATAATTGTAATAATAAATACTTATATCTGGGAATAATCAAAACTTAAATGTCGGATGTTGAGTAAATATTTGAAAAATTATTATTTTCATTACGGTTAAGTATAGAAAGTAATTTATGAAATTTGAAGGTAATTTTAAACGAATTTGAAATTAAACAGTTTTAGTTTTAGTTTTAGTTTTTTATGGGTTTAAAAATAAGTGTGCGAAGTCTATTTAATTATCTGTCAAGTTTTAATGAACGGCGTATTAAGATAAGGCAATCTTGAGTAAATATAGATAGGTAATTATTTAAAAATGTTTGTGGAAAAATAATAATTTATTTATCAATGAAATTAGATATTTATTTTGAGAGTGAGAACCGCTGACTTTCACATAAAACATTTTAGAGGGGATTGGATATTTAAGTTTTCAATGGAATTCCCGTCTTTATTATTGATGCCTTGAGCTACTTTCATTCAATTATTTTACTTTTTTGTTATTATTGATCATTAAATTTATTAATTATTTATAATCCAGTTTTTATTATCGTGACAGTGAGGTAAGATATCTTTTAAATTTGGAGCGCGAAATTTGAACTGTAAATTTAAACGCGCGAAAAAAATCAAATTTTTATTATTTACTTTTACAAGATTTTTTTTCATGAAAAATAATTGATAAGAAATTCATTATCATGAAATAATTTTATAATAATAGTAATAATAATTAACTTCATTATAAATAGCCGATGATAAATTAATTTTTTTATTTAGACAATAAATTTATTACTTTGTTTGTTCAAATTTTTTTAAATGAAAATCTAAAGTCCAGAATTGATTATTCATTATATATACAGTTCGTTTTGTATAACAAAAATATTATTGTTGTGATTTAATAGAAAAAAATTAAATGATTTTTACAAAGAATTCAATAAAAAAATTTGCGAAAGTTTTTTAATTGAAAAATTTATAATTGTCCTTTAACGGTCTCATGATTTTTGGTCTCAATTTCAATATAAAATTTCAAGACATTTAATATTTTCATATTTTTTGTATGTCCATAATGGAACACTTAGAAAAACATGTAGATCTGTTGGAATCTATGTAGATCTTCGCCATAAATAAAATTAACTATCAAATTTAAAAAATTCCAAATTTCGCGGGCTTATAAAATATTAATTATTTCAAAATTTTAGATCTGCGATCTATAGAGATCTAAGTAGATCTATGGAAATCTATAGATCTTCAGCTCAAATTAGATTAATTATCACATTTTAAAAATTCAAAATTTCGCGGGCTTTATAAAAAATCCAATTTATCAAAATTTTAGATCTAAGATCTATAGTAGTAGTATAGATCTAACTAAATCTACTAAGATCAATATAGATCTAAAATTAAAAAAATTACACCCTAATCAGATCTGATATCAGATCTAAATTTGTTTTTCCCGAAATTTGTTCTTTGTTTCAACTCAAAAACTTACCAATTTATGACAAATATATCAACTGTCAAAATATATCAAATATTTGTTTACATAATACGAGAATTGAATTCAAAATTTCCCGGGGACAGGGAAATTAAAAAAAAAACTATTTTTGATTTATTTAGCCTCCGCCAAAATTTCCTCCGTTTTCTAAATCCAAAAATCAAATTATTTCCAAAAATGAAAATTTTCTTATCCTTCGCCACCTAGTGAAGGCATCACAAATTAATTAAAAAAATAAACATAACAATAGTTGTCATTATTATTATTATTATCTTATACATAAAAAATAGTTTTAGCACAAACTGTAGTACAAAAACATGTATACTAAATATGCAATATGACACAAGGCCAATGTATTCTCAAAAAAAGTATTAAAAAATATAAGAGTATCAGTATGATAGGATAATTGTTTGTGTTTACTGTAAACAATTTTTTTTTCCACCTATTTATATATATATTTATTTAACTAAAGTGTAAATTGATTACTTTAATTCAAAAATAATATAAATAAATATTCTGTATTCATATATTCATATATATATGCATACATGTGTAATGTAATGAGAATCAATGAGAATGGCAAAAGTACGAATCATAAGAACTAGAATTGCGAATAACTAAAAAAAAATATTTTTTAAAATTTATCAGAGAATTAATTTTTTTATCAAGTCTTGAATGTAAACATAAGTATGAGTTTATTATTTACTCATTAAATAATTATTTTTATAGCAAACTACTGGAAGTTAATTGCAAAACTACAGGTAACCTAAAATTATTTAACTCTAGGAACCGCAAGTTTGTATTTTTTTTTTTTTTAAATAACGAAATTCAAAATTTGTTACAGCATTGGTGGATTTTCTGGACTAAGACCTGGAGAAATTGCATTTACTGTGGAATGTTTTGTTGCTGATGATAAATAGATGATAACAGTGACAATTAATCATCAGAATTGGCCACCGCGTTACCTAGATGCGACGTAAAAAAATAATTTAAGGTGGTAAGCTAAGTGACACCATCGTAAATCCGTGGGAATGGGAGCTTGCTTGTGCAAAGACTGTCCGGATGATCAAGACAATGGGAGTAATGAAAATAACGATGAGACCACGGTGCCGAGCAATGACAGTCATGCTGGTGGTGACTCATCGCCTGGTTTTAAGTTTCCGACCTCTGCTAATATTGACAAACTGGTCCTGGAGACTCTGGGTGTCATTGGTGGCCTTGTTGATAAGTAAGTGTATTATTATTTTCAATTTTCCTGTTGATTGCTTACTAACATAATTATTTTTCTGGGTTTAGTGAACAAGAGCCGCCTCCTTCTATGCTTAAGTTGCATGCGATCGCTGATAAAGAGGAAGGATGGCTTCAAGTTGCCAGTTCGATGGTAAATGTCATACCGATGCACAGTCCTTTGGGTCCATCTGTCATAACTTTACTTCTTGATGATTGTCCATTGCCGTCTAAGGTATTTTTTAAAAATTTACATGTGTTTTTTTATGTATATGTTTTTTAATTGATGTTTTATTGTAGGAAACTGTATTGAAGTTGTCTTACATGTTCCAAGTGTCACAAAAGACTGGAAAAGTACAAACGAGTATAACACAGCAGAGAAATATTTGTGTCGTACTCGGTTGTATTGCCGAAAAATTAGCAGGACCTAGTAGTATAGCCTTATTATCAAAAGCAACTTTAGACTACCTCGTATTAAATCTTGTACGTATGCTATTTTTAAATTTAATCAGTAGTAAGTCATCATTAATGTTGGTGTCCTGGGAGAGGTAAACAGTCTTTTGTATCTGCATCAATTAAAATACCAACTGGTTCATCGCAAGTTGAGTTTCGGGTATCGCAGATACAGAAGACTGTCATCCTCAGATCCCTTCGTCTGTTCAGGCAACATAATGACCTGATGCGCTTGCTAACGATCTTGTTGATAGAAAATTTCAGCAGTAATGGACTTGGTAGAGTCGGATTACTGGGGATGACCTGAGCATTTAAATGAACAATAAAAATAATTCATGTTGTTGATGTCCATCGATATTAAATAATTAAAAATAACGACTAGGTTGTAAAGTATTTTTGAATTTCAGGATTTTACAATAAAATTACATTATATATTTTAATTACATACATGTTTAGCTTGTGAAAAATATTAAATAATTTTTTTGCTCGACTATAAGACACCTGGATGTTATTGAAAAATTTCTCAGGCGTTCGATGAAAAGTTGGCAATAAATTTAAAAAAATATGACCAATTAGTCCTTATTTTCTGTCAATTGAAATTATTGTTAAATAATAATGATGATAATAATAATAATAATTGGTGGTGTTTTGATTGTAGAGAGAAGATGTTGAACCATATGTGGTACTATACTCATTAATAGCACTGGAAAAATTCGCTCAGACCAGTGAAAATAAAGTAACTATTCAAAGGAGACTTATGGAGGAAAAAGAACACCCCTTATTAGCTTTAGAAAAATGGGCTAATGAAACTCATTATGTACGACGTCAAGTTGGCTTTTCTGCTCAGTGGTGTTTGGATAATTTATGTAATTATTTTTATTGGTAATTTTTGTTTTTTTCTTAATGATATTAATTTATGATAAAATTTATTTTTAGTTTTGGTAGAAGGTAGGAAATATTCTCATGACACTGTCGACTTGACTGGTATAAATGTGATGTTAAATACAAAGGATGTAAGTGAGTACCTGAAGATATCACCAAATGGTTTAGAAGCGCGCTGTGATGTCTATTCATTTGAAAGTGTCCGTTGTACATTTCAAGTTGATTCTGGAGTTTGGTATTACGAAACTCTTATTATGACCACTGGTGTTATGCAAATAGGCTGGGCTACTAAAAATAGTAGTTTTTTAAATCACGTATGTTTTACTTCCTTACTTACTCCCTTTCTTTCTTCATAATTCCCTTAAAATTTATAATAAATTCAAATAAAATTCCAGGAAGGATACGGTATCGGTGACGATGCCTACTCATTGTCATGTGACGGTTGCCGTCGATTAATTTGGCACAATGCGCGCAGCGAAAAATACCATGACCGCGCGCCTTGGAAAGCTGGAGACGTCCTCGGTTGTCTGCTCGATTTAAATAAACTAGAAATAATATTTTATACCAATGGTGTTCCTTTGAAACCATGCGTCCAAGTATTCAAAACCGCAAGAACAGGATTTTTTGCCGCCGCCAGTTTCATGTCTTTCCAACAGTGTCTGTTTAACTTCGGCAATGTGCCTTTCAAGTATCCACCGACCGACAGGGAGTTTAAAAAATTCAATGATCACGCGACATTGAGACCTGAAGATAAAGTCGTACTCCCACGGCATATTTTTCTTAATCAGTTGAGAAAATTGAGCGTTCGTGAAGACTCGTGTACCTTGTGTTATGATCAAAAAGCATCAGTCAGGTTACTGCCTTGTGAACACCGGTAATTTATTTCATTTTTTAATTACTTTATTTAAGGGCATTCTTAGACATTGCCTCCCTCCACTTTAAAAATTTTCAATGACTTCCCCTTCTGTCACAAGCGTATTTAAATTTTATGAATTAATTACAACCTTAATTGAAAAAAGTAAAATTTTGCCAAGATATAGAATTTGAAAAAAATTGACATCAATTAGGAGTCAAATAAAATTTTTCGAATAAATTTCAGCCTACAAAATTTGAAACTTCTGATTATAAAACTGACGAAGATTTTAATGAAATTTATTTTCCAAATTTTCTTTAACTCCCCATTGATATCAACTGTAAAGAATTTTTTTAAAAATCTATATCTCAGCGAATTTTCAACTTTAATTTTTTTTTAATTAATTTCTGAAATTTTGAAATTTTTTAAAAGTGGGGGGGGGCATTTTCTAAAAATGGCCTTAATTAATTAAATAATTATTTTTTTAGAGGATTTTGTCAAACATGTCCGATGCAACTCGTCGAGTGTCCAATGTGCAGAGCAACAATTGAAGAAGTTGCCGTCGAACTGGACAGTGTGTGACATCAATTAAACATTTTTTAGCATTAAATATAATTATAAATACTGTACAATCATTAATTCCATAACTAATCATTACTATTAATTGATTTTCTTCTCTACTTATAATTAAACTTACAAGAGATTATTTTAGTAAGCTGATCAACGAAATAAATTAATAATATTTTTTTGGGCGAGCCATCAGTGCATTCCTGTTTACTTAATAAAATACACATCAGTATTTTTAAAAAACAATTGCGTTGATTTTAAAAAAATAAATAAATTATTTTGTTGACTGCCGCGATTACTCAGCTCTGATGCGATACTTCTCTGCATTTAATATTATGGATTATATATGTATAAATATACATATATATAAATTTAAATAATTAATAAAAGAGATATATATTTTAAATAACTATTAATTCCGTCTGATTGAAATTGTTAGTTATAAATTAATCAAAATATATATTAATAAAACTTTATCTATTTAAGTCTTTCAAATTTCTGTAAAGTATCGATTTTATTGTTAAATAACTAATTGATAATAACTTTAAGTGATAAAGAAATCTAATACACTTTTCTTGGGTGGATATTAATAAAAAAAAGAGCATAACGTTTTATATTTGTGTTTTACTTTTTTATTTTTTTTTTTTTTTAGTTAACAAACAATTTAATGTCTTACTTAAAATAGTTTTTTATTTTTACTCAATATTTTTTTTTAAGATTTTTTAAATATAAAAACTATACTCGAAGTTTTTATTAATCGATTTTGTTATAAATACTTACGAAAGAGAGAGTAAGATGTGCGCTCAAAAAGGCGGGAAATTTTTTTTATTTAAAAAATCTGATATTTAAAATTTCAAATTGCCCGACTTTTTTTTTAAGGATTTATGTATAAATTTGAAAATTCAAGATTTAAAATAATTAATAATTAGTATTTTTTAAACGTCATAATTTATCCCGCCATTAAATTAATTAATTGCTAGATTCAAATTCAAGAAAAATTCGCGCGCATTTAAATTTTTGTTTAAACAAAATAAAATATTTTAAAAAATTTCTGATATTTTACGTCTTACATCTAATTATCATAATTTCAAATTTCAAAATTCGCGGCTTTACTTCTCCCCAATCTCACCCTGGTAAAAAAATAAATTTCACTTTTTTATGATAAAAAATTACTGCAGCATAAGTTTACATTACAAGCGAATAATATTCAAATCCTGACGAGTAAAATTTTTGAAAATTACTTAAGTTCAAAAACTCAGGCACTCATTGGTGCTGCCGCATTATTTTTCCATAGTTTATTATAAGTACGGGATTAGTATATTAAAACTACAATTATATCGATGAGGTAAGTAAATATATGAAGAGTAAGTATGAGAAATTAGTGGGGAGAAAAATTTTTGGGACGTTAACACGAAAAGTTAATAATTAATCAGTCATCACACCGCAAGCATCAAGTGCTCATTAAATTTGAAATATTATCTCGGTCTTGATAAATAAATTTAAATTTTAGTACAACTAATTATCGTATACTACAATGTTCTGTAATAATAAAAAAAACGAAACATGTCTCATAGAAGAATAAATGTAGTTGACATCGAAGAAACTATCGCAAATTTGGACAGAAAATTTCGAAACGTCGTCTTTACTTCAGCTTTGGCGCCGCCTGTTACATCGAATTTAATTTATTCAAATAGTGCAGCATCAACTTTTACCCGTTCTAGTACTACTTCAACAAGATCCAGCGACTTTAATACTACTGCAGTACCTCTAAACCCAAATTCTGCATCATCTGCTTCTACAATCACCACTGCGTCTACTTCAAATAATTTAACTGCTCAAGACGACTCTCGTCGTGTTCCCGAGTCGCTTTTGCCACTTGACCATTAGCTGAATCAATTCGGCTAAAAATTAATTATAAGAAATTAAATAAAAGACAATTAATAAAATTTATTAAATGAAAAAAAAATTACTTGGGTTTAAAATATTCAATAAAAAAAATTTGAAGCTCACGGTGGAATTTTGTGCTGGTGTTTGTGTTGGTGTTTATAAACTTATGTGAGTAGCAAAGAATTTAGTGCTAATAATAGAGTACTTAAAATTTGATAATAAAGATTTAAGAGATTATCAGTGAGTTTAATTATAAGTTATAATTTTAAAATAAATATATTTATTTAGTGCATCAGTCAAGATGAGTCACGATCCTGAATATTCATGTGGAATGCCATTGGAGCCTGCTAATACGACAATAACTCGATCAAGAGGAATGCATTTTGATCAGATTGATTTTGACGGTAATTATTTATATTTATTTTTCTTTTTTTTGTTTAATTTTTAATGATCTTGAGGGTAGTAGACAATTAACAATATTCGGATTTTGATTTTTTCAATAAATCGATGAGGAAAAAAAAAACTAAAAATATGCACATGTAGAAAATTTAAAAATCTATAAGTGCAATTTTTTTAAATATTTTTTTTTTATAATTTACGGTTTTAAAAAGAATTCAAAAGTTATAAGACGTCGGCTAACCAGTATAATATTTTTTTTTGAATGAACTTTGATATAAATTTTACTAAATGTAACAAACGTCAGATTATTTTTTAGTTTTTATTAACAAATTTTATATTGAATTGAATTAAATTGAGAATTTGAAGTTCTTATAAATTTTGAAAATTTTTTCTATTAACAATAAATTTATTTGTCAGAAATATAAAAATTTTCGGTTTTCTGTTACTTTAATTATTAAGTATTTAATTAAATGATATTTTTTATAAAAGAATGTATTTTTTAAAAGATATTTTATTTTTAATAAACAAAGAAAATATTTTTAAGTAATTAATTTCTTTAGGAACTGACGTAATTAATAATGAAAGTATTTTATAGTTCATTCTCGATTTTATTATTTCTTCAATAATTATTTTATTAATAACAGCAAATAAAAAAAATTTAAGTCGTTAATTTTACCCGAAACCGACGCAATAATTTTTTTGATGGTTTACTTTAGATTTTAATCTAAAAATAAGTAATCGAATTACTATTTTTCAATAAATATTTTATTAATAAAAAATTTAAAAAATATTACGCCGTTAATTTATCAGAGAACTGAAAATTATTTTATTTAAATAAATATCAATATTTTATAGAAAAAAAAAAATAAATAAATAACTTGATTTTCTCGGAAATTGAGAAAATGAATTTTTCCAAGAATCGATAAGAATTTTATTATTTACTTTACTAATATAATCCTTAGTACAAATTTCAAATTTACCAACACAAAATCGTGTAAATAAAAGCTTAAGACTAGGAAATAATTTTGTCCCAAATTTTACCAGAAACAAAAACGGACATTCCGAAATTTGCAGTGCGATCTTGCCGCGAAAATAAATAATTTAAATTAATATCTACTATAAAAATAAATTAATTACAATCGTTAACAAAAACACGACATTAATTTTTTAAATTTCGCGCCTTCTGCGCCAGCGCCGCATTCAAAAACTTCCCATAATTTTTAATTCCCTAAGTTATTTAATTCAAATTCTCAAATTAATTAATAAAAAAAAAATAATTAACAGTAGACATAATAAATAAATCGATAGTCTGAAATTCGATAGTTCTCTGGTATAAAGCCTTTAGTACACAAAATAAACGTCAGATGTCATCGTAGTTTGTTACAAGATGGCGGGTGAGTGAGTGTCCGCGGACGGGACGAGGCCTGGGTAAAAACACGAGGATATTTAGCCTTTAACTTGTGGTGTTTGTGGGTTTCAGATATCTCATTACTGCAAAATGAAGATCTCGAAGGTGTCATGGATGCCCGTAAGTTTATTCAAATTATTTACCACTAATTTACCACTCAAAGGGGATGTTTGGGTTTAACGTTGGACGGACGATCAGACAGAGAGAGGAGGGTGCCCACGGCGCCGTAGGTTTACCTTTTTGTTCACTAAAATATATGCGACTTACAATTACCAGATATATTCAAATTTAAATTTTACAAAAAAACAACTCCGGCATCTGCTGCCGAATGTCTCCTCGGCGCTTTCGCCGTACCGCGACCTACGACTCGTTTTTAGGTTATGCGAATTTCACCACAACCCACAACACTCATCTCAATTCTCTGGGATTCCATCTACACATCACACTCTGCTCAATTATTTAACCAATCAAAATTTACCTACACCTCCAACTATCAGTATCAGCATCAGCACCAACACCCGATACTTAATTCATAAAAAAAAAATAACTACTCAAGATCTGTTTACTTCCTCAAGGTAATTTTAAAAAAAGAAACGTAGAAAGTATGACCTTGGTAGTCATTTATTTACGTCATATTTATTTTATAAATTTAATTAAACTTATGCCTGATACTGGAAAAAATAAATATTGACCAGGATTAATCAGCATTATTTTTAAACTGTTTATTTTATTTCAGAGTTTGTTGTAATGCAAGATATTTATTATTTGAATTTAACGTAATGCCTGTAAATGATAATTTAAGATAACAGTATGCAAAAAAAAAAAAAAAAACTCGCGGTAAATAGTGATGATAGAAAACAGATGAGACGAGATGAGCAATCCGGTCAGTGGTGTCATCTGGTACCAGCACCAGTAGTACAAATAATTAACGCGTTAGAAGAACTGAGAGAGCTGATAGTTGGAGCACAAGCTTAGAGTGTGATGGCTGTAGCTGAGTATCAACCGAAGTGAGAAGAGGGAGTTGTTGGTAGTGAGGTCTTTCGCCTATCAGGGTTACTGATCTCGTCCATCCTCTATTTCCTACTGCCATCTGTTGGTTTCACTTTATAACGGACACTCGTGTGTGCATGACTACACACATCAACATATACACATATACATGTCCATATATATGTACATATATTTCTTAGGGTTGCGTTAAAGTACAGGGTGTCCAAAAGTTCCAACTAAAATACTTCAGGCTCCCCTATTTCCTACCGACAATTCCAGGAAATCTTTCCTGTCAAAAAAATGTTGCCGTTAAAAATGTCGGCTCCAATTTGACGACGACTTTTAATTAACTAACTTATTTCCCGAGCCGAAAATTCTAATCCTTGTTCCTCAGTCTGCATGTCCAAAAAAAAGGCAATTGTTTATTTAAATTCGCGTGAGCCTGAATGAATGCTGGCATGAGTAATGAGTACGATTCTTATTACGTGTTCGACCCTCTGACGTGGACATATACACGTGACACACACGCGTCTCGGCTTCCTGATTCATACTTCCGTTTAATCCATCGTCTTTAGACTTTACTCCTATCCATTGATTCACCTTTCAATAGATCCAACCATATCTGAAATATGATTAATTTTTTTTCCAAGTTGCAACCAACACTGGCAACGACAGGTAATTTTTTTCCCGTTACTTCTTTACTGTTCTATTGGATAGACTAGGCTGTAAGTGAATAATTGTATGCACTATTATATTTATTTAATCCGATAGAGTTGCGTGTCAGAGACAGTAAGAGGGTTTAAAGGTCATCTACCCCACAATACCTAAACGATAATCGATTGAGCTGTCACAACTGGTCAAGGTTGTACTGATGCCAACTCTCCTTCCTCATTTCTCAACTACGTCGTCTCGGCTTTTCAATTTTCCCCTTTTACAGATTGCCTCCACTTGCTCATTTTTTTTTATTCTCTTTTCTTTACTTAACTTTTATTTTCTTCCTCTACATAACCATAAGCATACACTTTATTGTCCGTTTCTCTGCATTCATACAAATACTAAAATTCCATCCCTCCATAAATACAAATATACATATTTATATATATATATATATATTTAAAAAACGTACATATTTACAGCGTAACGTTTAATTCCTCGGTATTGTGGTAACGGTTTTGGCGATGTCTCTCTTTTTTAAATATTCGTCTTACCCTCCGCTGTGCACCGCATCGCGCACATATAGTTGTAGTGCAGTACATGATTCATAATATATAGTACATATAGAGCAGCTAAATAAGAGCTGAGCAGAGCAGAGCAGAGCACAAGAGGGAGAGTTCCTTGCCCTTTCAGGATCCTTTCAATTCGGCGGTCTGTTTTTGATAGGAGGCCACGTCTGTCTAGACACTACTACGTGGGGCTGCTGCTACTGCTACTGCTACTGCTCCAAGCTTTTATAATCGCAACGAAATGCACCCCTCGTGTACCCAAAATACCGGTTTCTTTCTTACTTCTTTTTATTATTATTATATTTTATTTATTTCCCATTATTCTTATTTATATTACTGCATACACCTTTTTTTTCTCATCGAATGGCTCGCTCGGCTGAAAATTATCATACTCATACTCATACTCATACTCAGATCCCAGCACACGAGTTCTATTTAATCGCTCAATTCTCCACCGGCAATTATCCTAATTAATTAGCTGATGATTAATGATCATAGTAATATATAAAATATGTTATATATAAAATTTAATAATACAATTATATATAAATTGAGTTGTATATTTATAGCGTAATGGGAATAGTTGCGGATAGCCCGAACTCGCGATACGATTCGCGAGTGCTGAGAGCTGCTAAGCCGATCAGTGGCGCCGCCTGTCTCGATTCTGTACGGCTGCTCGATTATTACATGGCATTCCACGGATGCCACCGAGTTTCTCCCCCTGGTTCCCCGGACTTCACCCGTCGCCGACGGCGTCGTACCGTTTGCTTCACTACTCTCTACTCTACATGTTATATTACTTCTCTCTTGCTCCTTTACTCTTCTTTACTTCCCTGCTCCAATCCAACTCAACATATATATACATACTAGTATACATACATATATATATATATATATATATATATGTACTTCTCCACACTCCACTTCACTTAGTGCTTACTCTCTCACTTGTACACCCTTCTTACCATTGGCTCCGTTACACTCGATTCTCGTTAGAGTTTAGAGACCCAGAGTATACTTTTTACTTCCATATATATATATATATATTTATATCAAAGTAATAGACATCGGTTACTAAAAAAGAAATTTTTTTTCAAATGAATAAAAAGTCTGATTATTGGTGAGGTCATTAGTAAAAATTAAAAAATGTAACAAAATATATAGGGAAATATATACATAAATTTATAGCAGTTTATACATATGTGGGAAGGAATGAAAGGTAGTCAATATATGGAGAGAAGTGAATAAGTGACGGTAGCCTTCCTGGGAGCATGTCTTCCGCGTTCTTAAGTCTCTTGGTCAGTTCGCCGATATGTCCTGCTGATTTTCTCTCTCTTTACACACGACACACGTTTATTGGTGTCTAAAGTCCTTTGGTTTACAGACGAGAAGGCGATTCAGGTCCACTTTTTTTCCTTTGCTTATATATAGATATATTTTGTATTTTATTTGGACTTAATCGTACGTACAAGGCAATACTGGTGCACTTGTAACTTCTTGCCAATTGGCAGTCCTCCCCCTCGTGGGAAAGATCCATTACCTCGTCTCTTTATGTCGCGAGTGACTCAGGTCGAAAAAAAAAAAACGTTTTATATTTTTTATTTATTGAGACCGAATATAAACTCAATTATTGGGATAATGGGACTGAGTAAAATTTATTAAAATAAATAAATTAAAAACAATTGAGTTAATTTTCCAGTGCAATGACCTATGTACAAGGGCACTGGGTTACCGCCACTTGAGAATAACCATCCCCTGGTGATGTGAATCCTTCCTGCTTCTCCCTTGGATTGTATACCTAGGGAGAGCTTCATAGAGGGATAAAAAAAGGGTGAAATCTTAAAAAAAAAAAAAAAAGATAAACAATGATTAAATCGTTGTACTGAAAAAAGATTTTTTTTTATAAAAAAAATTGTATCGTTTACGTTACAAAAACTTGATTTCTTTCTTTTATTATTTAAATTATTTTAAATATTTATAAATTTTTTTTTAAATGAGAAAAAATATTTTTTTACCTTGCTAACGATTAGAGACAACGTGAATGTTAAACGTGTGAACGTGAGAACCGGATTTGGTTAAGTGAATTTTTAAAAAATATTTATCGTTTTATTTTTTATGTATGTAGAAAATAAAAAAAAATTAGAGAGTTTAATCAGGATCGCTTGTAGTTAGTCCTCTGGTGATGACGAGGGAAAATGATGGAGGATTTTAGTGTCCTTGCTTACCTACTTTATTTCACGAAGTTAATCTATATAAATAGCATAAGCTGATGGTTTCATTTAATCCGTGGTTTATCCTTAATCTTTGATATTTTTATTATTTATGGATTTTAATAGTTTGTAATTTTTTAATAGCCGGGATACTTTTGCGAGGAAAATATTTATTGCTGAGAAAATTCTTTGGGTTAAATTATGTACTGCAATTGAGTTATCCTTAGACATGAGAGTTGGAAAAAGTTAATGATCAACTTGAGTTTTTATGGGAAAAAATATATTTTTAGTCTGCGGGTGAGTCATGTTTAGAAATAAAAAATAACTACTCGTTTTAGGTTTTTTTTTTATCTTAGGTGACTTTTGAGTACAGGAATTACTCGAAAATTCTCTGCTCATATTTTTTTCAATTATTTTTAATAAAATACAATTATTTATTTACAAATTTTGAATAATATGCAAAAGGCGGCAAAATGGAGGACCCATAGATTTTTTTTCAGTCATTTAAAATCTTCATTTATTATTTGAAATTAATTTGAAATATCGAAGACTTCTTTTATCAAAAAAACAAAAAAATGAAACTGAAATTTCTTACTTCAAATTTCAAACAAATTTTTTAAATTTTATTAAAATTATTTTTAAAAAACTCAAAATTACTGGAGGCTACTCCATTTTCCCAAAAATAAATTTTTTTTTCACATCAATTCAAAATTTTTACTCTAAACGAAAAAAAGTAAAAGCTTCAATTTGTATCAGAATTAAAAAAAAATTAATTTCTTGTGTTCTCATTTTGCAAATAATTTTCTACCAGCAAAATTTCCAGCTCAATATAAACCAATAAATTCTCTAATTAATCATTCTTATTTTCCGACCCATAAAACGTAAATTTCGTTTCACTATCTCGGATCAAGGAAATAAATTATACAGAGAAAGTGTTTCATTTAAATTTCAAATCAAATTTTTCCATTCCATCAGACTTTTTTTTTCTCTATATAAATACCAAGTCAGTAAATTCTCATATCGCAATTACTCCGCCAATAATCACTAAAATAATTTCCAACCACAATAATATCAACTCTTTCCAAAAATTAATTTTTTTTTCTTACTCTTAACTCGGATGCAGGATCGGTTACGTAAATTCATATTAAAAATGACGCATCAAACTATAAATAAAAACCGTGGGAATTAAACAATACTATAAATATATATATTTTCTCATATCTGTGGACTCTAGATTGTTTGAGTGGGAGCGTCTTCTAAAATGGCTCTCAAGTTAATATCTTAGGGCCCCGGCAACGGCCTCAGTCGAGCGACTTGTGTGTACCAACAATAGCAATAGCAATAAAACCCGACATGCCCTTACATCTTACACATTCTTGGACAGTGTGTCAAGCGTTATTTTTAAGCTGACAATTATCCTCAATGACTCGAGCCTTTATTCTCGTACATTAGAAATTACTTCAATTAGTTTAACCCCATAAACTAACCGACTATTGAGTAATCAAATTCCACTTTTACATTTATCTGCTTTTATTTAAATCCACCATCTCAGCAACAAAATCTCCCAGTTGGTTTATTTAAATCTGAAAAAAAAAATATATATATTTTAAAAAAGTTATTTTACGAGCATCAGTTATTAGTTTGGTTGTGTAGTAAGGGAGTTAGTAGTAAAAGTACGTCATAGTATCGGCATTAGTAGTAGAAATGGCGGGAGCGTGAGCTTTCATCAACGGCTTCTTTTAGTCTGTCTCGACTACTCTGAACCCAGCAGCAGTGGCATCACCACCACCACCTTGAGCATCAGCATCACCGACATCACCACTACCATCATCCCATAAAGTTTATTCATAAACCCCGCGATGACGTAGTGGTGTTGTACAAAGCTCTCAAGTACGTTCTTTCCACCCCCATCACCCACTTTGCCTCCCTCTGCACCATTTCCATCCCTTTCCGTTCTATTTCCATTCAGTCTAAAACTAGAGACAGACATAAAAAAAACCTCAACTCCACCATTTTTTTTTCTCCTTCTCCTTACAAGTCTCCCTTTCACCCTCCAGTCGCTTACCCCGTTAGTTTTCTCCCGCTCGGTAAAATAAAAATATCGATCCATAAGAATTTACTTCCGCATTCTCGGGGCAAAAGGGGAAATCCCTAATTTTTTTCACCAGGTGTCGAGTCTTGCGTGTCGCATTTTTTTTTTTTTTACCGGGACAAAGTTTTTCACCCTCACGAGTGCGACAGAAGTAAAAAAAAAGGGAGAGAGAATTACTGGGGTAGTTTTGTATATAGCACGCAATACCGTGTCACCGAGTAACTACCTCCTCGATTCATTCTCATCTATATATACGCCAACATATATATTTATATATATCGACTTTTACGCCCACGCATTTTTTTCTACCCCTCAAAACCCGTATTCTTGAGCTCGCAACTTGAACCCTTTATTTCTTCCATTCTTTTATACTCTTAACTTATACTAATATAACTTTCAGAGACCATCACGCCAGTTTAGTGTAAATCAACGCGCCACGCCTGCTTCCAATCAATGAACTTACTCCGAAACTCATTTACTTAAAATATATTCTTCAAATTTACGGTAATTCATCTGTAAATAAATGAGTAATAGTAACAGTAGTTCCATTAATGTCTGGTAAAATCAACGTAATTGCAATAGTAGTATCAGTAAACGCAGCTTTAGTCTATAGATTTACGCGCGCGATGCGTACAAGTCGAATGGTCGGCGTGGTCGACGCACGTTTATCGATCACGGGCGTCAACGTCTCGAGAGTGAGCAGAGACGAGTGATAGAAGGAGAGGAAAAGAGTGAGAAAGAGCCAACTACTACTACTACTACTATTACTACTACTACTACTACTTCTACTACTACTCCACTTGAAAAACTACTACCAACTAAACCAACAATACAAACGCGAACTAGTACTATCATTGCCACACAGTGGCGCCAGTGCGTGTCAGTTTTGTGTACTAACTGTCATTGGTTTGCGCGACTTGCGCAAAACTCGTCATATATATGAGTATGTACGTACATAGTATGTACTTACTTGTGTATTATATATATCTATATATATGTATTTGTATGTATGTACATATTCTCCCCTTGAAGCCCGCCGTAGAGCGCAACCCGAAGATAACCGAACAAGTACGAGCGCATGATAAAGTGCAAAGACGCGCAGGGGCGCAAACGGCCAATCGCGTCGACTATACTACTGGTCGCCGGCGACCCGGCGTGTTTCTTCGGCATTAAATACACATACTATCACTACTGGGTATCATTAAACCCGCGGATTGTTGCTATTTAATTAACAATTTGTTATTTTGTTTACTTATGTGCGACAATTGTGACGTAAAGTAAATTTTGAAGGGTGAAATTACTCGGTGCTGTGTGAAGTAAAGATTTTTCAAGTACTTTTCCTGCCGGTGGAAAGTGTACTTTATTTTTTGGGTGGTGGCAACGCACAGGGTGTGTGTCAACTTTTAAATTCTCTGTGTTTTTTTTTTTTTATTTGAATTATTTGATTGATTTTAGTTTTTTTGTGGTGATTATTGAGGTTGCAGGGTTGGGTCGTAGGGTTGTATCACTTGTTGTAAAATAATTCGGGGTAGTATGGAGGATTTGGAGCTGGATAGAAACTGCAGCAAGCATGGCGGTCCTCCGCGAATCCTGCCGAAGGTTTTTCACAATTTATTTTTTAAAAAATTTAACTTCCATTTGGACGGCGGGTAGTTTTTTTAGTTTATATTTTTTGAGGATGAAAATTATAAATGGTGAATTTTACGGGATGGGGTGGACTGGGGATGATTCCGCGGCGTAAATTGGCTTTGGAAAATCGATTAAGCAAAAAGGAGGGAAAATTATGAAATCAATTGATTGGAATAATAAATTTTTTTAGATGATTAATTATTTATAGTTTAGTAATTTATTTAATGGGCACTGATGGGTAATTTATTGATAGCCGGTTTATTTAATGACGATGTTACGTGATCAGTATACGTGTGTTTTAAAGCTCAGGCCAATAAGAAAGCTTCGCCCGAAGAGCTTTCTATGGCCCCTCACGCATGGCCGTTTCGCGGAAGAACCTCGAGGTGTTTCGGTTCAAGGAACCTAGAAAAAGTGGACACAGTCACGAATAAATGTGCACTACGAGTGATATTAATCATAAATTCGGTGTGTTTCCAAGAAAGTATAATATATATCTATATATATACTCCTAAAATAACTACTCAGTGGTTTATTTGTAATTAATCATCAATGTGGTTTTATTAATCATGTGGATACGTCAAGCGTCGTCGGTAACATCAAGGTGAGATCAAAGAGCAATGATTGATAATATATAAACTTAGATGTTGTTTATGGAAAGCAAATAAATGAGCGTAAGCGCGCGGGAAAAATTTGGGCGGTCACGCGATTTGGTGGCGGGTGAAAAGAACCGGGAGCGAGAGCTGACGAAGGGTGATCGGGGCTCGAGGACTCGGCTCGAAGGGAAAACTGGGTGGTGGGTCGAAAGGGAATATAAGGGAAGTCGAGGTGAAGAATCTTGGCTCGCACTCATCCCCCAGAATTCGTCCACACGTACACAGACCCTCGAGGGTCCATAATGGTTTGTTATTGATCTAACTCCACGCCTTCCTTACACTTTTCTTCTTTTATCCTGCCGGTTCGTCTTCTTCCTCTCCATCTCCTCTTCCTTCTCCTTCTCCTTTTCCTTATCCTCCTTCTCTCTTCCAACTGTTGTCAGGGAGTCACAAGAGTCTTGAGAGTGGAAAAAGGCTGCCACCAAGGAATTCGCTCCAATCCAAACTCTCTTCCTTTTTACACTTTTTTTTTTATTTTTTTATTTTTCATTTATATCGTGAATAAATACTTCTGTGAAAATTACCCTGGTCACAGAGGTCGACTTTTTATTATTACTCTTTACCTAAACATTTAAATAAATTTTTTATTTATTGTAAAATTGACCCACTCCATTATTTTATTTTAAATCAATTTACTTTTTTTTTTATTTTATTTTATTAAAAAAATTTCCTCTATTTGATATCCACCTAAAGAGAAAAAAAAGTATTTTTAAATTAAATGTCTTGCTAAAGTTTTGCTCCTATATACATATATATATTTTAGTAGTATATTCTCGATAGATGATATATTGCAAGGCAATTTCAAATTGTCTGAAACCATCACCTCAAACTTCACTCCTATATCCATCTCGTGTAAACTCAAATATATATACATATATACATATATATAAGATAGGATCGAAAGCTGAGAGCAAACTGAAAGCTTTTCGCAAAACTTGATCGTTCTACCGCACCGTCGAGTCGAACTTTCCAGTTGGATGTTTCCCGCTTGGACCTACTTCTATATGTACTGCTGCCATTATATAAAACACCACCCACTATATGCTGAGTACTAACCCGAATCGTGATTTTCAGACTGCATTTACGCGTTTCCTTCAACACACACACCCACATATGTATGTGCACGTCTATACAAATCACAGGGAATGGGTGTATTTTGATCAACATCAACATTATGTTAGTAATTGAAACATAACAATTTTCCAGCAGTTTGTATCCGTGTTTAAATTTAATTAAATTCCATTTAATTAATTAATTTATTTTTTTTATGTCCGACTTGGCTGTTAAATGTATGACGTTTGAATGTGTAATGCAGAGGAAAATTGATTAAATAATATGAGGAGATTTTAGTACGTCATATGACGATAATAATAACGGTGATGATGATTATGAGGATGACGATGACGATGATGGGGATAATAAAATCGGAAATCATGAGGATTTGGCATTAATCGAAATTGAAATGTCATCCGGCATATTCTCGATTAGAATTCCTTGAAACCACTACTGACCGAGTATCGATAACCAATAACAGTAACATTCCGGCATCAGGATCCTCGACATAAAAAAAATAAAAATAATGAATAAAAAAAAAATAGCCCATTGGATGGAGAGAATATAAAACATAAAAGTAAATGAAAGAAATAAAGGGAAAACGCAAAAGCTGAGCCAGAGCCAGAGGCTGGGGCAGAAGCAATCGCAGAAGAGAAAAAAAGTTTTGTGTGTAGAGTTAAAAAAAAAAACAAGGGAAAATATAAGAAAGGGTGCACACACATGACCCTGAACCCGGGGGTGCGAAGGAGCTGGTAGAAAGTGGCCTCGACTCGGGTGGTTAGAGAGAATGAGAGAGACAGAAATGAACGTAGACGACGAGGAGTACGGAGGTACATATACTACGGGATCAATACTCCCGCGTCTTGCGATCATTCATCTTGCCACGCCCCTCTGCTCTCTTCACTCTCTCTTTCGCTTGACTCTTTTCCTCTCACTCCCCCGAGACGACCAAGATTTCACCCTTACACACATACACACCCTATGACGTCTCTATCTCACTTACTTCCTTTATTTTACCCCTTACTCTCTTCAATACTTCCAGAGATACTCGCACGACAATCCAAGTCTTGGCGCCCTTACAATTAAATCTTTTCCCGCTCAATCAAAAACTTTTTTTTCCCGCTCGCATTTATTTAGTTCTCCTAAAATCTTTTGAAAATTAATCTCACCAACAATTTCAACAAAACAAAATGATATTTACTTTTTTTTTACAAATTTCAAGTTGGATCTGACTCTGAATCTGATCAGAATCAAGTCTGTCTGGGACACGTACCAGTAAGGGTTCAAAGAAGAAAAATTCAGGCCCTTGGGTGGATACGATGATGGCGTGGACTGATAGTAAACCGAATCGGACAAACGTTTCTCAATATATATATAAATATATCAATATATATAAGTCTTAGACTCACGAAATCGCTTCACTTGACAATATCCTTCTTATTTTGCCCAAGGTCGAGTACTCGTTGGCTGGTTCGTCCTCGGAATTCTCAAGCTCGTCTTTACGTCGGTTGTCGACGTCTTTGTGGACGAAATTGAGATCTCACGGGTCAGGGAATAATGATTAGATTGTGCAGACAGTCTGCACTATATAACTACCGACTACGACTACGACTTCGACGTATTGACAATGACGTAGATGTAGTTGTAGTTTAAGTTTGAGCTGGCTTAGTCCTATTGTTAATTCGATTAATCGATAATTTATTTGATTGAAATGGTTTGATAATTATTGGTTATTATTGTGTTGCTGCAGAAGAGATGGCGAACAGGATGGGGACGGAGATCGACTCGGGAAATAGCGGATACGATCAACAACGTGACGGCGAGGGCGACAGGGGCGGCGGTGATGAGGGCGGAGGATATCCTTATCCACTCCATCCAATGGCGAGATTGCAGCAGTACGCGACATGTGAATTGCCATACAACAGGTAAGTTCATCATTGCAATTATGATAATTAATTTAATGATAATAGAAAATTTATGATTTATATTTTGGGGAAAATTATTGGTAAGAGTTTACGTTAAAATTAAGACAGCAAGAAGAGAAAGAGTAAGAGTCAGACCAAATATACTCCGTGTGTCAGCGTCGCGGCGCGCGATTCTGTCTTCCTCTTTTCCTCTTTCTTTCTCAGTTTTAAAACAAAATATTTGTCTCTTAGTCTCTCTGCTTGTCCGGTGTTAGGTCTAGTCTCTAGTTCTACTGCTATGTCTTATTCCGTATGCCCGTGTGTTGGTTAATTTTGCGAATTTAACACGGGCGCTTAGAGAACCGCGTGAGGTCAACGTCATCGTCCGGGCGCCACAGCTACACCAGCTACAAGACTCGTCCAAGTTAACGTACTGAAAAAGTTTAAGTTTAAGTACTGGTATAAAATGTAGACGTAGACATAGACGTCGACGACCAAGACGACGACGTGTAGTAAGACCGCCGACCTAAATACCACCGGACAATTTATTTTTATTCGCCGGGGGATTATAACTGCCACAAGGAATTTTATTTAGTCCTACTCTAGCGAGACCGAGTGACCTCTTTAACGTCTGTCTATGCAAACAATATATTTTTTATTTTTATTACGTCGTATTTATATCTGTATTTTAATTTACACCTCAGCTTAATTGACACCCCGTAGATTTTTTTTTTTGGTAAATTTTAAGGGAAGAAAAGAGAGGGAAAGTTTGAATTTTTTTTTCGAGTTTCATTTTACTGTCGCAGGTGCCAAAATTCTGCAGACCGTGTAATTAAACTTATGTTTCGTAACACTTGTGTAGCCTTAGAGAGTTTCCAATTATCTGAGGGTTGATGTTACCACTTACATCCACCACCTTTTTCAATACTTTTTTTTTTTGCCGGGTTATTCACTCGTCAAAAAACTCCTCGCTGACCACCTGTACACTAAAATATCTGACCTGTCTCTTATTTTAAAGGCTTTTAAAAATATATATATGCATACACATATTTAAAAGCTTATATTTTAGAATGCTGATAAATATATTTATATTATTAAAATATATAAGTGTTTAAGTATAAATTTAGAGAGTAAGAAGAAGATGAGTAAGCTTTTATAATAATATTTAAGGAAATGCGTTATAATATTAAGCCACCCACGAAAAGCAAGCCGAGAAAAGCTCTCGCGAGTCTTTTTGCTCTATAATTCGTGTCGTCTTTCTTAGATATAGATATAGATATAGATATAGATATAGATATAGATATTCTCTCTTTATTTATCTATTTTGCGATTCGCACATACATATATATATATATTCATAAATATATAAATATATACAGTGATCCAGTAATAGTTCAGGTTGTCTACGTTCCGTCTGCTCCAGACTTTGACACTCGAGTTCATTTAACTTGCTCCTTATCTTATAATCCAATTTATACTTGACTATTTATTTTATGTCTTGAATATTATTTATTTTTCATTCATTGCTGGAAATTTATTGTGAACATGATCAGTAGCATCGCGAAAAATTGATCCTGGTAAAGGGTAGTTGTGATAGCGGGTGCGGACATGTAACATATGTACGCAAGGATCCGTCATCTTGATAAATGTGTACGAGTACATTTGCACGGGAATTTATTACCTGAATACTAGAAATTATAATTACACATCGTTCTTATTATTGTTATCGTACGATCATTGAATGACGATGCCGTTATCGGGAACTAACGTCGTCATCTTCACGTACTTATTTTTTTTAGTGCAGCTTAACGATCGTTACTCATTTTGATACAATATAGACACTAGTGTACACGATATCTCGTGTGCATTGTATTACTTTTATATATACATATATATATATATATATATATATGAAAAGGTCAATTTGTGATGAATAATGAGATTGCGCATTATTGCACAAAATAATGCAACCTTCCGTTATACTTTTAGCTAAAAAAAAAAATCGTAGCTAAAAAAAATTATCTTAAGCTGATAAATTTTTTTTTGAATATGTAGTGGAGGGCAAAATGGACTACTTTTTTTTAAATTTCTGTTTGTTACTTTTAAAATTATTTTTCAACAATTTGAAATTCCCGGGACTTATTTGAAAAATTTTTTTTAAACTCTCATATTTGTATCATATATTTTTTACACAAATTTAAAAAAAGTATCTCGGAAAAATTAAACGCCATTTTAGAGATAAAAAAAATTTTTTTGTTTAAAAATAATCACGATTTGTAAAAAAAAATGGGGCAACTTGATCAGCTTAGAGTCCGCGCAATTTAAAATTAAAAAAAAAATCAACTTACTATTTTTTTTTTCAACGATTTGTTACCTGAATTATTATACTGAGAACTGAAAAAAGTCGACTTGAGGTAAAATGAGCCGCAATTATAAAAAAAAATTTTTAATTGGCCGCACCCTGAGCTGATCAACTTGCCCCATTATTTTTTACAAGTAACGAAGCATTTAAAAAAAAAAAACAATTTTTTATGGCTCAGTAATGGCGTCTTATTTTTCCCGAGTTCCCCTACATTTTTTAAGCTACTCCATTTTTCCGCAAAAAAAAAATCCGCCAATTAATAACGAGGTTTTTGTTACTTTCTATGAATATAAAAAACAGTTAATAGGAAAAATTCCATAGATGTTTTAAATGATTTTAAATAAAAATTGTTATCAGTTAATTCATAGAAAGATTATAATTGTATACGTAAATGAATTTGTAGAATGATAAAAGTATCACACGTGTATTTGTAAGAGTAATCTGGCGCCAATGGTTACATGCAAATCTTTTATAATATAATATATAATAGAATAAAAGTATAAGCGATGATTAGATAGTAAGAGAACACAGACGTTATACACTAGTATAAATTTTAATTACTAACGTTACATATGACGTAAGTCATGTAAAAATGACTCTTATAAATGTGATGTATGAGTGTTTAAAAAAATGTTAAATTTTTGCTCACTATATATTTATAAATATCTGTATGTATAAAAGTATCTTGTTACACTCGCGATAAGATTGTGATAATTTGCAAGTAGATCACGTTCAAGTGCGCAAACAAATGTTTTTTTTAGCGAAAAAATTTTTTAGTGGGCGGATTTTAGTTTATAAATGGAGGAGACTTAAATGTTTAAGGGATAAAATAAAAGATAATAAAAATTGTGAAGAGAGATAGCGACAAAGAGAGGGAGAGACAGAGAAAAAAAGTATGAGCAGGAGCAGCAGCCGGCTGTCGGCTTTCCACACCCGTCAGTTCTTCTCCTCCCTTACTGTACTGCTACTAATTTTTCATCTCTCTCAGTGGTGCTTGCACGCACAAGGGAGTAGTAATCCGTGTGCATTTACGACCCTCCGGGCCCTTACATTACGCCGCGACGACTACGATGACGGAGACTATGACGACGAGGGGGACGTGTTGGTAAAGGGGCAGGTGTGTGCCCTCGCGCGCCGGTTTCAGCGCTGCAATAACCAGACCCGGCACATTTAAACGAGAAGGAAGGAATGAAAGAGAGAAAGAGAGAGTTTTGGTAGTATGGAGGAAAAAAATATATATAAAAATTATGTTAGTGAGTGAGTGAGTAAGAGATGGATAGTTTGTGGAAAGAGCCAGCGCGTGCCGCCGTCGACCATCCGGAGGCCAGGTGTAGACTTTATCCATTTTGCCGGCGTTACACACCCTACTGAGACGCGATTCCGATGCACCCGGGTGGCGTACCGCGATTCCAGGGGTTGCTGACACTCGCCAACCTTATACTGTACTAGTACTAATACTACAAACTATATTATTTGTGTGTATATACTACGATATATTGTAGTACATATTACATACTATATATATAGTATGTGCTGTAGTATGTACTTTTTTATAGGAATTCTGTGGTTAAATATTTCAGCACCACTACTAAACTTGATTATCAACTTTATTTTTGTACATCAAACGACGGTAATATGCATACGCGATGACATTAATATCTATATAATAATTTCATTATGTCACAGACGATAAAAATTTGTTTTTTAAATTTTAAAATACATGGGATTTTTTTTTTTTTTAAATCGGGAATCATAAAATTTTTTTTTGAAAATTACATGTTAGGTAATAAATTAAAACTTATGGTTAATAATTTCTTATTATAATTTTTTTTTAATGCATTTTTATTAAAAAATCAGAAACGTGTAGTTTTTTGTATTTTTATAAAAAAATATTTCGAGTAAAAATTTTAGTTGTCATTTAAAAAAATATAAGTCGATTTTTTTACCAAATGAACATAAAAAAAGTAATTAAAGATTTTATTGAACATAAGGATAAAAAAAAATTTTATCAATATATATTTATATATTAATAGCAGCAGAAATTAATCTGAACAGTTCAATCGTGACTTATAAGTATTAATAATTCAATTAAATTACAAAAAAAATTGAATTTATTTAAAAAAAATATTTTCCATTAAGCACATGGTGAAAATAAAATTTTTCATATAAAAAAAAAAAAAAAAAATATTGCTTCCGCTGTGACAGTGTATGACACTGCTGTGACCAGGATTCGAACCTGGGTTGCTACGGCCACAACGTAGAGTCCTAACCACTAGACGATCACAGCTAATGGAAGCGTTGGAAATTCTCTGCTTTATTTCGAACTTGTTCTTACTCTACACTCTACTTGCTAACTCAGCCGTAACGGCGCAACTCTCGCTATATATATACATATACACATATATATATATATACATCTATACTCGCAGGATAAATTTAATACAACTAAAGTCGCTATTTAATTATCCTTAAACAAATATATAATAAATATAACAATTTTTCATATTATTGTTGTTATTATTATGAACAACTTGAAACTTAAATATAAAAATATATGTACTTATTATTGAAAATTGAAAACTCCGAAACATTAAATGAATCGTGTTACTAAAATAAAAATAAAAATAAAAAATTTATAAATGGCGTCACCGTCTACCTCGTCATCACGAGGGCGTTATATTTTGGGGTTTTACTTTACTACTATATAAATATAACACATTACATCGGTGTAGTTATATAGCATAGTACTATACATACTGTAAGAGAGTGGGTGACGACTTAACTTTCCATTCGACTTTGACAAACGTCCCGACCTTTTACCGCTTATTCAACAAAACGCAAACGTTTCAATTGTTACTAAATATTTTCTCTTTAACCATACGAACATATATGTAAACATACACATGCGTGAGCGAAGGGCGGAAAATGGGATCGCTAAGGAAATAATGGATTTTTGTGCATTTCAAAAGGGTGACTTATTTTTTTGACTTTCATTTTTAGTAATTAAACCTAATTTCCAATTGCTGTAGAGAAAATTTTTTTTCCGGACGGGGAAAACAGACCACTCCCCAAAAAGTGAAAAATTAATTTTACTTAAAAAAAATGACTAATGAAATTGTTTATAGGGTAGAAGTAGCATTTCAGCCACTTCCATTTTTCGACATTTAATACTTCATTTTAATTAATGAAAAAGTAATAAATAAAATTTTTACTTCATTAGTGAGATAAAAGTATATGTGAGCACATTTAAAAAATTAATTATCCCATTGTGTATTTTACTAATTATTTTATTTAAAATTTTTAAGTGGCCAAAGACGGTACCTAGACCTAATCTTAGTGAAAAAAGAAATTTTTGATACTGTTAGAAATAAAAATGCCGAAAAAAAATAATAATTGAAGATAAATTACTTATATAAAATTCAAATGTCGTGAAAAAGTTACCGAACAAATTTTTTTTGGATAAAAATATATTGAGTCCACTGAAAAATTCCTGAAAAAAAAATTCAACAGAAAAAAACAGAATTTTTTTTTGAGAAAAAAATTTTTAAAAAAATTTCGGGTCACTCAAAATTGTTGAAAAATAATAATAGAAGTAACAAATGACGACTAAAAAGTAATTTTGGAAAATGAAAACTTTTTTACAAAATTTTCAGAGCGACAACTTCTGCCGGCCCTTTCCCTGCGTAATTTTTTTTCTTCATTTTAAAACCGACAATTTTTCATCTACCTCGCAATCATTTTTCATTGTTTAAACTCGGTAAAATCGATCAAGTTAAACATCTGGAACAGTAGGTAGTTTTTACTTGACGCGAATTAAAATAAAGTGCGACATTTACTAAGTGCTTTCCTGTCTCTTTACCCGACACATCTCGTCCCATTTTCCTTCATTTAATTATTAAACAAGTCTGAGAGTTCAGCCTCCGACTAGTTTGACCTTTCTTATAACAATATATATCCTATTCTTACTGGTCGTTATTATCAAGCCGTTATGTAGCTTCAGGGAGTACCAGTCGCGAGATGTGTCAACGTGTCTAAACCACCTCATCTCCGCTCTTCTTATTAACCTACATATTTATTAAAACAATATTATTATCGTACGAAAAAAAAAGATTGTTTAAAATTTTGTTAGCTTCTCTAAAATTTAAGTTTACTTGTATTTCAACGGTCTTGATTCATGGAACTGTCCACGGAGTTATATCATGTTACGTTTGAACGTACAACAGATCGTGTTAAGCCTCAACTAAACTTTTGCAAGGTAACCGAATATATGTCCAGTCTATGTCCAGCAATACCCGTCAAACGTTTTTATTTATTTATCCTTCACATCAGCTATTATAAATAAAACTACGACAACCATCAAATTTATCCACCCATCCGTGTTTCGCAGCTTCGTGTATTCGCTATATTATATCTTGTCGCCAGTTGCTAAAAAACAGGGATTCTCATTTTTTTATCGATACAGTTAATAATAATATGATCCTGAAGTTAACAGACAATTAATAATTTTCGGATTTTTTTTTTTCAACAAATCGATTACAAAAAAAATAAACTAAAAATATGCACATGTAGAAAATTAAAAAAACTGTAGGTGCTATTTTTTAAAACATTTTTTTTTTTTTATAAATTATCGTTTTAAAAACAATCAAAAAATTATTAAACGTCGGCTAACTTCGGTATCATCAAAAATAATTATTTTTAATTAATAGATTAATATTAATTATAAATAATTGATGTCTAGATTTAAAAATTTGAATTTTCGAGGGAAAAAAAATTAAATTTATAAGAAAAAATTCAGTTTTGATCCAAGAAATTAATTTGTAAATTTTCAATACTTTTTTTTTTCGGCTGAAGGAATTAAAAATTTATTGGAAGTAATTTTTGATAAAAATAAAATTTATTTATTACAAAATATATAAGAAAATGAGTGTGAATGTAGCAGACACCAGACGAATTTAAAATTATAAATAATTAATAAAATAAAATTTTTAAAAAATGCGCATTTAAAAAATTAAAAAATTAATAAGTGCATTTTTTAAATTATTTATAACTTTAAATTTATCTGATGTCTGCTACATTCAAATTCGTATGAAAAATAAAAATAAAAAATTCTCCTAATATTGAAACCAATAAAATATTAGAAGGATGAAATTTTTTTTGTTACAAAAAATTTAAAATTTTGATCGAAAAATTTTTAGACCACTTGTACTGTATTCAGCCATTTAGTAATTTTTGTTTCTTATTATTACTATTTTTTTGTGTATAAATAAATTAAAACATTTGTATTATCTGGCCCTTACTTTTTAAAAATGATCTTAATCTTAAATTCTCTCCCTATTTAAAAAAGATAACGATCTTAACTTTTATTTTATTATTCATGCCATAAGTTTATATTTTTTCGGTCATGTTATAGACATTTAATGAGTAGAATAAATTTTATTTATCTTCATTATAAATCAAATACTATTTTTTCATTTAAAAAATTATGCTATTTATTTCAATGCTTTATTCATCCCAACTCTCAATAAATAAAATAATATTTCGGTTTGATTTTGTCTCAATACACGAAACAATTAACTATATATTGAATAAAACCACAAATTCTGTTCAATATCATAAAATAGATTAAACTAGTCGATATTGGATGAGTATAAAAATATATATATAGATATAAATTAAAAAATGTCAAAGTGAATTCAATATCTGGTTCGCCATCAGTAAAGTTTCCATTTATTTGATATTTCAAACAAAAACATCCAGTAGACCTTTCTCAAATTTGACTTCTTGTCGTTGTAAAAACTGCGAGACAGGCCTTGTACTTTTTTATTTTTTTCTTTGCTTTGCTTTTTTATTTTTTCGTGTCCCCTCGACTCAGAACTCGGGATCCAGCTCGACGTAGACTCCAACACTTTAGCTTCACTTTGCTAGTATTTGGCCAGCTGTCGTATCCTTTCGATAAACTTTATCCTCATTTTCCAATTTATATTTCTGTTAAAAAAAAAATTTTTATTTTTAAATATTTTGAACTTTAACATAAAATATAATAATTTATATTTTATTCAAATAAAATTTTAATGAGACAAGATAAAATATATATGCTGTATAAAACTTCTTTACAACTTGGGCCCTTAATTTCTTTTGACTTCACGAAGTCCAGTTGGTGAAACGAAAAAAACTAAAAAATTTTTGGCGGACCAGGTGTTGGAAGTTCTATTGGCTGAGTTTATTCTCAATACATATTCGCGGGAGCCAGGTTTATATTTAATTTATAGGAAGAATTGAAGACGAAGATAAAGACAGACAAAGATGAAGTTGATGTTAAGTATATATATTAGCGTACATGTCGAGGGAACTTTCTTGACTACATAAGTCGAAAAAAGGACGCCGCTAGTTTGAGTTTTAAAGGAGAAGTATAAAACAGCTGCAGTGTACGGACTACACACACCACAAAATTTTGATGTATATATTTATATTCGAACAGACGCACACTTTTGATTGTGGCACGAGCCCTTCGTGGCATGTGTTTTACTTCTTCCTGCCTTCAACTTCAACTTTAAATTCTATACTAACTTCCAAGGTGCTTTTTATTGCCTCCAAGCTGATATTTTTTTTTTTGCCTGATTCGCTAGTCTTGGAAGTGGTTCAAACAATCTACCTTTTTAATTAACTCAGTATATTTTTAGTTCTTATTTTAAAATAGTTTTTTTTTTGGAGTAATTGGAAATTTATTTTGACATTCGTGAAAAAATTGGAAATTTAATGGCTGGAATTTCTGTTATATTTTAGGGGAATGAAAAAAATTTTAAAAAGTGAAACTGGCAATTTTTTTTGTTTGAAATTAAATGCAGTAGAAAAATATTTATTTTATTACAAATTATTAGAATTTATTGAAAAAATTGTAATGAGAAATTTTATTCAGAGCTGAAGCTTTGAGGCTTTAATATTTTTTATCAATGATAGGCTACAATATTTCCATTAATTCAGTTTGATTTTTTGAATTATAAACCCGCTTTTTAAATTTAACATCGAAATCAGTCTTTTCAATTTCTATGAAAGAAGAAATTTTTTAAATTTAAAATCAGGATTCATTTAAAATAATTTTTTTATTAAAATTAAATGGCGGGTTCTGATCAAAGCTTCTGTTAGATAAATTTTTTGAATACACTTTTAATAATTCATCTCATAAGACTCAATAAACCTCAAAATGTCTCCCACTCTCAGAATCCAGAAGCTTAAAAAATTTTTTAAATTCTCTTGAAAAATTTTAGTTTTTATTTTTTTTAAATTATGAATTTGACAGCTAATTAGTGACTGAATATTAAATGACTAAAATTAACTGAAATTAATTAGTAAATATTTTATAAAAACAAAATCTTGAAATGTCGTAATTATTTTTAAATTCTTCTTAATTATCGGAGTAAAATTTCCACCGGGTAATAAAAAAATGGAAAACTTAACAAGCATCAATAAAAAAAGTGCAGTATCTGGTGAATTGACTGGCGAAGCACCTTGCTTACATACAGGGTCATAAAACCCCGAGTATTACTGCTTACAAGCATAACACGTGCCCACAAGGTACACACACAGCAACACTCATTACGCACTCAACTCAGTATGTACATTCATTGATGTAATTACCCTCCGTAGTCCTTCTCGGCGTAGTTGATATGAGCCCTCGCGTGTATGTACCGTAAACCAAGATCACGATCATCGAGTTTACGTGATCATCACCACACATTCTGCTAAATAAATTATTCACCAATGCAGCTGTCCAGCAGTTTTATTTTTTCTCTGTATTATATCATTACTTACATATATTTATTTTATTTTATTAAATGCTTCGAAAATTATGCTATTGAATTGTAATGTGGGTTAAATAAATAATACTGAATGCAAGTACCATCCAGGAATCCAATGCAAGGCAAATGTGACTCGCATCTGTTGCGGTTTCTGTTACCAAAGAAAAATTAATGCAGCCCTATACTGTCTCTCCTCTCTCTCTCTCTCTTTCTCTTTCTCTTTTATTTTCAATACATTGATACGTATAACTAAGTACACATGCGAACAATTTAATGCCTTTAGCTCATGCTGGCAGAACCTCGCGGGCTAAACGCATCTGCTCCGATAAAGTGATTTCGCATTGTACTTTATTGTAAATAAATATAAAATCCCCTTTTTATCATCAATTGCCCGTACGTTTATTCAAAAAATTAAATTATTTATTTTTACAGAAAAATAGAATTTTATTTTTGCGCTAAAAATTTTTACTCACCCCAAGTAATTTTTTGAATTATTAATTGAAAGAAAAAAAATTTTCGGGGTGAGAAAAATATTCTGGAGCTAAGAAATTTTTTCTGCCGTAAAATAATTAGTTTTTTTTTTTTTTTTTTAAATAATATCAGACATATTTGTCGCGTTGGTTCGTAGAATTTTGTCTGATATCGTCATAACACAATATGAAACTGAACTTTGCATTCTAGTAGTCGTTTATCGCTTAAATACACCAGCGCTTTCTTCATCTAGACGCTGGGTAAGCAAAAAAAAATGAGGTCACTGCAACTTTTATTTTCTATTATTTTAAATCGTTAGCATCACGATATTATTAAACACCCACGTAAATAATCACTAGAAAAAAAAAGTAAGAAAAATGATTTTAAAAAAAAATGTATGAATAAATAAATAAAAAGCAAGATAATTTTTTAGTTGAAATAAATAATGTTGAAGAAAAAAATCTCTGGCAACCCCAACGGGTCGATGGTTATCGAGCTTCCTGTCTGGCTCTCGATAGTGAAGCCGCTGAAGAAGTGTACAAACGGAAGGAAAGGACGGCAGCAGCAGCAGCAAAACGTATATATTAAAAAATAAAAATAAAATACTTATACATACATAAAAAAAAAAAAACCTAAAATAGAGGTTGTAATCAAGACACCGGGCCCTGTTGGGATCCTTTGGCCCGAGTTTCTGGACACAAGACTCGGGTGTGCATCTGTCAGTGGTGTGCCTAAGGTTGACGGACTCTTAGCTCAAAGAGCGATGGCACGAGATCCCTGAAAATGAAAGCTGTGATATGGTGAAAAATAAACTAAATAATAACAATATGAAGAATAAGGATAAGGATGGCAGTAAAAAAAATAAAAAAGATTGAATAAGAAAAGGAGGAGGAATGAGAAAGAAAGGAGTTATTAGGTGTGCAAGGACTTGAGAAGCGTGTGTGCTCAGTTGTAGGGGAGGTTGAGGGTGAAGACACGTGACCGGAAGGCGGGGGGCAGCGCACGCGCCGTCGTACTCCACCTGGCGCATCACCTGCTGCCCCCTGCTTAAGACCTTCCCTCTTTACTCCTCCCTCGGTCTTTCTCTTATTGCTTGTATACTTAATCCACAAGCCTATTGCCTTATGTACCTCTGGTTTCTGGTTATACACTACTTTATACTACACCTTTACTTGTCCCTCTTTCTCTTCATCCTCATCATCATCATCATCATCTTCGTCTTCGTCTTCGTCTTTCTTCTTGATCGCCGCCGTTCTCTTCTTCAGCGCTCGGTTTTGCCCAATTGGACTGTTGTCCAACCTGGACTTGTAAAAAAAAAATAAATAACCATCACAATAAATCCATTTGTTGAATTTAACAACCGGTATATAAAATAAATAATACCGTCATCCAAAACGTTGGCTGGCTCGTTTTTCGGACAGCAATTTATACAGAGTTCATTATCTTGTTGTATTCGTATCAGACATTGTGTGTGTCTTGTATGAGCGTATTTGTGTCCGTAGACGGGATTTTAGCATCAGTGAGGGGAGATGAGGAACATAAAATAAAATAAGGAAAAAAAGATGTATAAAATGAGCACGCGACAGAAGAATCGAGAGGGAGTGACAGGCAGATGCGGGTTGCAGGTATAAACATGATGAATTTTCCAAATAGGTGGTCCAGGTGCTTACACACCGGTACAACCAAACCATTTTATACATTTATACACAACTCATCTCATTCCCATCCTCTTACCTATATTACAATACTTTATTTTTACTTAATATACACGTTTATTATACTTATACTTTACTTCCATCCGGTTGAATCATATCATATTTATTTATGGCGCGGATGAGCAAGTGGTGAAACACTTTTTTAATCCTATCACCGCATTTATTTTATCGTCATTCTCCCTCCCCATTTAAAAAAATTTTATTTTTAATTACAATAGATATGTACTTTTATCACAAACGTTTAATTTTTAGTAATCGTCAGTCTACTTAAGTATTAATTACTCTATAAATAAGTACTGACATACGTATAGATTAATTTAGAAATAACGATTACGATAAAATATATGACTTGTGTTATAAAAATATTATTTTATTTGTTTCAGGTAAGTCATAAGTAAACTGTAAATGTTTATTGTCCACTTGGGCTTAACGTGTACTATAAAATAACGTCGGTATGATGTCCTGCCGTAAATGGAAGGAAGGGAAAGTACATAGAGCCGGTCAACAGAAGGACTAAGTACCCATACTACAGGTTAGACATCAGAGTACAGGTAATTCGAGGGTGCTCTTGATACGCAGGCAAACATTGCGTGCGTGCGTCAGTATGCGTAGGCGACTGCGTCATTCAAGAACCATCGACCCGTCACCACTACACATTTCCTCCCACCCTCGATTCCAACTTCTTGTTACACACATCATCTCTCTATCTCTCTTTCTCTGTCTTTTTCTCCTTCATTGCCACTGGTTCCTTTACCGCCACCATCACCATCACCATCTTGTCACCGGTCCTCCCGCGGCCCCTCGCCACCCATCCCACAGTACGTACAATCTTTCTTGCTCTCTTTTACTCCAATTTTTTTCCCCTTCACAATCTACAGCCATATGACACCCACGTCGCGTATTCGTCACGTGTGAATTGGGACAACTCACACACATTTAGCTCTCCCTCTATTTTTACTGGCCTTCTTGTTATTTTTGAGGTCATTTCTGACCCACTGACTGCTCTGTACTCAACCAGGTAATTTTTAAATCATACATAGACATTATAACACACATTCAATATCTAGGTTACTTATTCTTCAAATTAAAAATATTTCATTCATATTAATTTAATTAAATAAAAAAAATATGTATGTATGTATATATATATATTTATATATATGTATGTTGAAAAAATCAGGAGGTCAACACGTGGTGCAAACATTGAATCAGTACACTATAGTATAACTCGCGGTTAGCTTGTGAATGAATTCGTTATCTACAAAATGGCCGCGACCTGAGCCGTGAACCGAATAGCTGCGCCGCGAGGTCAATCATCAACATCCACAAACTTTTTTACCATTCCTTACCATTCAATTCTTAGCCTTTTTATTTTTATTTTCTTACAACATTTCATTCACTTTTTAAATTTTATCTTCGCCAACTTGAAAATTTACCAAAGGTTATATTTAAATTAAACTTAACCACTAGTCTAAATTTAAATTTTTATTTTTTCTATTTTAAAACAAAAATACAATAAATTCATTTGGGGAATTCCGAAGATTATAAAGAGAGCAATGATATTTTTTTTTTTTTATTTTTCTTTCTCATGCGCCGGAAAACACGAGAACGATAAGAGTTATTGAAGAACGCCTGCGTCATCAAATATATATATACATATATATATAACTTTCGCAATATAAAGTTTAAAAAATAATAACGATAGAATACAAACTAGAAAAAGGATATTATACATAAAATTGAATGATTTTATTATTTTTCCTGTAAAGAAAAAAAAGGTGATAAATTTTTGATGAAAAATAATATTGAAATAACTAAATATATGATTCATGTGGGAATGACGAGTGATTTTCTGACGAATCCCTGAGACCTGATGACCTTATCCGAGCGTGCGTCAACGCGGAAGTGACTCTCAATCATAAAACTCAAAGAAAATCATTTAAAATATTATTGACATTAATCACAATGTCCATATATATGTACAATAGTACTCTGAAAATGTATGATACACTTGTTACAATGTAATTTGTGTAAAGTATCTAAATATTGGGGCAACTACTGTATCCTGCGACCTCTGACCTTACGGTATGCAGCCCGAGTTTAAGTCGGCGTAGACACAGTCGACGCCAACGCTTGCTAACGCGACGGAATTCAGATCGCAGGCTATTTAAATCGTACCGAGTACATACTAAGACCGAGTAAGTAACCAACCGAGCGTAAAAGCTAAAGCGAGAGAATAACAGAGAGCAAAGAACTAAACCGAATTAACAAACAGACGTAAAAAATAACCGTTACGGCAAACGGCTTAAACTTTATCCTTTAAATAAAAATTGCACTTGAAATAAATATTTGAATACGTCATCGCTTAGCTACACTATCTAATCGCGGCTGAATAATTGAGAAAAACAATTATCCTCTGACGTATTACCTGCGTACTTGCATATCAGTCATCACAGTAATCATTAAAATAAAAATAAATGAGTTATCAAAGATGACATCAAATAGCAAACGACACCTGAGTAACAATCGCACACTGCAGTTGTTATTTTTTACGTCACAATGACGTCAGCCATTATAATACATATCAAATTCTCATGTCCAATTTATTTTATCGATTATACCTTTTTTTTTTAACGTCTTCTATTATTACACAGATTTGACATCCACGCCATGACCAATCCAACACTGAGACATTCCATGCCTGGAAATTAATTAATTATTTATTTAACGCTTTCAATAATTTACAATTTTTTAAAATTTACATTCGCGTTATCACAGTGCGAATAATAAAAAAAAAACTACTAAGAAAATAAGAAATGATCTTTAAAATTAACCACAAAAAATAAACATGAAAAAAAGTATCATTTGTGGCCACTGCTCCATTTTTGGACATTTAATACTTTATTTAAATCAATTAAAAAGTAAAAAATAAAATTTCCATTGTAACTGTGATAAAAGTATCTTTTTATACATTTTCAAAATTAATTATCTGTTACAAATTATTTTATTCAAATTCTTAGTGTCCAAAACTGGCCTTAAGTTGTCAAAAACGGTACCTATACCCTACAGTTTAATTATTGGACTCAGTTTTTACTCTATTTTCCATTTCCACGAATTTACGTTTTGAATGAGTTAGAGACCCGCCAAAAAATTTAAAAATTTTGAGCATTCATTGACTTTTAAAAATTCGATTCCTGGGACCGTTTTCTATAAATGACACTGGAGTATGAAACTTCTGTCTATTTTCCCATAGATTCAAATTCCCCAATATATTTTTATTAATATTATTATTTATTATAATAATAATAATAATAATAATAATATTGAAATTCCAGGAATCGCGATGACAACCGGACGTGACGACAGACGCACTTGGCCTCCACCATAACCTTTTAGCCTTTCTCTTTCTTTTCCATTCACTTCTCATAATACTCATAGTCGCGTACGATGTTTCTTCATCTCTCTTTTTCTCCTCTTCCTCTTCTGTCTTACTTACACTCCCTATTTATTTCTATACTACTAGTGTAGTATTACTTTTTTTTTTTTTTTATTCTATTTTTTTTTTTTTTTTTTTTTTTTTTTTTTTTTTTTTTTTTTTTTTTTTTTTTTTTTTTTTTTTTTTTTTTTTTTTTATATAAATCCCCAACCAATCCAACATATATTTTAATACCCAGCATACATATATGCACATATGTATATATATGATACATAATTTATATATATATAATTTAATTTAAATTACATCCGTATGGTGGCGCTTAAATCAAACTGTGGCGTCCCGGTAGTGCGTCTGGTAAGAAGGCGCGCGCAGTCCCACGCGGACCGCGCTCGTCGTTACTCGCGAAAGTATTTTTTTTTAACCCTATTATTGCAAAATTCACAAATTTAATATTAAATATATAACAATTAATAACAATAAAACAAAAGTCTAACAATAAATGTGATTATTAAATTTAAATAAATAAATAACGAGATTATTTAAACGGAAAACTAAAACTCGTGAAACAAAACCTTAATATTCGAATTTAAATACGCATCGATAGCTGATCAACGTGCGAGACGGGATTAAATAGGCTTTAGATGGAATAGCAGCCATTTTAGTGTTTCAAATTTTTTTTTTTCAATTTTATAATTTAATTAAAATATTTGTTTACTTTGAATTTAATTTGAATTTAAATAATTATTTATAATGTGGACTGAGTGGAAAGTTTACACGGGGACAGAGTTTAAAAATAATATCGCTCATACGGAATGTACTGTAGTGAAGTGATTTTTTTTTTTTGTCAAATGTATAAAAGTATATGGCGTTTTAAAAAGCTGGTTTGTTAAATATTTAACGAGAACGGCATAAAAACTGCTGCGCAGTTTCGGTGTTGCGTAGTTAGAAAAGAGAGTACGTGGTGTAGATGTCATGTGTGAGTGTGAGGTAAATTCTGATGAATTTCCCGCCTCTCTTTTATGCGCACACTCCTTTGAGGTGAAGATTTTTTAAAAAACTGTCAACATAAAATTTGAATTTCTTTTTTCCTTTCTTATTTGAGTTTTAAATGTTTCAGATAAAAATAATTATGATGATTAATTTTGAAACAAAGTTAATGCCAGGAGATTAAAGACGAGGTCATTTTTTAATTTGAATTTAGTATCATACAGTGGCATGCATGCGTTTGTACGTTACGCGTTATCACACAACGTGGGAAGTAAAATAAAAAAAATTGACGTATTGTGTCGTGACTTGCGACCGTGTTCCTCTTTGTGTGCTTCTACGACAACTTACTGATGTATGTACGTTAAAAGTTACGTAACGAGACTGTCGATAAGAAATTTCCGTCTTGCTCTTTGAAAAAATTCCTCATTATTCCCCACTACGGAGTAATGATACCAGTTTATTTTTAATTCACCACCAAGTACGTAAATTATCAGTAAAGTAAAAGAAAAAAAAGAAAAAAAGTCTTAAACTATTTTTATAATTACAATAATAATAATTACAGACTTGGTAAGTGAAAGTGAGTGGACATTAAAGTCCACGTGATCGTCAGCGCATTAAAAAACTAAATATAAAATGAGATAATTAAAGAAATGATATAAAAAAAAAAGAGGTAAAATAAATAATGTCAATTGAAAAGGGATTAAAGTGGTTGTGGTAACGCTCGTAAAAATTGAGCACGTGAAGTCGCTTTAAAATTTACGATTCATACACCTGAATCACCAGAATTCCACGTGTCTTTTTTGTTCTTTTGCCACAAGATAAATATCTTGTACTAAAATTCAACGGATAAAACTATAGACATTTTAAATAACGTTTAAATAATCTCTTTTGTACACCGAATAGCAGCTTAATTGTGCTGATAAAATTATGTGATATCGTGATTGCCGAGAAAAAAAAAAAGAAGAATAAATTTTTTATTTTTTACAAGACTTAAATGTTTTATCGTACGTTGAAACAGTTGACCATGTGTTTTTACGGGTTTCCCATGACGCCACGCCCGCGAGATTATCAAAATGGAGACTGGAAAGACGGGTTTTCGATTAACAAACTTTGAGCAACTGGTAAGAAATATATACATATATATAATATATATATTATTTATTTATTTTAATATTTGCCGAGTACTTTTATTGTCGGAAGATTATTTAATAATGATAAGTATTAGATTTAAAAGATGGGTTAATTTTCAAGTCCATCGGCGACGTGGGATGTTAATTTGATTAACCGCCGGCGCCAAACTAGATAGTCACCAGTCCAATTTCGATAGCAGAACCAGCACCAGACTTAGGAAGTTGGTAGTTGGTATGCGTGTTGCGTTTACACTAGAGCACTGAGTACACATATCGATGATATTTATTTATGTGTTGTAAAGATATATATGTAGGTATATGTGAGTATAAATAGTATAGAGTATAGATATGTATTGGCTGATACGCGATAGATGTATGCCGAGGAATGGTAATGTCATTACCGAACATATAAGCGGTAAATGCAAAAGGGTGAGCTGCTGCACGAGAGACCCGCGAGAGGTTCGCTAGGATTGGAATAGGGGTGAAAATCAAGAGTCAACTCTATGCTATCGTCGACAGCACCACCCCCTTAGGCAACTTGCGATGGCTGTCGGAAGCTTTAATAGAGATTGATGATAAACGCTATTGGAAAAATTTTATATTTTTTCCAAGTTATTTTTTACGATTTATGATTAATTATAATAATCATTTTATTATTATTATTTTTTAATCGCTTAGATTTTTTTTTTTGACGTTGATTTAAATATTGGGTTAATTAATAATTGGTAATGTGATTGAGAGTTAAATTGAAGAAAAAGATCTTGGAGTTGAGATGAGTTTGACATTAATTGAATACTTGGATAAACTTTTGTAATCGACATTTAATTAAGAGAAGTTTTAAATTTAATTATAATTATTTAAAGTTTCTGTTGGAAAAAGGGTTTCTTGTTTTGGTATTTTTTTTTTTTTGCGCGGGAAAATTTTTGTTATTAATACTTGTTGCGAATTAAAGGGATTGTGACGACGAGTTAAAGCGCCCCCGCGGTGTCAACTGAACGTGACGACTGAGTAGCTGTATAGTACGTCAAGTGGCAGATTGTAAACATCCGGTCGTCGATGCAAATTTAAACGCAATCGTTGACCCTAAATTATTGTTTGGAAAAAATGTTTGATGTTTTTTGCACAAAACTACTGTTTGATTGTTTACTTTTTTTTTTTTTTTGTAAATCTTTTTCAAAAAGAAATTCGGAGAACTTTTTTTACAAAATCCTTAGATATTTTTTTAATGCGCGGATATTAATTAAAATCTCGCGATTCTTGAAAAATACTTTTTTTTTTCTTAAAGACCCTGAGAAATGATTTAAAAAAAAATTAAGTCATTTGATTAGAAATGATATCTAATTATTAAAAATTTTAGTTGCGACAATTTTGTGTTAAAAATTTACAGAAACTTTTGATTTCATTTCTAATTTTTTTCTTAGCTCTGAAAAAATTTTTAAATCCCAGTATTGGTTAAAATTTTTTCTTATCTTCATGATAAAAAAAAAACTCCAAATTTTTCTAAAAAAAAAATTTCTAATTGGTCATATTCGCTTTCCATAAAAAATAAAAAATCTCCAAAGTATCAGTAGTATTTTTCAGTAGACAAAAATAACAAAATTGAAACTAAAAAAATAATTTTTTAAATAAAGCGTATCAATGGCGGATCCTGTAGCAAGAAATACTATCTGCAGTACCGATCGTCTTTACAAGATTCACTTTCATTATATCTTTTCATCCCTCTAAATAACTTTCTATCCTTTTTCAAATTCAATTACCTTCTTCTTATCTCTTATCGATAATCCTCAACTATTAAAATAAACTAACCACCCCCTTCTACCTTAAAAAAAGAATCACAAGAAAGGGAAACCGAGGTCCATTTTACGTTTCCATACAAAAAACTCCTTTTTTTAAAATTTATTTAAAAGAACTAACTGATAGTAACTCAATAAAAACTCTTAAGCAAATAGCTTTGAGTTAAAATTAATTCCAAGCATAATCTTGACGTAGAAATGTCGTCAAGAGTCAATGAGTTCTGGTAAATCAACCCCTAACGAGGTTACCGAGCACTCGAGACTCGAGTTGCGATATAAAGAGAGTAGTTAAAGGGGTAGTGTGAACTTTGCCTGAGGATATGTCGTCTGTCGCCTCACATATATCTACATATATATATCTATATATTGCATAGCATAGGTGCTCGCCCGTTCTATTCGTTTGTACCGATAGTAATGGCATTGCTATTTCTACTGGTAAAGTCGCCGATAGGGAGTCGAGTACCTCGAGGAGAGAGATTGATTTGGGCGTAAAATTGCCCGAGAAAATTAAATTTCATTTAGCCTCGAGGTAGGTGTGACCAAGGGGCCATTCACTCGGAAATTACGCAAATCTACGTCAAGTACAATCATTTTAATTAATTTAATTTTTTAATACTTTAACAAACTGGCTTTTTATTGTCCCAATATATTTCTGCCCTTTTATTGACACTTTTATTAATTTATTTTATAAAATAATTAGACTTTTTGTTTCGGTTGAATAAAATTTAAAAGAAAACTCAGAGATTAAATATTGAATGAGGATTAAAGTAAAAAAAATAACTTTTTCCATTTGAATTTAAAACTTTTGAGTCCTGAGTTGAGGAATGCGACAACTCCTGTGGGACACTGGGTACTTTGAGGAAAAAAATAAAAGAGAATGGGAAAGAAAGAGAGGAATTGAGAATTGTGTCCAAGTTTACAAGGGTTCCTGGAAGGTCGTCTACCTTCTCCCCAAATCTTTTTGCTTTCATGTGTCCCGCTTGTCCTCCTTCTCCTCCTCCTATTCCTTATACTCCTACTCCATTTTTTCACTGCTCTCGTTCTCATCCCTCGTCATTCGTCTTTATCTCTTCTTTTCCCAGGCGCCTCGGAAATTTTTCCCACCCTCGTTCGTCTTTAAATAACAATAATGTATATATATTTATTTATATATATATATATATATATATATATATATATATATATATACATACATACATACATACATACATATCTATATCTATAAAAATAAAATAAAGAAAAAAAGATAAATATAACGGAAGAGAAAAAAAATTTTAAACGTAGATTATTTTTGAGGGCCTACACTATCAGCAATCGTTATCTTTATCTCATTAAAGAAATTCAAACATAAAAAAAAAAAAATCTAAAATACCGGAAATTCTTTCGTAACATAATTATTTACTCATTAATTTTGTCCTCAATAATAAAATTTTTAAAAAACATATTTTTTTTATTTTTCAGGTAAGTCGGGGCATTTTTTTAAGGATAATTAAATCGTCAGTTTGGGTGAGTCAAAAAAAAAGAATAATTATCAGTAACGAAATTTAAAAAATGTTTAAATCGAAATAAAATTGTATGCGGTGAGATAAGACTTTAAATGGATAGGATGGAAAAGGGTCGTCTCGGATGCTCGTGTGATCGAGGGAGGTCGTAAGAGAGAAGAGACATCTCCTGGATATCGGGATATAGAGGATAGGAGTAAAGCCGAGACGTGAGGCGAGTGTGTGTCGACTCGAGAGTATGCGGGAAACATTTTCCTCGGTTCCCACGCCAAGTACCAGAGAGGATAGGAGTACTCCTATACTACTCGTTGCCAGCAACTCCACCACCAGCAGCACCAGACTACACTACACTCCCAGTCCCTTCTTAAACCACACATACAACTTTTCTCTTCTTTTATCTCTGCTCAAGAGAAAGAAGATACTATACTTGTCGCTCCACCCTCCATTGCTACACCGCGGGTGCTTCTTCATCCTCTTCCTCTTCATCTTCTGCTGCTTCTTCTTCTTCTTCTTCTTCAACGAAGCGGCTTCTTCTCGGCGCCCTTCAATTCCCACCACTACCATCATCTCCACACAGCATTCTTCAGTTTAAACTTGAAGTAGTAGGAGATGGAAAGTCTGTGGACCGCCCGAAATTCTGCCTCGCGGTATCAGTGGGAGTACCAATCAGACCAATACCTTTTATTTTTATTTATTCCTAGACGCCATTACACACTTGGTCTTGATTGCATCGCAATGACAATAATAATAATGATGTAGTGAATGGTCGCTGTGAATCCGCGTAAACACAAAAGCCATCAGGGTCGATCTAGAAAGTCTTTAGCTCTGGGGTATGCGAATGAAGAGAGCAAGACATTGACAACGACATTTCCTCACGTTTCTCTATGCCGTTTCCAGGTAATCCGTTCAGCAGGTAGAGGCTAGACCGTACGAAACTCACTCACTCACTCGCTCACTACTGTGTGTTGGATTAAACTACAGTGTGGTAGTTTAAACGGCTGGATAAAAAAATAAAATAAAATAAAACAGTATGACCTCCGAGTGTTGTTGTTCCTTGTGGGAATTTAGCTGATGGAATTTCGAGGAATCCCAGAGGCTAAGACAACACACAAGAAGCTGAATAAGAAGTACGAGAAGGAGAAGCAAAATGACCGGGTAAAAAAGTAAAGAAAGAAAATAAATTAAATAAATAAATAAAAAAAAGTGGTACTTGTCGCTTCTCGTTTGGTTACTCCTGGTGCTCCTGCTGCATTGCCCGATCCTCGAGAACAAGAAGAGGCTGGGGCAGAGGCAGAAGCATCAGAGAGTACCTCAACGAAGAACAACAGCAGCAGCAGCATCAGCATCAGCAGCAACGAAAAGGGCATCAGCAGCCGGCACACCTTGGTTGGTCATTGGCTCTTGTTGATTCCTCTGTCCTCTCTTCCACTTGTTTCACTCTTTACTTCTCTGGGGCCGGTCGATCGCTCGCGCTCTTGGTGTTCCACATAAATACACAAATACGCGCGTATATACCACCGGGGCCACGGCCGCATTCCACGGCCCCCGCTCAACTCACTCGTCTCTCCGATGTTCCCCTGGTCCGTCTGTCTCCCACTCTTTCTCTCAACCTCTTGCTCCTCGTAGTCCTCTTTTATTATATCGTAAGTCCGGACCCATCTCATTCCTTTCGGGGCAAGAGGGGCCTTATCCCGAGGGCGCCACTGTTGTGCTTCTTATTCTTCCTCTTGTTTTCTCCCACCATACATATATATATATACATACTCACTGTAAAACTACTCAGCATCATCTCACACGATGGAGAAACCAGAGGCGACGCCTTCACCTCCACAGAAATATTTTGTTTACCTCTACTCGGCTCTCGGGTTCTTCTTTGAATCCGGCGGCGGCGGCGGCGGCACTCGGCCTCGCATCTCCGCAGGGCGTCTTTCTCAATCCTCCCGACTCTCTCCTTCATATATATACATATATACACAATATCTACCTCATATTATAGAGTATCTTTGTTCTCCATTCCCTCAGCTCAACGAAACTCCACTCCGTCCTTGTCAAATTCTAAGTCAAGTCTCCTTAGTTTCACTCCCCCCCGATGGATTCTCTCCTTATTCAACTCGCGGTCTCACTATCGACAGTACACTTATCCTTGTTGTTTTATAAAACAGAGAAAGAACAGAGTTGTGCCCCCCCACGCAGACTACTTATACATTCATATACCTTACAAACAGACTAAGAGACCTACAACGACGACCTCAACGTCTTTTACTCGTCGCCTCCGGGTGTCACATATTGCGATAACACGCCGCTGCCGCCGCCCCATTGTTTTCACATGCCATTCAAATTTGAATTGTATCAATATTTATTTATGTTATCGTACTATATATAAACTTTGTTATTAATGTTACAAAAATATATAATAACATTACACATATATATGTACATATATTTATGGAGGTTAAATGAGGGATTTTTATATATATTATTTAGGAATGTGGGCTACTTTAATTTGAGAATGAGAAAGGAAATGCATCGGACACAGAGGGTCTTATTCCCAGCATCTTGCACTCACCAGCAGCACATATATATATATATATATATTTTTAAATATATAAAGGACAAGAGAGTAAGAGAGATAGGCAAAGATATATAGCAGGCAGCAACAAATGAGGTCCTTCCGAGAATCAGGCCACCGACACAGTCTATATATGCTGGTTATATTGAGTTCTCTAAAGGGGGTGAGAACCTCCCTTTTCCTTTATTTTTTTTTCCTCTATTATTATACTATACAAACTTTAAGAACTTTTAACGAAAAATATTTTTTTAAATTCCCACACGCCGGCATAATCAATCATCAAATAAAAGTAAGACCTTGTTCTTGAAATTTTTTTTTTCGGGAAAAGGAAAAAAATTATTTCCCATAAGTATGTGGGAAGAAAAGATTCGAGGAAATTTTTTTCGAGGATCAGTGTATTGGGTAGTCAGTAAAAATAGGACACGTGGGGGTGGGAATAGGGAAATTTTTCTGAGAATTGGTGTGATGGTCTGAGAAAAAAAATAAAGTTAAAATGTGACCCTAGGATATGATCTGAGGACTTGAGATTGTTGTTGGCGCCATGGCGGTATTTTCAGTGAATGACTGGTGGTGTAGAGTCCACGAGCCCAATTGGATTGAGAAAGCAGATAGGCTGCGTTAGGGGGAACCGCGTCAAGGATCAACCGCCTCAGGATCTTATTCTTTTTTCATTATTTTTGTTCGTGCTTGAGCCTAATTGGGCCAGGAATTTCGATCGGGCAACCCAACCCGGGCCAGTCTGCTCCGTCTTTCTTTCACTCATTTTATTTATCGTCCTGGTACTTTTTTCTCGCCTAGTGTCTCCACGAAACGCCTTGCCCACTAAATCTAGATCGATTTGTTTCGATTCCTCGAACTATGGCCTTAAAAATTTTTCCCGCGAAATTTAATTTTCTCAAAGACTTTGTCTCATTTTTTTTTTTTGCTTATTTAAATAATGAGTAAATATTAAGTACTTTGTTGTCGTCTTAAAAGGACGTGTCTTTCTTATTTCTGTAATAAAATTTGCTAGTGTTTTTATATTAAAATTACGTGAAGGAGTTTAAGCGCCGGCAAAAGCACAGAGGATGTAGGAGGAAGTGGAGGAAGAGGAACAAGAGGAGGATAAAAGAATAAGAGAAGTGAAGAGGACAAAGAGAAGTGAGCTCGTCGATTCCAGGAATCTTGGGGTAGGTCCTTTGAGAGGATAAAAAATACGGCTATAAAGAGCTCCGGCTGTGCTGAGAAAAAATATTAAATAAATAACCGTATGAATAAAAAAAAGAATAAAAGTTTATACAAAAAATAAAATAGTTTTTCACATTTAAGAAGGATATTAAAATTATATATATACAAAATAAAAAAATAAAAAAGGTTACAACTTAAAATTCCGTCGGAATTTATTGTCGATTAGTATGTTACGTGTGTGCTTTTAACCATTGAATCAATTCCCATCGGCTTCACATCGGCGACTCAAGGAGTTTGACTTTGAGATTTCTCGGAAATTTATATGGTTGAGAAAGTTGGATAAAGTCAAGCAACCAACCAAGTCAACGGTGTGCTGTGTGCTCCTGGTACACGTATAGTATGTAGTTCTCTTTCTGTTTTATGTTTTTTTAATTTTTTTTGGAGGGAGGAAAGGCGCGAAGAAAGGGGACAGGTGAGATACGAGAGCGGATACGTCGCGATAAAACCGTGAGAAGAAATAAAAAAACTTAAATGTTATATTAATATCGGTATTTATTTATTTAAATGTATATATATATATATATATGACTTTAAGTGTTTCATTATATATATACTGGAGATAAATTTTGTTCGACTAAACTTATTCCTAGAAGGACACATTCTGATAAATTTAAAAAGTGTCCTGGACCTTCGTCAACTAAAGTCAAGGAACCTGTCTCAGAGGGTTGATTTTTGAACCTCCCGACAAAATTTCTCAGAATCGCATTCCATAAAAAAAAAAAAAAAGGAGAAGAAATTAAAAAAAAAAAAAAATGTGTACACAAACGTTAAACTACAAACTGGTCGTGTTGAAAACAAGCAATTGGGCTCTTTAAGATAAAATATATAGAAACTCATTCTCCTCGAGGGATCTCTCACCTCCTGTAGCAGGCGAGACGAAAAAGGACCGGGTATTAAGTGGATGGAAGCAAGAGGAAGACGGTGAACAAGGGGAGAGACGAGAGGAGAAGAAGGTAAAAGGGAAGAAAAATAATAAAAATAAGAAGACAAGTTGAGGCGAAACAGCAGGACCTGAGTGAGGCAAAGAGAGAAAGAATAAGAAAGAGGTGGTTAGCGATTGGTAGGTGGAGATAAAAGGGATACTAGCGTCGGCGGCTTGACCAAAGAGTAGCCTATAAGGCTCCAGTGAAAAATAACTTTTTAAAAAAATATGCACCGCCATGAGAACGAGGTGAAGAAAAATACCGTACTGATCATTGTTATCGTGAGAATAACCACACATATATACATATATTTATATATTTATTTATTGTAATTATTAATATTATTTTTAGTAAGAAGAAGGAAAAAAAATAAGAAGAAAAGAAAAAATTAAAAGCTAAGATATTGAGAAATGACAAGCGACTAATGAATACCTCAGGCAAAGACTGTAAAGTGAGAGACTAGAGGCGAGAGTGGGCACGCGGCCCTGCGGGCAAGGCAGTCGAGTTTCTCAGTATCTTCTCGTCATCGTGTCTCGCCTTCTCATCTCGAGTCATCTCATCTCATCTCATCTTATTCCGAGTACGTACACTCGCGACTACTTGTCCTGTCCACACGACCCGGTCTCATGATGCTGATGTTGATGATGATGATGATGATGATGATGATGATGATGCTGAGGGTAATGGCAAAGTAAAGCCTGAGAGAGTTCGCAGTAGCATTTTATATCCGCTGACCAGTTTCGCCAGACACTTGGACGCGCAATAACAACAACAACAACAACAACATAAACAACATAACGAGCAAAGAGTCGCGACAAACTCGTCGATTGGCCGACACCTCGCGGGCTCGCGCGGCGACCCACAGTCTAGCAAGCGAAAACACGAATTTCTTCTTTACTTGGCATCATCATTTTAATTAGCATATTTCCTGATTAAATGTATGTATATATTTATGCGTGTGGATGAATTAAAATCATTCAAACAGATGCTTGTACAAGGTAGTCCCGGATGCCTGAGAATTTGTTGATTGTGCTTGGGATAATGCCGAGAGATGGACCGAGAGAGCTTGAGCGTCTTCAGGAAGGAGGGCAGAGGGGGAGGACTCGGACATTCCAGTGGACCCCAGGTAGCATCAGTGGAATGCAGATAGGATGAATGAGGTGGTCCATGGACTTTCGTCCACCACAGAGCTCTTGCTCGCTCACTCGCTCACTCACTTGGTTGGTTGGTTCTTAAACTTGGATGGCATTTAGCTCGTTACCAGCTCCCTACTGTTGATGCCTGGGTTCGCTCGCTCTCCAAAAGATCAAGTGGAGAGCAGAGAACCATGGAGATGATGAAGAGCACTCAAGATACTGCACCTTGCATTCCAGCTCGCCGCCATAATTAACTGATGCCTCATTTTATTATTTTTACTCTGTCCTGATCACCTACAGCAGCATCACTCTTTTATCAAATTTTATTACTAATAATAATATTATACGTATTTAACTTTTTTTTTCATTTAAAATTGATAATTTACCTCAATAAATTATCTATACATAATATTTTAAATTATTCTCTAATGATTTCATAATTTTTTTAAGTGATTTTTTATCAGTCAATTATATAAATAAATATTTCAAAGGCTTGTAAGGGAGTTGTGAATAAAATTGTCGCCACGTCATATATATACATATATATATATTCTTTTGAGTACGGGTAGATATGAATGAGTGGGGCTATCACGTCGTGCACTGGGTCACCGACTGATATCTATCCCCCTGATGGTGTACAGAATGAAAGAGCGCAGAGATATACATACATATATTTATACATATGTATAAAATAAAAGGCATAGTCAGAGTGTGTAGAGTTGGAAACAAGAATGAAAGAATGGGCTCAGCGTGTTCGGTACATACACGAAACGAAACCACCGATAACCGATGAATCTACTCTGTACACAAACGCTTCCGTTTGTTATCGCCAGTTGAGTACAGTAACAACCCATCGCGTTTTGTGCTGCTGGTACCAGCTGAAGAGGTGGAGGCAGAGACAGAGATAGAGATGGAGATGGAGGGATTTTCATTCACAAACTACTGCCCGTGTAATGAAATTTAACATAAAAAAATACAAATACTAGAGTTGCTGGGCCGAGTTTAATGAGGGAGAGACCGTCAACTGGAAAATGTTATTTCATTTTATTTTATTTTATTTTTTAGTGTCAACAAGAATAATTATTTGCTCAAGACAAGAATTCTTGGGGAGTGTTGACCCCGATATCTCTCCCGTCACGCGTCGAATTTCGTGGGACGGGGACGGGTTAGTAGAAGCGACCAACTTGGTTGTTATAACTGTGAGCTGGTGAGCAGCAGCTCTCATTGAATAAGGTTGGAATGCACGAAGGTGGCATGTCGTCTATGGCAGCTATGAAAGAATCAACAGCACACATCATCATCTTCCTCTTTCTATCCCATGCTTGGATATATGTATACTTATATACATTCTATGCTATACACTATAGACTGTACGATCTAAGAATGAATAGAATAGTCTACTATCCGATCCAAAGAATCCCATTCATACGTTACACCAAAATAATCCGATTAAAAAAAACCAGGTAACCTTATTAAATAAAAAAAGAACAAACAGTTTGTACAGTATCTGTACAATAGTTTAATTTGAAATGATGGAAAATATTTTTAAAAAAAAATTTCCAGGTCTAAGTCTTGGTGCTGTTTCGTGCGACACTTAAATTAAGTCTGCGTTATTAAAATAAATAAAAAAAGAGTTAAGGGCTCATGAAAAAGTGATGGACGTGATCCCCGCGGCACTTGCCGAGTGTTAGATAGACCCGCGAATGAAAGTTAAGTAAAGATCGAAAGAGCCGCGCGATTGCGTTCGTCTGCTGGGGCGTCATTCTGTAAGAGGCCAAGTTCTTTGCAAGAGACTAAGACCAAGATGTTGAGGAAGAAGAAGAAGAATAGAAGAGAAGAAAGGGAGCCAAGGGTTTCTATACTATAGGAATTATGTGGTGTGATGGGAAAGGAAGGGAAGCAATTATTGAGATGATGGATGGCCCAAAGGCACTGGTTCTGCACTCTTTTCTAACCAAAGACGTTCACCACATTCTCATCCCCGTATAAAATTTTTCTTGTCTTGTTTTATAAAATAAAGAGAAGAAAAATAAAAAAAATTGAAAATTACGTAAACTGCTAAAGAAAAAAAAGGGAAATAGTTATAATAAAATTTATAAAAATTGGCGAATGTATTAAAGGAACAAAAAGAGGATAAAGAGGAGCAAGATTATTGGGATGAAGTATGTGCAGTAGATGATGAAGAGTAAAGAGAATGGAAGTGGAAGAGAGGCGTAGACTGGCGAACGTATGAAAACAAATTACGAGGCGGCGTCTGTTTGTTGTGTCCCAAAAGACTGGGCCTTATATTCTCTCCCTGTTATTCCTTCGTTATCTTGTTCTTATTCTTATTCTCCGTTTTCTTCTTGTTCTTGTTCTTAATCTTATTCTCATTCTTACTCCATTCTACTGATTCTTCCTCCCATCTTCCTCTTCCTCTTGTTCTTTCATTCTCGTTTCTTACATTATTTTTATTATTTATGTTTTTCATCTCCTTCCCCCATACGAGCTGATATTATTCCATCTTCCTTACACTCTACTCTCTCATCGGCTTACATTAGAGTCGCGGTGCATACAACACGCAACAGAGCTACTCGCATTCCATCCCCTCTCTTTCACATCGTCGTCATCATCCTCACCATCATGCAATCCCTACAATCTCCAACGAAATCCATCGTAAACGAAACATATATATAATAAGGAAAAACCCAAGGAAAAAAAATGCTCAGTAGAAAAAAAAAATATTCAAACGATAATTTTTTTTTTTCTACATGTACAGTAATATGTATATTGAAATATTTACCCATGGAATGCTAACGGAAAAAAAAAATATGCTAGATGATAAGTTAACAGTGAAAAATATGCATTGATACAAAGAATAAAAACTCAGTTTACTTAATACTCATTTAAAATTCATAATAAATATTTGAGTGTTCACATATTTAAAATATTTTATTTATTATTTAGATGCACACAAACTTAAATTTATATATACATTTATATTTATCTATTAATTACATACGACATTCCTTTTTAATCTAACAATCTCGTAAATGAAACTGTTGTATACATATTAAATATATATATATATATATATATATATATATATATATAAATATAAATGTGTGTGTTTATATAAATATTAAATAAATATATTAAATATTTCCCAATGACGGAGAATCGTTGGGCAATTGCTTGCAGGGATTAGAATGTTAGGTTGCGAAAGTAATCACTTATACCGAGGGACATTAGCTCGATGATTGAAAGGACAATTTTTTATTATAATTATTATTATAATTTCAAAATTATTGACTCCAATTAATAGCGGCATTAGTTTATTCCAAGAATTATAAACAACATTTCAAGTTAAACTGAGTAAAAAAAAATAGGATAGAATTATTTTTTTATATCCGTCAGAATAGTATGGGTATATTGTTGTAATGTAGTGTAAGGCAGTAGGCGTTGGTAATATAATGCATCTTAAACGGCGGCGCCTCAAAAAGATCGACGGCTATAGAAACTTTAGACCTAGTGTGTAGTTTTGTTGCTTAGCTACAAGTCCCTCGAATTCTTTAACTACGCTATAAATTCGATTGTTGAATGGAGCTAAGAATCAGGTCAAAGTATTTATACTAATGTAATGGACGTATATATATATGTATGTGTATATATATATATATAAAAAGAAGACTTTTGTTAGAATAACTCATGCATTTATTTATCTTATGCAAACTCGGCAAATGGGAAAGTGTCGGCGCCAACTTCTTTTACAGACATACAACTACATATATATGTATATATATAAATATAAATATATGTGTATAATGAGACAGATCAAATGTCCGTCGTACGGTTTAGTTAATTATCGCGTGCGACCATGAAAGGAGCTCTCACCGATCTCTCCTCGTTCCACGTACTCATCAGCATGTAAAGTCGTAATTCTCCTCGAGGAATGACAATGAAACTCGAGGTTATATGCGTTTGTATCGGTATCGTCTTGGTAGTTGTTGTTGTTGTTATTGTTTATAGTTGTAGCTGTAGTTGTGGTTGTTGAAGCGAATAGAGACTCTGGTGGATAATGAAAGAAAGAAAGAAAGAAATGAAATAAAGAAAAAAGTATCGAGGTAGGGTCGAACATACGAAGACGTGCGTCTCCTTTCTAGAACATTCCTCGAGTCTGGTCTATCGACCTCGAGCCAAAAATTCAATCGGCTTTGGCCCTGGCCGGGAGCCAAATTCCTGTCGGTCTAGCTCTTCACCGTCTTCCCCTTCCTTCTGGACGTTACTTAAACTGCCTTTCCTAGAAGAAACTCATATCATTTAATTATACTCGGTATCAGTACCTTAAATATTAATTAATTATTGTGATAATACGCTACAGCTCCCTGTGCTATTGCTGGAAAAATTTATCGTTCATCAATAGATCCAGTTTTTTTTTTTTTTTTTTTTTTTTTTTTTTTTTTTTTTTTTTAATTATATTAGAGTGTTATATTATATATTTACGGAAGAAAGTTGTGAAGATGAGGAAGAAAATAAAGAAAGAGAACGTGAGAGAAGGAAGAGTAGAAAAGCCCACACGAGTCTGGCCGGATACTCACACTTCCGGTCCCACACATGGCCGTACCAGTTCCTCTCGCTCCCCATTCTCTGCCCACCATGTGACATTTGTGTTACACACTCTCATCTACTTCTCAACTTCAACGCACACACACATTTACTGTCGTTTGCCTTCACTCACTATACCCATGATGTCATCAACCACAGACTTTACTCAATACTCATTTTAAAAATCCCGTACTCGAGTTTAATTGTAAATTCTTTTTTTTTTTTTAAATTAATGAATGAAGAAGAAAAAGCGAAGAAAAAAATATTGCTGACGGTAATAATCCAAGTACATAAAAAAAATTAAGTAGGCGTATTATTAAGTATGTAACAAGTTTACTCAAGCGACTTAAAACTTTACCATCTAAATAATACGATAGTGGTATGTAGTATAGTACATACTGATGAAAAGAAATAAAGGAAAAGGTTTAGCCGCGCGCATATACCGAGCGTGTCCGGTGCTTTATGAATGCGAGCCAACCGTACCCGTTGTATCTTTTTCTCTATCTCTTTTTCTTCCTCACTATTACATACATCCATACATACATATATACATACATACATACATACATACATACATACATACATACATACATACATACATACATACATACATATTTATAATAAAAAGTAACATTGGTTCTTTGTCGCGTTTGTGATACAGTTTTGTACTACAACGGGCCCGCGGCCGCGGGAAATCGTATCTCACGGCGTACAAGTCACCCACGCGTGTTCTCCGGTACTCAAAGTTAATTGCCGGTTGTAATTAAACGCGTTTTATTTAAGATGCAGTACTTAATAGACCGAAACTTGTAATAAAAAAAAAAAAAAACAATTATAATAATTATAATATTCTAAACAATTAGGTAAATTAAATTAACATTTAAATATGCAGAGCAGTAATAAAATAATAAGTAATTATGCATTAAATTACCATACGTGGCAATAGTTGCACGTGCGAGCGCGATGACACCCGCACATACACTGATGAAATCCTTCCTCCTCAGCTCCTCTTTTACCTCTTTCACTACCATCTCCTTGTTGTGTGAGTACATACTAGTTGCCCATGACGGCTAATGCACCCACACCCTCTCCCGCTAAAATTTAACAACGCATGCGCTAACACCACACACTCGTGCAATAATAATTGCTCTCATTGACATTTTTCTACGGTTCATTCACCGGCATTCACCACCACAATATCCCTCCTACATTTTTTTATTTTATTTCTGTTACATTCTCTTATTTGTACTTCCATTCAATTCAATTGATTCCTCTATCTTCATTTAATAAAAATATAACGCGATGTTAATGAATGAATATGTATAACATGACATAAAAAATAATTAATAAAAGCAAAGTATTCATTACAATGATGGATTATTACTGAAATTTTAATATCCCAAGTAAATGACTTGATTTTTTTTCTACACGCATTCACCCGGTCGATAATTACGCTCACGCAATTTCGCTCATTGACATTTTTATTATTACTATTATTATTTTTTTTCATACAAAGTAGTATAGTACACTAGTTAGTATAGTTAATAGTAGTATTGCGTGTGTGTAATGCGTTGAACGTAAAACACGGCGGTCCATTCACGAGACCACGCCTGAGCCTTAACAGTAACGCGCCCGCGCCCGCGCTCTACATCTTTCTTTCTCTGTCTCTCCCTCTCTTTCTCTTTCTCCTGTCTCAGTTGCACATATTAATATTTGTGCATAGCATTCGGTGGTACAGTTGTACTGAGTCGAGTGTGTACACTACAGAAAATACTCGTCAGAGTGTAAGCGAATGAAGAAAGAGATACGTAGATTTAAAAGAAGGGTTAAAATTGTACTTGTCCTCAGTGCTCGTCTCTCGACAACATTGCCGATTATTATTATGATGATGATGATGATGATGACTACGACAACGACCGCGAGTGTATGAGGGGACAGAAACGAGAAATGAAGACAAGGAATAAACAAGTGATTGTGAATGAGAGAAAGAGTGAGTGAGTGAGAGGAGAAATTTCCTGTTGTGAAGATCTTCAGATGCATCTGCTGCTTATACTCATCTTCATCGTCATCCTCATACTCATACTCATCCTTATCCTCATCCGGACTTGCATACACTCAACAAAACTTGGCAGTTTTACAGCTTTGTCGACTGTGCGTTAGAGAGACGGTATCGCAAGTTGCTGATGTTTCTGCTGGTTCTGCTCCTGCATTGTCAGTATGCAGCAGCTCTAAAACCCGTTACCCAGGACTTGGACAACGTGTAAATAACAATTACAAGTTAAGTCACAGTCTCCCCTTCTCTTATTCTCTTTGCTCGTCTATTCTATTATAGTTGGTCCGAGTTACAGCAGCAGTAACTACCACTACACCCAGTCCATCCAGACGAGGACTAGTTGCAAATGTTTAGTCTGACATCAGGTGAAATGTCTGGGAATATTCGCTAATGGATTAATCGATAACATACAAAAGAGTATCAAAAAAAATTTACTCTCCATTCTCATGATAATTTTTTTTCATCCATCCGTCCGTCTATCGTCCGCTGAATATCTAACGAATAAAAAATATAATAGTAGCTGATACATTTATACATACACATACATATATATTATATATACATACCAATTGTTGATTTTACTTTCGTACGAACTTGACACGGCCCTGGAGAGTTGTCTCATTTGCTCTTGTCTCGGCCACTGCTATACGCCACTGACCTTAATAATGTTTCGCGAGTTATTCCCAGACTCAATACTACACCATACTCTTTATATATATATATATATATCCATATATATATTTATTTTGAATTGAACATACAAGACTTGGAATTGACGACATTATTTATTATATTGCATCACTAAAATTAATTCCAATCCCATAAATATATACAGAAAAAAAAAATGAATTCTCGCCTTAAGAAAAATTTTTTCATGATCTTAAAGTTTGCAATGAGTGTAGGAGACATCAGATAAATATAAAATTATAAATAAATAGAGTAAATAATTGATATAATAAAATTTTTAAAAAATGCACATTTAAAAAATTTTGAAATTAATAAGTGCATTTTTTAAAAATATTATTTTTTTAATTATTTATAATTTTAAATTTGTCTGATGTCTACTAGATCCACACTCGTAAGTTAGCAGACTATTAACAAATTTCCGATTTTTTTTTTTTTAACAAATTAATTTAGAAAAAAAAAGAAACTAAAAATATGCACATGTAGAAAATTTAAAAAACTATAAGTGCAATTTTTCAAATTTATCGTTTCTAAAAAAATCCAAAAATTATTAGCCGTGATAACTTGAGGGACTAGTGTGAATGTAGTAGACATCAGACAAATTTAAAATTATAAATAAATAGGGTAAATAATTTAAAAAAATATATTCACAAAAAATGCACTTATTAATTTTCAAATTTTTAAAATGCCCATTTTTTTTAAATTTTATTTTTTAAATTATTTACTCGATTTATTAATAATTCAAAATTTGTCTGTCTGCTACATTCAAACTCATACCCGAGTGTCAATTTTTTATGATCCTGAAGTTAGCAGACAATTGAAAAATTTTGGATTTTTTTTTTGCAACAAATCAATTTAAAAAAATTAAACTAAAAATATGCACATGTAGAAAACTAAAAAAACTGTAAGTGCAATTTTTTGAAATTTTTTTTTTTTATAATTTGTTGTTTTTAAAAAAATCAAAAAATTATTAAACGTCGGCTAACTTCAGTATCATAATTTTTTCTTGACAAGAAAATTGAAGTTCTCAATTCATAATGCAGAGAATTTATTGGGGTAAATAAAAATTTTCTTCAGCAAGTGAAAATTTTTGTATATATATATATATATATATATATATATATATATATATATATATATAATACTTACAAAGAAACGTCATGGATATAAATAAATTCCATTGCATTCTTAACCTCATACGGTTTTAGTTTGAAACATCAACACTTATGATAATCGTAAAGTATGTATGATTATGATGATTATAATGGTGATGGTGGTGGTGATGGTGATTGTGATGATGGAAGGAGATGCAGGTCTGTTTGGCGGCGAGCGTCGGTTTGTTTCTGAGAAGTAACGGGTCTGTTTTATCCCCCGTGAGTGTTAGTTGTCTTGGTTATCATTATTATTATTATTATTATTATTATTATTATTATTATTATTATTATTATTATTATGAATATTGTTGCGCATGCGCATCGTTAATTTGTGCGTCGGTAATGCGCAGTTGTATGCGGCAACGGGGCACGCGTACTTGCGTGGCCGGTAGTGCTCGTATGAACGCAGTGGCGGGACTGTCGTTCTCAGTTTACCCCCGACCTCCGTCGCGAGTGGATCGTTGTCATCCTCACTGTCAACTACTCACTAGTAAAACGTTATTTCGTGACACTAATTGCCCGGGTGTGTCTAGTGCACGTGACATTTTTTATTTTTTTAAATTTCCACTCCTTAACAATGAAATTTTTAAAAGTCAAGACATTTTTTAATTATTTTAAAATCACTAGTAATACACGTGGGTCGATGACGCCGCGGCGCGACCGGAAACGACGCGGTTAAACGTCCCCTCCCCTCTTTTTTTTATATTAAAAAAAAAAATTTTTTTTTCTCACTCGATCTTTTTATACTTTTGCGAACCGAGCAAAGTTTAAAAAAGACTTTGAATTGACGTCGGAGATTGGCGGCAGCGACATGACAAGTGAAATGGAAAACCATTGGGAAAATAGTGTTGATATAAAGAAGAATAATATAACGTAAGAAGTAAAAAGTTTTTTTTTATATATATAAAATATATAAGAGTAATAATAATGTATACACAGAGTGATTGAGAGTAACAAGGATAGAAAGAGGAAGAGCGAGATTAAGTGGAAGAAAAAATAAAAATGTCTTGTTCTCCCGCGGGAAAATTTACTGCTGTGAATTTAACAGCCGTGATTTACTGTTTCTCTTTGATCTTAGCAAATAGTCGGGTGGGCTCTGTCACTGATTAAAAGGTTCTCTCGTGTCTACTCGATCGGCACGTGGGAGTGATTTTATTATTTTATATTAAATTCAAAATTTAAAAGAAAGAAAAATTATTTAATTTAAATTTAACCCGCGGAAAATTTGAATTTGAATAAAATAAATTTAAGTGAGGATGTACAATGTAATGTAGGAAAAAAAATTAGCGGACCGTTTGAAGTAAGAGTTAAGAGTAAGAATAAGAAGCTAACGCTCGACCGGTAATTGAACCATTTCTTATACCATTGAAGTTGGTAATAGGGCCTTTTAACGTGGGTCACGCTACACTACAGTGCGCTATAGTACTATAGAGACTTCCGGTCCGAGACAGGAAGTGAAACACACGTGTCCGGGAGACCGTGTGTGTTCCCATACCAACGGGATACGAGAACTCGCGTTCTTCCCCTTACTATCTTTCTTCTTTTTACGGCCGCCCGTCGTCTTTACTTGGCTTTGGCTTAAACTTAAACTTAAACTCGCGCTTTGGCCAACGTTAAGACTTTGCTGTACAAACGAGGTTCAAATACACGGTACTAAACTCTGTTGCACCTCGACTTGTCAGTACGGACAGTAAATTTAAAGAAAAGTTATCGGAAGTGACAACTGATGGATAATTTAACCCAAGTATGTATTAATATATAAATTTATATATAAACATATTTTTAAAAAAACCTGTCACGTATTTTTTGGAGAGTAAGAGTCAAAAATACGAATTGTTATTTCAAGAAATAATTTTTCTTTTTTTTTTGAACTGATGACGCATTGACTCGACAATGCTCGCGTTCGCCCTTGTCTCTGACATTTATATATATATATATATATATATATATATATATATATATATATATATATATATTTTATTATCTCGCTCTTGGTTCGACTCAACTCGGATTAGAAGTTCTCAGTAGCGGATGTCGGCTATACGGCCTTGAGAATTATTATGAATGAATTTTATTTTTATTTTATTTAATCCGTAAACTTTGAGTAGACAAATGGCAAAATTTAATTATCAGTAACTAAATACGATACTTAATTTAAATTACTAATAATAATAAATTTAATTTTTGACAATAGGTTTCGCAGAAATATTTAAAATAAATTCCCAATCGATGACTCATGGAGATTTTTGATGACTCATAAATTTGAAATTTCAAAACTGAGAATGAAAATAAAAAAAGTTTTAAAATCCTTGAACGTTGCGACAAAGTGTGTAAGCTAAAGAAGCTTCTCAAGTTCATCGATCCCGCACATGTGCAAACATACGGTGCATAACACAGAGAACACACGAGGAGGCATTCATGCCCTCACTCGTGTTATTGTTGTCGGTTTCGCATTCGCGGACCCTTTGGCTTCCTCTATTCTTATTCTTATTTTCTCTTCGCCACCGCCAGTCCATCTTACATCTGATTTCACTGCTTGTAGTCATGATATATCTCCAGATATCAAAAATCTCATCTACCTGTGATGTAAAAAAAAAATTGAATTACTCATGAGTAAAAATGAATTGGAATAATTTGAAAAAACTGGAAGGTGCATGAGAAAATAAAATCGGTATCGTTTGGGACTTGTTTACATCCCGGCGCGTCGATCGCGAGTGGGGAAACATCGGCCACTGGCCGCTCGCGGGTCTGGGGATCGCGGTACGCGAAATAGAGTGAACAAGACACGGGAATAACATAACGTGTTATATTATATAGAATGAAAGAGTAACAAAGACAGTAGAGAATGAGTAAGATAGTGGGGTATGAGACTGGGGGCTTGAGCAGCGTGAGAGCGGGCGCCTCGGTCGGGCCAT